>CM040746.1:37984711-38154711 GCA_022829145.1 Albula goreensis | reverse complement strand
AGTGGGAGCCCAGCCCACTGCAGGGGTGTCAAACTCATGGCCCGGAGGGCGGCAGTGCAACAGCATTTTTAATGTGGAACCCAATGCAGTTTGGGATCCAATCAACAGCCAGTACAATACTCCGTAAAATATATGTTTATAGACCAATATCCACAGAACAGATTAAATACTGAAACACCCATGGACACGACATCCTGTTATGACTGCAGAATGGCAGTGCTGGTCAGGTGGTAAGATCTGTAAAGAAATGTCACTAATCAGGAGAATAAATTCTCAGACAACAAGAGTGCATTTATATGGTCCTATTGCTAAGGAATGGTATTTGAGATAAAGACAATATTTGATCCTGGCTTTGTAGTCCAAAGGGGAGGAGCAGTACCTGTCCTCAGTGGTGAGAGGAGGAGGTCCCCTCCAATAGGTGGATAGAAGAACCTGGGAGGAACAGGATTGGTTAGGTTTTTTTTTTTTTTTTTTTTAAGAAAAGAAAAGTCAGGATCGGTGGAAAGTGGAGGAGGTGGGGTGATGGAAATGCAAAGCATGATGGGAGATGAGGTACATGGTGTTTATATACTTGAATGGGACTTGATAGGTTGAAGGGTTGTCTGAGAAATATTCTCCCAAAATTTTTGTTTCAACAAACAACACAAAACACAAAATAAAACTTTATATTCAAAATAATAATAAAAATGGCAGGATTGTGGCTCATAGTAAAATACATATACAATGTGTCAGTTGATTGTACATACTGATTCTACACTGATTCTGACACACAGGTTAAACACACTGTGCCCTTAACAGCTCCTACCCCTTTCACTGCTAAACCACCAAGTCTTATTCAACAAAGAATGACAGGTTGGTATAACAGAATTTGTGGACCAACACATACTGTATCTGTTATGTAGAATGGATTGGCAAACGATTTCACAAATTTTTCAGAATGAATTGAATCTGAGGTATTTTAGACACACACATGACATTTGCAAAATCTCATAGGAGCGTTCTTGCTGCCAGCATTCCGGGTAATTGGAAAGTGTTATGGAAATTTCATGTTGATTCATAAGTACATCACATATGACTCCCACTGATAAGCACAATAATTTTCATCTGAGATATACACTGTGCACGCACCAAATGTGAAGTGTATGGAATTGAATTTATATGAATTGAATGATAATGGATTTTCATATACAACTAAAATAATAATCATGAATGTAAGGACAAAGTACAAAAATTATCCTGATTTAAATTAGCAATGAGATGAGGCTGAAGCACATCCAATCAAGACACAGATTTAAGATTCCGATCCCAAAATAGTTCTCATTAAGGTAAGACAGTATAGTATTGACAATCATTTGATGAATGAGGTCAACATGGACCATGGTCGAATACCCATATAGAATAGATCAAGTTCTGAACGTATAGCTACATTACATGTAAATAATGTTCAAATGAAGACTTGGGAGACTTATTTTTTTCCGATATTGACAAACGTGGCTTGCAGAACTATCACATCCTTTCATAAAAATTTTGGTCTCAAATGAAAAAAGAACAATTAAAGGGAAAAGGTAAGCATGCATTTTGTGTCTGCATGGTCATTTCATGGAAACTAACAAAGTGAATGAGTGTGTGTGTGTGTGTGTGGGGGGGGGTGGGGGGTATGCAAATCAATTATGATGTCACAACTGGAGCCAATTTCAAATCAATTGCAAAGCAGTCTGGAATTTATGTTCATCCTTGCAAAATAACAATTACAACAACTTCAGCTGTGTTTATTTGATATTTCTATGCTGAAATATTCATGCAATATACAGGAAATTATGATTTAGACCAACTGGGGACTTTAACATTTGAACAGATTTATAGATATATAGCACAACTGTAATGTAATATGGATTCTTAAAAGATAAAAGGCTTTCTTTTGCAAATATATTCTTGCTTTAAACCTTTCAAGGACATGGCTGGAAAATGTAGGTGCAAAAAGTACCAGGGTCTAAGTGACATGAGTAACAGTTTAAAGACCTACATGTATACATGATGAATGTCATACGCATGGATTTAAGAATTACATCACACACATAATATAGCATCATATTTCATTACTGAGTAATTATATGACACAAAGAATACTATTCTGTGAGGTAATTGAAAATTGTTGTGAACGCCAAAATATATGTATCATGGTTATTTATTTAAACTTTATTTAAATGTCTAGCTGACACCTCTCTGTGATACTGGGTTCTCATTTCATATTCATAAATACAATAGAGGCTTTAATATTTAATTCCTTTTATAATATGTGTAGTCATAAAAGGCTAATGTTTTTGCATTTGTTTGTCTGCAGCTTCGTTACCCCATCCTGAGGAAAGGGGAAAAAGATTGTTGCAGTCCACATCCTATTGAATTATTTAATATTTTATCCCTTTGACTGCTTTTTGTAAGTTACCTGCCCACCAAAAGCTCTTACACAAATTATTGAATCCAGAGCAATTTCAGCTGTTTTTCCTTTGACTTTCTAACATACAGAAAATATTACAATTCAATCATTCAGTCATGTGTGTGTGTGTGTGTGTGTGTGTGTGTGTGTGTGTGTGTGTGTGTGTGTGTGTGTGTGTGTGTGTGCACAGTGCATGTGTGCCCATGCATATGTGTGCACATCTTAACTGTGTATGTCTGCATGACTGACATTTTTAATTTTTGCAAATGCACTGATGCGCATTCATACTTCCTATTACACAACATGCTATACAGTTCACAGAATAAATTATTCATGTGTAACAAAGCACCCATAAATCCGTTATTAATTCAGAGCAGCAAATAAATATCTGGTCATACCATGTTTATATAGTGGCTTGTATATTAGGCTTGATTGCATTTATACATTGTCAATGTCCTCAAAAAAAAGTACAAAAAAAAAGGAATCCTTGTCCTGTTGTTTATTAATTAATAATAAGTGTGCTGCCCATTGGATAAAGTGACGGGAAGGAAGACCACTATTTCTGATTCTGATTCAGCACAGCTCATCTTCACTGAGAACAGGACTGTGATCCCTTGTTGATTGAAGACCAACTATTCTCACAAAACCATTAAATATATAAACATATTCGGATAACTGCATGAGGACATTTCAATTCACAGACCTGAAAGGAAGTTCTGTGAAATGAAGAATGGAAGTTCCTAACCCTAACCCTAATATAAAAGTAATGTAACCAAATAGCTACTGTGTTCACAAAACATACGTTTTAGTTAAGACAATCAAT
The DNA here is from genome assembly GCA_022829145.1 of Albula goreensis. Classification (NCBI taxonomy): domain Eukaryota; kingdom Metazoa; phylum Chordata; class Actinopteri; order Albuliformes; family Albulidae; genus Albula; species Albula goreensis. The sequence goes on along the minus strand of CM040746.1, from coordinate 38,151,454 downwards.
GCAGACTGAAGTCATCCGGTATCTGTGAATTAAAGGGAACAGGAGGGAGGCCCAAAGTCATAACTAGTTCAACTCAGTTGGGGGGAAAAGTTTTCTTACTTAGGGTTTTGAATGTTATGTTTTTGTTGTGCCAGAAAAGTTAAGCACACTCTGTCACTGCATATATTTTGAATGACTGTGTGAATATCACATGTTATTACAATGGCGGCGAATGAAGAGAGAGAATCTGTGCTTCAAACACGATGCATTTTATTGGACAGAGCTATTACAAATGTGGTTTATGTAAACATGACACAAGTGAACCAAATTCAAATGGTTCAATTGGCGGCGTGGGGGGGGGGGGTGGGATGTGATGTCAGAGGTCATTGTGATTATTCCAAACAAAACCCTTGATATCTGATCTCGTTGTGGTCCTCCACATTTCACAACAGGGTAATTGGCTGTTAGCACAAATGCTGTCTGGGATAACTGAATTAGGTAAGACCTGCGCTCACTCTCAGCCTTTTCTGCCATCACAACAAAAGCTATCCAGGAGGTGCCATGCCCTGCACAAGAGGGGGATTGCCTGAAGAGTTAATTTGCTGTTTTAACAAAATAAACTGATCGAATCTCCAGAGCTGGACAGGATGCTGCTGGGAATTAAATCACTATCATTGCATTGTTGTGCTTGGCAGTGTAAACAGAAAAGTGTATTATTCATCTTTGATCAGTGGCATAGATACTGCCAGAGTGGCGTACATAATTAACATTTCAAAAGGCCCTGGCATCAAACGTACAGCTTTCTGATGGGACAGAAACTGAGATGTGTGAGCTGTAAGGAAAAATATCATGAAGATTAAATCAAATCATTGAGAGCATGATTAGGTCCTGAAGATGGACATTGTTTTTTCTTTTTGTTTTTGTTTTTCCTGATTCAGCCAAATTTTTCTGGACACTTAATTAGTAATACATCATCAGAACCAACTCATTAGGAATATTTATTAAACAGAATATGTTATTTATTTATTTTTGGAAATAGATCTGCATGTATACTAAACTGAAGTAGAAAAACCTACTGGCCTTACTGTAACGTTCTGTCAACGCTTTCTGGAACCCGGAATGCAAGGAGGTCATAAACAGCAGCAAGCTTTGAGTAAAAGCGTGAGACTCTTCTAGCAAGACCATGAAACCTTCTCCAGAATGGACGAACAGAAATTAAAATGGTGCTTTGGGTAAGTACTGTATACAAGAGGGGCAAATTTGCCAAAATGTTGTGTCCCTTTAAGCCACATCACTACAGATGTAACATTCTTATCTTCGGAGCTCCTGCAGTGTTTCCCCACAGAAAGAACTGAAACGCGCACGCAGAACAGAGAGAACGGAGAGCTGTCAGTCCTCTGTCTCACAGTGTCTGGATGAATGAAGCCAAAATGCCTGCATCCCTTTTATTTTGACTGTGGTGTTCCTCCCTCTATCTGTGGCACCACTTCTGGTGGTTATAATCCCAGATGCCCTGTCACCCAGGCTTTTAATTAATTTATTTATTTTAAATGACTTAATTATAGAATCAATATCATATAATGTGACACTGGTTTCTAACACTTGTGAGTGTTTGAAAAAAAAAAAACTACAGAGAGTACTATTTTTAGATGTTAGAACAATGAGAGTTTCAAGGCTGTTGTCAGCAAAAGTCAAACTATTTGACATGCGAGAAGCGAATAAGAACCACAACTGAGAGAAAGAAAAAAACATATTTTTCAGGAAGATATGAATTTTGATATATACATACATATACACATAATTTAATACTAAGGTAACAGGTTTTACATATTTATTTACCAAAATTATCAATATGATTATCTGCTTAAACTGCAATTAGTAGCACTAACACTAAGTTAGTGTCATTTTTATTATTTTCTCAGTATCGATACTTTTAAATGTAAGCTTATCATTGCTATATGTGTAATAATACAGTCATCATAAGGCAATTATTTATGCAATATGAAAAAAAAAATTCTGATTACCAGTGATGATGTTTTAGTTTGTCTTCTCCTTCAAAATTTTAAACATAGATACAAATGTACTCATTGGTTGTTTACAATGAGCTGATGGGCCTTCTTGGAAACACACACCAAGCTAATATTTAGTTTAAATCTAAAAGCAAAACTGTTCTCTCAAGCTGAGACACTTTTTTTATGAAGCAGATAAGATCTATTTCTCAAATCCTACTGTACACAACCCATAACTCATGGTTTTCAACCTCTCATGCTCACTATAAAACACATTGAATAAATCAAGACTTTCTACAACGTCAAAACCAATTCCCTGCATTTACTTTTATAGCTACTGATGTTATGTCTGCAGGTCATGTAGATTTATAAAGGCTCAGGTAATGGTTTATTCACTCAAGGCTCCGTTTCAAGCTCATTTGTACTATATACTACATGCAGACGGTGCCTTCGACCGCACAATCTCTTCTCGTCTTTCCTATCGTAATAAATAGAATCAGGAAAACAGCAGTGCAATCATGGATTCCTGATTGATCAGCACTTGATAAATAAACAACGATTGAGCAAATTCATACAAGAAGAGGTTTTTTTTTTTTTTGTTTTCCTATCTATAGATCTGTCACTATAGCATAACTAGGACTTTGTGGGGTAAACAGCATAACCGGGACTTTGTGGAGGGGTGGGGGACAGACCATAATGAAATATGGTATTTCTGCGCCAGAGACCTACATTACAGCTCATTGGTATTCGATCTGTTGCTCCATTTCACAGCGCTCTTACCGCATGATCCCTGCCGGCCGCGATCCAGCGTGCGCAGAGCCGCTGCGTTATGTATGTTTTAAAGATCCAGAGATCTGCAGAGACAATTACCACTACAGTAGCCTTTACAAGGCATTAAACTGCTGTCGGTACAGGCACTGTGGGAAACCCCCTCGATCTATAAATCAAATTTGCGCTGTGTCGATCCAGAAACAGATGACCTTTCATACAGCTTTGGGGTTTATATAAATAAATTGAATTGTTTCAGCTAGCCTTCACTTTTGTTCCTGGAAATGAGCCACAGTGGTGTGGCGTGTGTGTGTGTGTGTGTATAAATATATTTATTTTATTATTTATTTAATTTTTTTTAGATTTGAATTGGCTCCTGCAGGGAATGTAATGCCAAGGTTGTCCTTTTAGTCTGCATAACAGACACATTCCCACAGTGGCCTGGGAGGGGACGTAAGCATGGAGATGTGTTAACATTAGCCTGAACACTAGTTTGGACGTTTTCTATGTACACGCACACACACGTTACATTTTAACATTAGCCTGAACACCAGTTTGGACAGTATCTACGTGCGTGCACACGCCCGTTACATTTTCACATTAGCCTGAACCAAAGTTTTACAGTATCTATATTTGCAGATATTGCATTGCAACATTAGCCCTGAACAACACAGTAGTAACCATATTAGCATGTTTAAATTGCACGCTAACATGAGCCCTGAACAACACAGTAGTAACCCTATTAGTGTGTTTAAATTGCATTCTAACATTAGCCCTGAACAAGGACAAAGCAGCTGATATGATAAATAAACAAGAACACAAACAGAGAAAACAATAATGTACACAGTGAGACATACTTTGAATATATGAAAAACAGAAAGTAAGGAGGAAATATAACAAGTTTGCTCATTTTCTTCTTCCATACTGTAATTATAATTTTTATGATTTTGGATGATTGTTTGCGAGCCCTCCTGAGAGCACACGCTCTCCAGCTCATGCTCAGTCCTCCCTTTACCCTCACATGATCACCATTGCTTTGGAAGCATAATTTAATAAGTGCCACAGTCATGATCAATATAGTTAAAGTGTTATCTGTTTCCCCCAGACCCCTGTTGCTTCTACATTTTTTTTTTGTTTTATTTTTTGAAATTTTATTTCCAATGTTTTCTCTCTCAGATCATAAAAACGCTGTTTCATTCCCTTTATTTTTTTTTTTTTTTTTTGTATTGACATCTCAGAGATAAGCATGGTTCTTTCAGCATACTAAAAAGCATTTGGCTTCATATTAGTGTATGTGATAAGAACATTGGTTTGTAAATTGTAAAAATAGCCAAAGGGGCATAGATCCTGAATTTAAATGAGCACATCTCAGTGTTCCTGGGTAATCAAGGGGGTGTTTATTGTGACAGAATACAGCCTCAGTGCCCAAGTACCTAAGGTATAGGTTGTCTGGCAGTAGGACTGCAAAGCTCAGTGTTATGAAAGTAAAGTAGATTAGTGAGAATGAATGTATTTACCAGACTGACTTGCAGCATGGGAGGTATTCTGAGTGACAGCGCTGTGATGAAGGAACTCGGCTACATCTGCCTGAAATGGTAACTTTATTGGATTTACTTTCAGAGCAAGCATGGAATGTGATTTCGGAGTGAAATTGTTCGGACTCGGCCCTTGTGCCGCTACCTGGTCTCGGAGCAGGCCTCCGTGTCACAGTGTACACAAAAGAGGGGTGCGGAGAAGTCTGTTCGCAAATCACCCGACTCAACACTTCCTGCCTCTGTAAATAAGGGCAGAATTCCCGAGACCCACAAATGATTTCACGGCATTTCAGACATGGCTTACATGAGGGGGTGGGGGTGGGGGTTGGGGAGGGGTGGGCTAATCCCTGCGCTAGCACCATGTGTGAATACACAAACGTCAGCGCGTGTGTGAGAGAGAGCCCTTTTGTTGGTGCTGGATGCCTGAGTCATCTTAGTATCTCAGCATACGGAGAAAGCATCCAGGCGATTGGGTCTCAGTGACCTGGGAGACAGAGATGCTTCTTATGGCTCAGATCCGCAGAATCCAAGGCATTGGAGCAGCAGAGCAGGCGGACATTGGCAGAGACAGATGCTCGTTAGGGGACAGTGGATGCCCCCCGCAGGGCTGTAAGGATGGATGGAGGCTCACTGGTTCTCTGGCTCTGGAGAGACACTGCAGAATACGTTGTGGGATAACTGTTGCAACGTTAGCATCGCATCAGGCCACCATGCATCTTGAGGTTCAACAAGCTAAATGTGTGGGATTTTTTTTTTTTTTTTTTAGAGGGGAGGTACTGACATATTGTGGACGGGGGATTTTTGAGGATGAATTTGGCGATGGCAAAAGAGTTTTAGCAGGACTCTTGGACACCAATCTCCTGTTTCGAACCCTCAATGTTTGATCTTGAAACTGCACTAAAACCAGCATGGTGGCTGCTTTTGGAGTATGTGAGACTGCAGGAGATGGGGGGTGGAAATGTAGGATTGGTCCTCAACGTGCGAGACTCGAGTTCCCTGGCAGTAACACACATGTCAGCTCACTGACAGACAGGAAGGATGGCTGAGCGGGCCTGCTGCCAGCACAACGCCCGTTTGTCAAAACAAGGACGGCTTGTGAAACGAATGAACGCCTTCTCCATAGGAGCCCTGAACATAAAAGCACATCGTAATGGGTTCAAAGGTTCACGGGCTGAGGTTACCAGAGTAAATTAAAATGAGGGGAAAAAAGTAATAAAAATAACTATATCATTTGGTAGACATTGTAGCAATTTGGCTCGCAGAGGACATGCGGTGGGAGTGATGTTGGCAGCTTGTAATTGCAAAAAAGGAAAAATGAAAAATGTATAATGAGTGAAGTCCGCGTTGAGGAGCACCTGTGCTGGTTCTTAGGCATGTTGACTACCACTGACATTATGGGTTTAAAATATTGCTCCCCAGAAACAGCAGAAACACACACACCCTTTCAAAGCCCAAAGACCCTCCGTTATTTTAGGTTGAATATGTTTGAGGATAGTCTCAAGGTTTTGTTTAATTATTATTATATTTAATTATTATTATTAAAGTGTATTATCCCACTCATCAATACTTGATCCTGCACATCGGCACAGGTGTCCCTCTGCGTTTTTAACTCCTCACCTGTGGCTGATGGCCAGCAGACATTTCCCATAAGCCATCAGCTCTCCCTCCCTATCCGGTGGAGGCGATGAGCGAGGATGTGGTAGATCTTTCCGGCGCCGTGACAGGTGAACCTGCTTCTGAGACAGGTGAACCCACTGCTGTGAAAGTAAGTAAGCGTGGTCCTCACTTGCAGCCATTTCTCCCAGCAGCTGCTGTGGAAACCATGTATTTGCAAAGCTTCATGCTCCCACGTGCCACTGTGCGAGCGCCTCCATAGCAACACTGCATCTTATAAAGCGGACTCAGGCAGGGAATGTGTACCCTGTCAGAGTTTAACAAATGGGCATTTTACAGTTCATTTATACATTTGTTCGTTTGTTCATTCACATTGATCCTTTGTTGTTCCTGGGTAAACCTGACTCACATTAGTTGCTATTTGGTTTTTTTAGTAAAATTCTCTTTGCGGTCGCTTCACTCTAAACCACTTCAACTGATTGATATGTAAATTACTTGTCTGTTAAAAAAAAAAAAAAGAATACCGTTAAACTAAATAGGACTTTAAATAGAACTAACAGTAAGTGTTATAATGAAAAATTGTGTAAGGCTATCGAAAACGTTGAGCCGCAACCACCTGTAAACCAACCTGTAAACAACACATGGCACTTTCTTCCTGATCAACCTTGCGCTTCTGACATTTGATGAATAGCATGTCATGTCGCCTTGCTATGAAAAAGGAACACTTCTGAATGCTGAATGAAACTAGCGACTCAGTGAGAATAATAAGCTATAATCATGTAAGCCCAGCTGCCTATGTTTACATTTGCATTTTTAATTGAAAAGTTAAAAAAGGTTTTTTTTTTTTTCTATTCATAATGAACTGCATCTTTGACTTCAAAAGACATGACTAATGCCTTTGTAGTAATTCTTTCATTTGTCTTTTTTCAAGCATTTCTCACAAAACACAAACATTTAGCAGTCCTAATTTGGTTTTACACCAGGCGTTCCCATTTAAGTTAATAGTTTAATAAAAACCAGTACAGTGTTCATGCTGTCTGTTGCAGTCTTGCTTATGTGCAGCCTTAATTGTGCTGTTAGATGACTCTATCCCTAAGCCTGTTTTTAATCAAATCCAGGAAATTTATATTGAAAGGGTACCTGATTTACACCACATAGCTAAATGTAAATCATTGATTTAATAACGGTCAATAGTGTTTATATTGTCTGCTGCATTCACAAAGAGCCTTTACTGAATGCATTTTATTTACGGATGCTCAGGGGCAGATCTATCAAATGGCCCATCTGTGGCCGGGAATGAACAAGGTCTGCGGTGCGTCGGGTCCCAGACGGGCCATTACGGCCACATTGACGAGGCAGTGCTTGGCTCAGTCGCTTGGGGGAACAGTTGGGGGATAAGCAGGTTAAACATGTCTGCGTTTATGAAGACTGGATGAACTGAAGACAAGGCACCAAGGAAAGTAAACTAACCATCTGACAAAATAGAAATAATGCAGCGTACAATTAATTATATTACATTTTAATTTTAACTTGGACGACATGTTTCTACCGACAACTGGCCAGGCACATATGTAGGCATGTTACACATTGTCAGTGACGTGTGTGTAAATTCAATAAGAACACACAATGCTATGTCACAGTAATGCTTTTCTTCTTACAACCTGCCATTTCCAAACACATCGCTCCTCAAAGTGCAAAGATGTTACTCTAAATGAAAACGGGTCAGCAGAGTAAAAACGAGAATGAGGTTTATATGGATTGATTTGACAGAAAGCAGAAATGAATTAAAATTCTCCAACTGTGTTGCACATCACCATCGGAACGTGCATTCATTCAACAAGAAGACACAACGTTTGGTTGGGATGATGTATTCCCAGTCACTGACCGGACCAGGCCGATCCGAGCGAACTGCCACTCAGTGAGCACAGGTGCTGTTACTTGTGTGTGAAAAAGGAAAGTTAAAATGAGATTGACATTTATGTAGATTCATTAATTAGTACACATGAACAAATTAAGATGTTGATTCAAAGCAGGCATGCATGAGGTGATTATTGTTTATTTCCTTTTTTCCCCCAACTGAATACAAAGGCTATGTGGATGTTGAGTGGATTTCTGCAGCTGTTTTATTTACAATCAGAGTCAGGCCAACATGACTGCAATCAACTGGCCCCAGTGCACTGATTGTAGACCACAATGGCCTTTGTGCACTGATGACAAATAATATGCTTTAGAACAGGCTTTTTTTTTGTTTTAGCAAGCATTAGTTTTTACTAATTTTGAAAATACATTGTATTGTATTTTTTTCCATTTCTTTGCTTTCAAATGTTACCCATATCTCTCCATTATCTCTGCCAATCATCCTTATCTGTGTCCCAGCAGGAAGGTTGACCACACAGCTTATCAGTGAGGACCCAAAAGGGATACTCAAAGAGGCCGTCTACTGTAATGCCTGAAAACCGGAGCACAGATAGGCCTGTTAATATACTGCAGATCTGTGCTCCGTAGGGCATGTAAGCCCCAAAACACAGATGTGTGTTCTTTAATGGCAGAAAGGCCCTGTGTGTAGCTGATCATAGCCTGAAATTCACCACCAAAGTCTAACTAACCGCAGGTAAATTGCAAACCATGCTAGTCTAAATAGCCCGTTCTCCTATTTGCATAGCCTTATGTTCTAAAAATCACCAAATCCAGACTGGATGTAACATGGATAAAATGTGTTTCATATCCCCAAAACACAGGATGGGAGGATATATGCTGAATAGATTGGCAGATAAAATAACTAATTGTTGGGTATTCGTAGAGGAATGCGGTTAATCAGAGCAGTTCTCTGCTAGTTTTCTGTGCAAAGAGCCAGTGACAGCAGAAGCAATTAACTCCGAACAGACAGCAACAACTGCGGAACGCCCACACACGCTCAGCGAGATTACTGAGAGAGCAGCGTAATATCTAAGGCATGAAGCAGGCATGTACTGCTGGAGAAGGCATGATGAGAGGTTTCTTTCAGGGGATACGTTTGTGAAAGGTAATTGGACCATTTGGGAACAGCTATATGCACGGTTGCGGGAAAAAAAAACAAAAACAACGAGCATTTCTAATCAAATTCCGTTTTTTGTGTAGAATTTGAATCAGGTGAGGCAGGTCAACGCTGAACATGAACAGATTACGACGATCAAAGCCCTCAAGAGACTATTACCAGCAAATTATTTTGCTTTGCCAATGGCTACGAGCTAGCTTGACGCTAGCCAGCAAACATACTTTCCAGCATCTTGGGCGTCGTCGCTGCTACAATATTGTTGCGGTATTAGATTCACATTACCCATTACAAAACATCTTGGAGATACAGTCAGATTATGATAAGTGAGACTGCTTTTGTTTCAATGCTGCAGATTTAGGTTATGCTCAGCTTGTAGCTATCTAAGATAACAGATGGCTATTGTGAAAGTTTATGTAAGTTTAAGTCCCATCATGTAATTAACATTGAAATACAAGGTATCACTTTGGTTATTGTCATCTTCATTGACCTGTTTTTGGTTGGTTTTGGTACTGTGATAAAACAGAGGGCCAAGTTTCTCAAAGCCTTTAACAAACGTTAAATTGCATGTGAAAACAAATGAAGATTAAGTGACATTATTTGAGAGGACTACGATGAGCAAATGAATTACCTCAACCAATCATTAGCTCTCTTAGTCTTTTTGCAGCAGGACAATATTTTTGCATGTACTTAATGCTTTAGTAAATCAGTCCCAAAGTGATTAATACAGTCAGCGTTAATGCATTTGCAAAGCTAAACTCAGAACATTAATTGGAGATTAATTGCAAATGGGAACTTGGCAAAAGGTCCACAAAATTTGAATTTTAAATTCATTGTCAAATGATGGTAAAGCAAGGTATTGAATAAGCTTTTTTTCCCCACCTGATGTCTTAGGAAATTATTTGTGCCCTGAGCACATGTTTTTATTTGTTTATTTTTTTAATTTTTGTTTCATTCTGCTTTTCGTCTCCTCTGTCTCAACCACTTTGCGCCACAGCACCAACACTCAAGTGTTTTCAATGTCATGTGTCAATTTTCCACTGATTAAACATTACATTTATTCAGCTCAAAGCAAAGAGGGGAAAGTCACCTGGAAACCCCCTTACTTTATACTCCATTGCTATAAGCAACATGGTTTATTTATTGACCACAGCGAGCCAGCGCCTTGGTTTCACATCTCAGCTGCAAGATAGATCTGCGTCAGTTTTACAACCCTTCACCCCATCGCTGCAGCATTATGATTCCTGATAGGACTATTTGGAAGAGCGCCCCCTACTGGTCCACCAGCATCACATCTCAGGAGGTCTCTGGTTCATGCACTAAGCCCATGCCACCTCAGCTTCAAACATTAGCAGGGTCAAGGAACATGCTGGTATGACTGCTACAATTACTTAACTTTAGGTCACATCTATTTGCTACATATAACCGGTGTCTTGACGGTCAAGTGGCTGGACGCTCTGAGTCTCGGAGCTCTCAGTTCTCTCCAATCTGATAGGTGTATCGTCAGCATGTCTGTCATTCTGTCTCATGTTGCACTCTGATAGGGGCAGCCTGTAGTCCAGTGGCTAAGGTATATGATTGGGATATGCCCAAGTCCAGCCACAGCAAGCACACCATTCCTGTTGGGCCTTGAGCAAGGCCCTTAACCCCACACTGCTCCCAGGGAGGATTGGCCCTTGGCTAGCCTAATCAACTGTAAGTCACTTTGGATTAAAAAGCATGGTTAACTGACTAATGTAATGATTCTAATGACATGTGGGGCCAGTGCTTAATTAAATTAATCTTAAACAGAAAAGACCTACATGTAAGGGATATTCACAAGAGGCAACGGAGAAACAGTTAAATAAAAGAAGGACTTCACTGGACAGAGTGTGAAGAGATGTAACGGTATCAGCTTCATGTGTTTATTTCTGTTTTGTTAGAGCTGAGCAGTGGAATGTTGGTGGCGGTCCTCTTGGGACGTGAGGTCAAAATGGACATCTTCAATCTTTCATTATAAAAAAAAAATCTAGAGGCAGATGTCAGATAACTCCACAAAGAATTTTTTTTAGAAAAGTCTAGAAGCAGATGCCAGATAACCCAGAGCAAGTTAGTTGCAGGCAAGAACGCAATTAAGGCAGCGAGATGTCGTAACTGGAGGAACAAACAGTTTGATGTGCCTTGCATGCCAAAGGCGGAGAAAATAAAATATAAAATAAAAAATAAAGATGTTTTTGTAAGTGCCCGTGGTCAGAGATGTATAGGAAGTTTGGATGAGCCTCCACAGGGATGTCTGTTTTATTTCTGTTTTCCTTTTTTTAACACTTGCAGAGTGGGAAAAAAAAAAAAAAAACATTTATATTTAATTCTTTAAATTGTAAACATCTGCCACTGGTTAGAGCTGTAACACAATTCAGATTGGCTTGTCCTCCTGCCTATTAAAACTCAAGACCAAATCACTCATGATGTCTTGCCACTGGACATTTTGTGTATACTTATGCATACAGATGTCCACAGACCTGAAACTACAGCACATACATTTTTTTGATGGATTACCAGAATTAATGAATTTATGTCCACATTCAGAGTATATTGCATCAACATGAGTAAAAACCCAGCCCAAACTATCTGTTATTGATATGGAGTCAATGCTGTTGAGTGGCATATAACATCTATGCACCATTGTATGGTATTAGTTTATTATTTATGTATGATATACATTATCATTATTTATGTATTTGTTTATCAGTTGTATTAATATTTCATGTAACACAACAAGCAACATGAAGAGATACTCGTGTCAGAAATCAGAGTTTCCTGTCTCAAGAGAGATCTCAACACTCATGGCTTATCGTCAAGAAACATAACTCACTGTAACAGAAATTGGCACACCAGGGAGATGCAAGCTTAGATATTTAGATTTAGATTCTAGATTTTGATTTTGAGGGAAGTTTGCTGAAGCAGACACTCTCTGAGAGAGAGGTTTATCCTTTGACCTCACTTAAAGAGTTGGTAAGATTTTCCTTAAAATAACGGTTGCGTTTCAACTGTGCATAGATTTTTGGCTATGACCTGCACTGCGGACCTTCTGAAAGATTCATAAAAAAATTATGAAGAGTCATAATGCATCACCAGTTATCAAGGGTAAAGGTATGAGTCAGAGGTGTTTATGTTAGCATCCATTGAGAACATCATTGGATAGATGTGTAACACTCAAAAGGTCTTTCCCTGGCTGAGTAAAGGCTTCTAACAGAATATGGAGCTCTGTCAGAGTCTGATAGAGTATGTTGCTGCAGAGTGCACTGCACTTGAGATCTCTTTGAAGTCATACCATTCATTTCTCATTTTTAATACCTTTATTAACCTTAGGGCAAGAGATATGTGAGAGGCACCTGGGAAACTGACCAACACTGTATCCATAAGGCAGGCCTTATGTACACACGACGCACCGCTGCACGATGGAGCAATTATTAATCTCAAAATATTTCCCTATTAATTTGATATGCTGCGCTTTATGTTTTTGGAATGGTGCAGCGCGGCAAAACAGCTCCGTGGTGCTAAATGAGGTGGAGAGGTTTCAGAGGATGAAAAAGAGTCCTTCAGTTTAATGATGCGTTTGGCAAGGGCGCCGTTTCTGTGGGGAATTCATGTCAAAGGCCGCACCCATGCCCTTTTAGAGGGGAGAGCAATTCTGCACCTGAAGAATCCGCCGGAGCTGTACTATATGGGCTTGCCTTGCTCTGGCTTGTAATTTTCTCATTGCTTTTTTTTCAAATAAATGTTACGCAGTAAAAATATATTTACAAAATGTTCATGGAGCTCGCTGGACTTATTGCATCTATCAGAGTACAGCCCAGTATCAGAGCAAGAAATCTGACCTGTTTTTGCGTGACCCCAAGACTGACTTGAAAGCTGAAGTTACAGCAATACAAACAAAATAAATTTCTGGTTTATGCATATTTTTATATGATAAATGAAAAAGGTATTTTGGCATTTTTACACAACCATGTAAAACAAACACGTATTACACATTTCCTAAAATGCTTTGTCTGTTTGATTGGGCTGTAGCTTCCTTTGACTTGCCTAAACAATGAAAATGTTTGTGGACCATTAAATCATAAAGACAGTTTCTTAGGAATTCACTGGTATCTTAAACTTTCTATGTTTCTTCTCATATCTGCTGACCTTTCATATAATTCTCTTCTGTCTCCTTGGCAATGTGAGCTGTATGGCAAAATTGCCCGACTCCATCCCGCCCTCCTGTAGTAATGGCACCGCATCTGAAGCTACCAGACTTCCTGTAAAGCCAAATAACTTCCTGTGAAGTTAGTGCACTGCCTCAACGGTTAGTTTATTTCATATCATTTTTGTATCATTATGTGCTGCTCAAAGAGAAATGTACAGCATTAACTACTTTTCAAATCCTGTTATTCTTTTTTACAAGGCCCTAAAGAGATGGCAGAGTTTTAATTATGTGTTGTGTTGCTGTCAGTAGGGCTGAGCACTCTTATTGTGCTGTTTGTTTTCACAGAGCTTCTAAAGCTCTGCAGCTAATGGTTAATTTTAAGCATATAACTTTATTTTTTTATATAATAAAATGTATCTTTTGAGATTATCAAACTGATAACGAGCAGGGGGAATTTTCCACTCTCTGGCAAATTATTCCAAAGTTTTCTCTTTTTTAATAATTATTTTTCTTATTATTATGAAAATCTTTGTATTCCCAGAGCTAATCTCTGATCCAGGGCAGACTGTGCATAATAAGATAATCTCAAGGTAAAATAGCAAATTCTAATACTCATATTTCTGTGTAATATATGATCCTTAGGGGGCATTGGGCAAGCCATGTTTTCTCCAAGTTAATGAAAGATATACTCTCCTGATAATATAAAGAGCGCCATAATACAATCTTCAGGGAAAGGGAAGCCTTTAAAATATCAGCTTCAGCAGCAGTGTGGTAGGGGTAGGCTTGGTCAGAAGACTGCGGGGTTACGCAATTTTGCCTTATTTACATGAGCACTGCAGAAACGAGGAGGCCAAAGGCAACAGTATGATTGGTGGCAGAACGAATCGGAAAGGAAAAGCTTGTGGTCCTGCAGTCTTAAGTCCGTCCTTTCCCACATCACAAAGGCGCACAGTTTAAACAGCCAAGAAACAGCGAGAGAGAGGAGGTGGGAGGCAAACATCAAACCTACATCTATTGCGGATGCTGACAGATGCTTGAGGACTTAGCAAACACGCGCAGGCTTTGATAACAATGGCACAGACTGGTCATTCCTGTCAGGATCCTTCTTGTTCAGTACCCACATCGCCACAGAAACGAGCACCAAGCCAACGCGTATAATTCAGCTTTCCATAATACCCTTGTGCTCCGCATTTCCAAGAAATTAATCTTTCTTTTCTTTCGGCAAAAAATACTAGAGAAAGAAGGCCTATTCATAAAGGTCATTATTTGAACGAGCTCCACGCATGTGTAAAATATTGTGCTTGTTCCATGCCAAGAGAATTCTCCTCTCCAAATGACAGCAGATCTGCTTTCACTTACCCGGTTTTTTTTTTTTTTTTGGAGTTGTGTATTCACATCTAATGTCCAATCAGATTGCCAAGGCTGCTGGCAGTGTTTGAATTAATCATGACCATCATTTCAAAATATAAGACTGTATTAAAACTCCATATGGCATATTTGTTCTGCTGAGGTGTACTGGAAATCCTTCTTTGAGGAATTGCCAGTTTTTAGACATGTACAGTATGTATGAATTATGAAAAGAATGGCAAATCAAATTATTCACAGTATTTCAGTTAATCATAAAATGCAAAGGCAACCAATAGCCCCTACAATTTATACTAACAAGATATAAAGTTACTTGCTTTCTTTCACAATATTTCAATTCTAGCAATTTATTTACAATGGGCCATTCCCAATGGCAGTCTACACACACACACACACACACACACACACACACACACACACACACACACACACACACACACACACACACACACACACACACACACACACACACACACACACACACACACACAGTAATTCCACAGAGGGACTTTATTTGAGAGAGTGGTTGGGAGACTGGGCTCAATGGCATGAGCAAACTGCCAGGGTGATTAATTAACAAACTAAAGCTCCTGCCATTTTGTCCGGTTGCCCGGGAAACTTTTGAAAAATGAGAAAAGCTGCTGTATTGCTTACAAAGCATGGGGGAGACGTAACCCTTTCAATGTGAACATCTCTATTCCCTCTTACATTTACAGCCTTAGCTCCTTTTTAACTGCCATTGTTGTTGCTGTCGACTAATAATACTCATAATAATAGTAACAACAACAAAAACAACAACAATAATAATAATAATAATAATAATAATAATAATAATAATAATGTTATTCCATATTCGCCTGACCATCCAGCATTTGGCTAAAGAACCCCCATGATTGATTGTCTTTCTGGAATCCTTACTATCTGACAGTACCACAGTCAGGAGTTTTGGTTCTGACACCAGCACAGTCAGGTGTTTCGTTTCTGATAGTACCAAGGTCAGGAGTTTTGGTACTGATGCTGGTGCAGTCAGGATTGATTGCTGGATCATGGAACCCAGCACTGGACCATAGTGTGCCGGTAGTGCCAGGGACCATACTTTAGTCCATGTCAAACCAGTCCTGCTGGCTCACAGTCTTGGTGCCATCCTCTCAATCGGCAACCAGTTTAGTCCATGGAAACCAGGTGTGTGAATTCTTTAGCCAATCAGTGTTTAAAATGACTAATTAAAGGCTGAAACACACCAGAAACCACCACACACAAGAACCTTATACAGCTGTGGCCTAGCTGTATTTTAATTTATTAATATTTTTATGCAAATTATTACCATTCTCTTTTTACCATTTTATTAAACCATTATTTATGATTTTATCGAGTCATACCACAAAGGATCTTTGAGCATAATACCCTTAAGGAATTTTGTATCTAAATCATGTGGCTTTTGAAAATATATATTTATTTGCTTTTATTTTAGACATGATTGAGCATTTAAAATTTGAAACTCTGACAGAGAAATGGGAAAAACTTAATATTATACTGTTGTCATGTATTGAAAATTATCATACAATTTTGGAAAAACTTAATCGGGATAGCAATCTGGAAAACAAAATCCTTTGAAATCATGTTTTCTCAGATAGTCAATCCAGGAGAGCTTTCCTCTGAAATACCTGATGAGAGCAATTACACTGTTAGACATATGGGAATTTGAGAAGGAAGGCATCAGCATTGTGCAGACAGACTGTGGCTCACTGAAAGGCCAGCAGGGGTCACTCTGCACAATAAGACTGATTAGCCAGTCATGTCTCACCTGGCAGGACTGCCAGACAAAGTCTACAGGTCTATAAGAATCCCAAATCAATATTGGAGTCTGTGGATTCTTCACACATTGGAACAGTGTTTTAACAGGATGCAGACTGTGGGGCCCATCCACACACTGGAGCAGTGCCTTAACAGGATGCAGACTGTGGGGCCCATCCACACACTGGAACAGTGCCTTAACAGGATGCAGACTGTGGGGCCCATCCACGCACAGGAACAGTGCCTTAACAGGATGCAGACTGTTAGGCCCATCCACACACTGGAGCAGTGCCTTAACAGGATGCAGATTGTGGAGCCCATCCACACCCTGGAACAGTGCCCTAACAGGATGCAGACCGTGGGGCCCATCCACACACTGGGACAGTGACTTAACAGGATGCAGACTGTGGGGCCCATCCACACACTGGAACAGTGCCTTAACAGGATGCAGACTGTGGGGCCCATCCACACACTGGAACAGTGCCTTAACAGGATGCAGACTGTGGGACCCATCCACACACTGGAGCAGTGCCTTAACAGAATGCAGACTGTGGGGCCCATCCACACACTGGAACAGTGCCTTAACAGGATGCAGACTGTGGGGCCCATCCACACACTGGAACAGTGCCTTAACAGGATGCAGACTGTGGGGCCCATCCACACACTGGAACAGTGCCTTAACAGGATGCAGACTGTGGGGCCCATCCACACACTGGAACAGTGCCTTAACAGGATGCAGACTGTGGGGTCCATCCACACACTGGAGCAGTGCCTTAACAGGATGCAGACTGTGGGGCCCATCCACACACAGGAACAGTGCCTTAACAGGATGCAGCCTGCGGGGCCCATCCACACACTGGAGCAGTGCCTTAACAGGATGCAGACTGTGGGGCCCATTCACACACTGGAACAGTGCCTTAACAGGATGCAGACTGTGGGGCCCATCCACACACAGGAACAGTGCCTTAACAGGATGCAGCCTGCGGGGCCCATCCACACACTGGAACAGTGTCTTAAGCATGATTTATCTAGCAGCCTAGCTTTCCCACTTTTTAAAAGTATATATGTATTCATTACCATCTCCACAAACATTGTTTGATTGGCAGGGGTCAAAATTTAAGAACGTATTGTTTTACAGAAGGTAATGTGTGCAATTTTAAAAGTTGACCTGAGTCACCATGCCAGCTGTAGCCGGCAGTCCCATAAGGTGCCACATAATTAGTCATCATGTCGCCTGAGGAGGGACAGATTCAGCAGACAGTGTTACCCTTCTCATAACACATGAGATAATCACCTCACCTCACCCACACTGACCCTGCATAGCCCTGAAGCAGCTGCTGAAGACACACCAGCAAAAACAAAAAAAAAAAAAAAAAAACATAGCTTCACCAAGGAATGTGTTATTCCCCCAAATTCAGAACACTTTAGATTTCTGTACCACATAAAATCTGAAGTTTTTTTTTCCAGTTTGAGATGTGTTAGCAGAACAAGGGGTCATTGATATTTGTATCAGTGTTCATTTTCATATAAAGTTGTCTATGCTCTGGTCGGCACATGATTTTATGAAGCAGAAACACTTGTATTTTTAACTCAGAGCTAATGCAGGTCACCATTCTCTATATATTATTAGTAAATAGCCAGCCTATTTGGACAGAATGGCCTGTTCTTGCATTTATATTCCCTTTTGTTTTTTCTTTTTTTTTTTTTTTTTTTCTCATGACCATGCAGAGAAAATCATTTAAACAGGTAATCCATAAATATTTGTTAAGGTTATGGCACCTCAGAACCTTCAATACTCATGTAGCACTCCGTGGAGGATCCAAAAGAGCAGGCCCGTGTTCAGAATCCTGACTGACATTCAGCACCATGGACAGCGGCAGCCTTACCCTCAGGCACATGCAGATGACTGGCAATTGATTGGCAAGTCTGATTGGCAGTTGACCCCACTTTAGTTTGTTGTTTGTCATGAATGATCATAAAAGCACAGTTTGCCATTGTGTATACATGCTTGGAATATGACTGCTGATTAGTCGATCGACCCACCAGATTCAGCCCAGATCATAAGTCCTGCTTTGTCCCTTTTCTGTTGTATGACCACCCATTCATTGAGCTTATAAACAAATAAATGCATATTATTAATAGAGATGGTATCCTTAAAGAGCAAATACATATTCTCCTACAACTCTCCAAGAGGTAAACATGAATCATTTCATAGAGAAATCCATCTGTAATAAAAATCTGAGTAAAACATTTATTCATTTATTTATTTTATACATCATTCATTATTCATTCATTCATTCATTCATTCACTAACATTTCAAATCAATTACATTCTAGTTTAATCTGGTTACACCTAGCCTTGGCCTATTGACTCTCCCATCATTCACGATTATCAGCTTACATATAAAACATGCTTGCTGTCAGTACGCGGCATCTTTTTTTTCATGTTTTGGTTTTGCTTTGCTCCCATGTTTCCCCAGTCTCTGTACCATGTGCTTGTGTTTACTTTCCCCTCATGTGGTTGTTCCGGCCTCTGTTTCCCCGCTTGACTGTTTCATTGTTTGATTGTTAATTTCCTGATTGCCTACTCTGTGTCACCTGCCAGTTCTCATTCCTGTGCCCTGTTTTTCCCTCGTTAATTTTGTATTTAAACCCCTCGTTTCCCTGTGTCCGTTGCCAGTTTGTCTCAGTGGTTTTTCCTGTTTCGCCACCCACCCTCTGTACTTGCCTTGTTTTGACTACCTATACATTACCCTGCCGTGTTTTCCTGGTTCTGACTTCTGCTCGTCTTTCCTGTTTCTGTCTCTGGATTCCATACTTTTGGATTCAAAACGTTCCAGGTTTTGACCATTACCTGTGCCTGACCTTGATTTTGGATTTTGGACTGTGGCTTGGCTTCTAAAAAAAAAAAACATGTTTATTTTACTCTGGTCTGCAAATGAGTACCAGTCAGAGCCCTGATGCTATCTATGAATGTTACCTGTAAATTTTCACATTCCATTGGGCAATGATCTGATGTCAACAGATTGTTCTGATGTAAATACAATCTATCTTTTCCAGATTGTGATTACATCTATAAGTTTTTTTTTGAGACATTATAGAAATGAATGAGGGTTTGACAGAGCTCATCAAAATGTTAATTATAATGTTGCCCAACTAAAAGAAATATCTTTGCAAGATCATGTCTGGTGTTTTAAGAAAGATTTTACTTGGGTATCAATGAGCAATTTTCTTGTCACTTTAGACATCTGATCTATAATTTAAATGTTCAATTTCAAAATGAATTAGGTTTGTCAGCTCTACAATATTTGCATCAGAGGACAACCTAATTGTGACCTGAATATGTTTTTCTTAGTTGAAACAAATTATTTACAACTCTGAGGCAGAGCAGTGCAAGTTGGGTAACTGCACCAGCACTGGAGGGAATAAACTATGCTGGACTGTGCAGTTGTATGGAAATGCACCCTGACAGGATGATGCAAAACCAGGGGGTGGGCCAAAGCCACTCCTGAGTTCCCTGAGCACCCCTGATGAGCACAGCTGGGGCCCTTAACCACACTGAAAAGGTCTCCATTAGACTGCCCCGCCAGGACTGGCTGACCCTGTGTTTTTGTCATTCCACTGTCCACAAGTGAGAGCACAAAGCAATGCACAATGTTACAGTGTATGAAAATGTAACCAATCAGCAATTACTTTGCAGCAAAAAGAGCGTTCCCAGAAATGTGGAAAAAGGATAACAAAAACTAATGGAAAAAACCAGCTGGACATTTGCAGCAGAAATGAAAAAAGTTTCACTCCCAGAATGCAATTAAATTCATTTGAACAAACAACATTTGATGTTGCTTGTTATTTCCATTTATCAATAGAATGCTCAACTTGTTGAAGAACTTTCCGTGTCCATTTTGTATGGTAAAAAAATATCACTCCCACTGGAACTACATCACAGATGTGCTATATGCTCTTGGTCCGCGTAGGTCACAGGGAGAAGTAATGGCTTAAAAATGCATAATTACTGAAACAGGCCATTCAGCCTGGCTTCTCATTTATTCAGAAATCCTGCCTGAACACTGTGTCAAGCCTGAAGCTCGAACACTCTCAGGGTCATAGACTCTATTACATGGTCTGCCAATCTGTCCCAAGCAATCACAACTCTCAGGATGGATAAATAAAATAAATAAATACATAAATACATAAATAAATACATAGTTGTTTCCATGCAATTCACCTTTAGCCGGTTTACATTTAGGCCTCCTTAATCTGATGATGGTGAAGAACATGAAATGTTCCTTCATATTGAAACTTACTGTTTTGTGTGCATAAAAACTTAACTGCATCCTGCTTTACTTTCATTTTGTAAATCCTGAACAGATTGGGTGGTGTATGTATTTTTCCATATACACCATGTACCACGTACATATACACCATGATTTTTCCCGAACTTGGTTAAACCTTCAAGTCTGATTGATAGTTAGGGTGTTACTGATTTTTATACCACCTTCACTTCAACACGTGATGTTTAAACCTTCCCAGGCACGGCTTTCACCTCCTCACCTCTGTGTGGCACTGAGAAGTCAAAACCAATCTTGATCTACCCGCTATTTTTCTGCTTTACTCCCATTTGTGTTTGCATCCTAAAAATAGGGCCCTTTTTCTCCATAAAACTGAATAAAGCAGAATTATGGAAATACAAAAAAAATAATAACAAACTTTGTTTTTCCCTCTACACTATATTTATACATAGCAAATATCGTAATATCAGAGAAACATATGCTGGCTTTTGCTGACACCAACAAAATGTCTTATTCCCAGTAGAAGAAGGTTTTTCTTGCCAACAATGTGCTGGTTGGAGGGGATACAATGTTCATATCACAAGATGAAAATGCTATCATTTTATATGCTTTCTGTTTATGTTTCAAGGGTCATATCACGAGCATGACACACAATAAATTAGCTTGATTTATAAGGAAATCTGCATTACTCATGTAGAACTTGGAACTTCTCTGAGAACAATAAATCATTATGTGTGTTTGTTTGCATGTCATACAAACACTACATACACCAACTGTAAGACCACCATTAGATGCAGAGTAGTTTTGCACTGAGGTATACTGGTTAAAAGCAAATGGTAAAGTTACATGAGATCCACAAAGAGCTGGGCTCCTACTGGCACTGAGGGTGACTTGCATTGTAAAAAAGTTCAAGCTAATAATGATAATTGTATGATGTGACAATGTATTATTAGCATAGTATAGTGTAGTATATTATATTCATAATTTCCATAAAGTTTTCCGGTAGCTTACATGTGAAGTATGTATTGTTGGGATTTGCAGTACCACAACGAGTCATTCACTGAACAATAATTAAATGGCAGAAGGTATCCAAGCCAACGGCCCCAGCCAAGTGTCAGGGGTCAGGGCTGTAGAATGAGGCATTACAGGATTAAAAAGAGCGGCCCATTTGTGTGAGTTACTGGGAACCTGATGAGTCAGACGAGTGTGCGGGCCGAACGGCTCTGCACGTATCATAACTCATTTTCCCCAGGCCTGTAAAAAAAAAAAAAAACATCTGCAGCAGTTTCTCTCTGGACCGTCATCCAAATGCCCATGTCTCACTACACCGAAGGCCGGGGCCGGGGGGTTCGAGTTAATCTGTTAGGGGAGGCCTGTTGGTTTGTCACACTTTTCTGGCTTGTTCTCTCAGCTGGTGGCCTCTAGAAAACTTTGTTGTGATTGAGACCGATTTAAGCTTCAATGGCTATTACCTTTCTCTGCTACACCCGTTATCAGTCCCCGTAATTGCTCGGTTCATCACATTAATTTCAGTTTTGATTTGTGCTGCTGACATGTTTCTAGTTTTGGGGATCTGGCTAACTTTTCATCATGCAGTTACATAAACATTATGATTTGAATCAAATTGAAGCTGTTGTAAAATGAAATGATTCATATCTATGTTTGAAGGAAATTAAATGAAGTGTGTCTGAGCATTTATGACATCGACATTGCAAAGTGCATGATTTATCAATTATGGAAATACACAGATATGTTTTTTAGGCCTTTCATTTATAACTACGCAGTGGGCCTACTTGCAGAAAACTAAGAAAATATTCACACTCTGGCATATTTAGGAAGGGAAATAAATAAATAAATAAAAACATTCACCACAGGGAACATCATTAAGTTGACTGAGGAAAACTAACAACATTGTGATAAATATGGCAATAGTGTTTTGGTATGCATTTAAAAATGAACCAACAAATACAAATGTTTGCACATTTTGGTACTAATCTTTCATCATATTGAAAATAATGAAACATAATGACCATACCAAAGAATATAAAAAAGATATTTATAATATTCACCAATATTCTGAGATACATCATATTCTGTTTGACCCTTTTTTCACAACATATCCCTAAAATTCAGCTAACCCTGTGGAAAATCAGCATGTCCTTGTTTTGGGGTATCGTTCAGGACTTGGGGTCTCTTTGCAGTCCGACCTGCATTTGAGAACCGTGGTTTTTGAGGCTCAGAGGTTGAAGTCACTTCCTTTCCAGTCCTGATGGGGGCGCTGCCAAATGCTGTGGCTCAAACTCAATTTGATTCTCAGCTTTATCTAAGTATGACAGCATGTGATGCCTGTATAATTTCTATACATAATGACATTCAGATGATATTCATTTCTGTGATGTGGTGCGTAGTGATGCTGTATCACATTGTTTAAAGAGACACAGTTTTTCCGTGTAAAAGTTTACCATGTCTCTCCATGCCCATTTCGAAGTCATGCACTTACACTGAACCTCAGATACCAGCTCTGGCATCTGGGTTTCTCAGCAGAGTATTCATAATCCAAGATGAAAATCACAATGCCCACTTGGGCAACATGAAAAATAATTATATGCAAAGCCTCCTGTGGTCTTGTTTATCATAAATCTGTGATTGACTTCAAAATCACGATTGTTTCTCAATAAAATTGTTAATATTCTCGTTGCCCATTTGTCTGCCACATTACAGAACCCATGCATATCTTGGGAAAAATAGAAATGAAATGAAGAATTTTAATTCTTAACAGACAAGCAGACAAGTGTACTCATTTCTGGAACGTTTACTTCCAAATCAATGTTACTAACATTAGGTCACATGGTAAGACTTCTGACTCGTGATTGGAGCTTTAGCGCCTTTCTGGTGCACCCCATTGACTCCTAGTCATCATTCTAACTCTCAGAGGATTCTGGAGCACTGGTTACAGAGATTTATCCATAAAGCATGGCCAAAAATCTAAAGGGTATGGTCGTGTTCCTCTGCTCTTTGTAAATAGACAAAGGGCTCAACTGTCAAAATGTCAGGATATCTCTTTAATATTTTCATATCATTATTCATATCTATTCTCACATTTTCAAGTAAGGCCATTGCTATTTCTTCTGTCTCCCTGCTAACAGTGTACACATTTCATATGCAGTGCTGCGTAGTTCACGCAAAGCAAGAGACCATTTCTCACCTCAGGGAGGGACTTCACTCTTTCTCAGTGAAGTTCTGGGTTCTCATTTAAACACATCTCATTCAATGGATCTTATTCAAAGGGATAACTCTTCTTAGGCCTGCTCTTCTACTTACTCAGACTTGAACAACCCACTTGCATTGTCTAATTTAACACGATGGGTATTAATGAAGCTGATGCATGGTACCACGTTAAGTGTGTGAAAAGTCACTGGGAGTCTGTGGGAAATTCTACAAAGCAGTTGTAGTTCCTACATGAAATGAAGAAATACACGCTCCGATGAAGGCTTCACATCAAAACAGGTTAGCCATGGCCAATACATTTAAAAGAAGGTGTTGTATGATGTTCAATCATTTTTTTAAAGTGGTGTGCCACCATTTACATAGTTCTGTATATGATCTTGTTTTTCAAGAATTACTTTTTTTTTTTTTTTTTTGGATAAAAACCCAAACCGCGGGCATTGTGAGGAAACACAGCCGTTACCAGCGGAGAAGAAATATACCTTCAGACAATTCCCTGTTCTACTTTGAGAGGACAGAACGGCTGAATTGTCAAAATGTCACAGCATCCATTTAAAAAGATAAATGAAAGGGATGTTGGACGTTAGGCCACACTGCCTGAGTGGTATTGGGGAGATGCATTGGGTCTCTATTTACACTTGATTATTCATGGACGAGTAAAAACTGAAAGAAAAAAAATGAATGCTGGATAAATGCCTGGAGATCACTTAACAAATGAGAAGACATTTTTGGAGAGTATTGTGAATGCCTTGTAAACTGTTCTAATAGTACTGTATAGTACACAGAGGCATACATTTTTACACACTTAAGGAAGCATATCATGAGAGGACCAGCCTTTCTGACCCACTTTCAGTGAACAAGTCTTTGGCATAGTCAGTGTGGGGGTGAGTTTGAGATGGACGACCGATACATATTTTTCAATTTTGGCAAGAACTTTTTCCATGTAACATTGTAATATCTCTTCTCGGTTTTATTTCACCATATGAGTAAAAGCACAGACATTTTAGGACCAAAAAGGGAACACACTCTGACTAAGCTGTTCAACCTTAATGCACGTGTGGATGCACGGTAAATCCAGGAAACATAAACCTTATGGTACTGTAGTATGTATTGAGCCCCTGGCTGAGTGTCTGCAGATTTGCAGATATTTGACATTGATGTGAAATGTATTTGTACATACAGTGAGGAGCCAGTGATGGAGGTGCTTCCATTTGCTTGAAGTAATCAGATTTGCCATCTTTTCATGGAACATTTTGTGTAGCCACAGTATTTTATTGATACTGTTACATAAGTATCCACAGACTGGTGAGACCTGAGGGATGAACAGATAGCCACCAGCCAAAATTTTCCAAAAACAGTTAAAATACCACAATAGTAGATGTATTTAGACAAACCAAAATATATTAAGCCTAATAATTCAGGCCTAGCAAAGATAACCAAAAAAAAAAAAAGAAAGAAAAGCTCCTTGCCTTAATCTGCACTGGTAGGCAAAGGCTTAACCTGACTCAGCCCAAAACAACATAACAGACTAATTTTTTATAGAGTCACTGCTGCAACACACACAACCTCAGTCACGTTGCACTCTCTCCTTCTCTGGGTACAGGTGAAGCCTTTTGTAGGGAGCTGGCAGGTGATGTTAATTGGAGTCGTTAATCAATCAGCAAGGAAGGCTCTGAAACCTCAGACTGTGGTAACAGAGACGATCCCTTAGGGGCAACAAACACACCATATGCTTTTATTGCAAATGCGGCAAAAATACCAGAGGAAAAACAATCAACTGTAAAATTTAAATACTGCGAAACTTCCAATGATCGCAGAGGCATTTTTAATCTTCCGCAATTAAACACATCAGGTGCTAATGTTCTCTCTACTTGATACAGCTGGACGGCAAAGTACAAAACAGGCTTACTAGCTGCAGTTATATTAACATATGTCCATATTTACTCTGGCAGATGGATTGGTAAGGATACGTTATTTGCTAGTCATGTAACTGGCAAGATAATAATAGAAATTGATCATTGAGTTGATTCATTTTAAAAATAGACCATGAGTTTCACAACAAACACCATAATTTTTATACTGAAAATAACCAGACGTTTTCATAGATTGGAAAATGTCCTTTGCATATCACTGGCCATGTTTAGACGATCCTCTCAGAAATGTTTTGATCATGGTTGATGTGGTGTTTAAAAAGAGAATGTAACATGCTGAGGGTAATTTAAACTAAAAAAGTCTTTACACATTGTGAATTAGTTCTTGACTGACTGACTTTCAAGCTTTAAAATATGTGTATTTATTAAATTTTAAGCATCATAATGTAATATAATTCAAACAAAGCTGTTGATGTTATAGATTATTGTGCATTAAAGGGTTCATTAATTACAATATCTCTCACATCTGACAGAGAATTTGTGGTATTGAAAGTGTTAGTACGCAGACCGACGGGCAGACAAACAGAGAGATATCCAGAAACAGAATGTCACGGACACATCAGCGTACACGTGAGCTGTATTACCTGTGCTTTCAGAATGAGTCTATTCCCCTGCGTTTATCTCGCTCTCATTAGTAAAACAAAAAACCTCACGCCCGACTTCACCTGCATAAGCCATGATTGGTGCATCAATCTTAAACCCGTCCTTCTGCAATCAACGCCCTGCATTCTGTGGTCACGGCCATGCGATGCCTTGCCTTTGACAAATGGCGCCACGGTTTTACCAGACTTCAATAACAGTGACCATTCAAGCATTCTCAGATTTTACATGTGGAAGAAAAATTGTGTTTGAGCTCCGCGATGATCTATTCTCTCTGTACCCCATGTAGCTCTCAGTCTGCTGTTACAAAACCGAAAAGCTAACATAAGAACATGACCATGTCGGCTGTATGTGCTCTGATTGATTGGCTAAATATTGGAGTTTGCCCTGATTTGGCATTAAATTGCATGCACTTGTTCACACTGTAAATTAAAGCGAATGCTACTGTAGAAAATAACCATACACCTTCAGCCTTGATCAAAGAGCCAACAAAATGTAAGGCACAGGATGTAGCTTTTTTGCTTGATTTATTCCACCTTTTATTGTTCCTGTTTTCAATTGTTAGTCAAGGTATTTCTCATCTGTTACCATTTGCCATTTGCTCCCTAGAAGGTGAAACAGTAGGTGGCCAATGTGCACTCCTGTAATTCACTAACCCATGAGCCAGTGGCTGAATTATGCGCTAAAACCCACACAGCAGCCACCAGAGAGCTAGCACCATCTGGAGAAGAACCTCATCTTCTGCTGACTACATATTGTCCGTCAGCGGCTGGTGACCAGCTAGGAGACACCTGTGGGGTAGTGACCTCAGGAACTCTGCCATAATACAATGAACAGGGATGTAATGGTTACTGGAAAGGCAAGCATGCTGTCTGAGGAGGTGGGCATACTGTAACTCCAAAGCCCATATGTATTAATGGTAATAAGGCTAATAGGTGGGTATACTGTCTGAGGAGATGGGCATACTGTAATTCCAATGCCCATATACATTAATGGTAATAAAACTTATAGGTGGGTATACTGTGTTCTATAGATTTTCATCAGTTGAATCAAGCAACTCTTAATCAGAGGAGTATACACAGTACAAAAATTCAGTGTAACACAAACAGTTAATAAGAGTCCAGGTGCAAGCAAATGTACTTCGAGACTGAAAATGCTTTTATGTATAATTCATGAAAATAGCGAAAATTGTATCCCTAAAGTCAGATGCAACACATTTGGTCATGTCATCTGACACTGAGAAGGTGAAGCTGTGATGGATGAAGAGAATAACTTTTTTTCTACAACTGCTGGCGCAACTGAAGATATAATATTAGATGTAAATTATATGTAAGAAAAACTGAATATAAACACACAGTGATTATATTCAGAATCATCTGCTGCCCAGCAAATGAAACGTTTCTCTAAAACACTTCACGGAGTTGGATCTAACAGGCACGTCTGATTTTGAGGTCATAACTAATTTGTGGAGATCTGGCTGCTTCATGGATGATAAAAATGAGCCAGATGACAGAGACTGACCTAAATACAGGGCCATTGTGTTTGAATATTGCTGTCTCATTTTCTGTCGCCTCTTTTTTTGGATCTGTCACAGACAGAATTAGAGATTGTTGTGGGAAATTTGGTGGAAAATATGTATTTATGTGTTCAGTTTTGGTGTTGAAGTTACCAAGGCTTGTCAGTACTTTGACGTTGTCAAAATTGTCACAGTTTAGTGACAAACACAGCTATATGCTTTCTCTCATAAAACTCAAATAAATTCACATTTTTAATATGTATCTTAATGGTATCACTTTCATGATGGTGTGACACAGTATGTCATGAAATATAATAAATACAGGATCTGCCTGCTCACATACTGTATACGCTTTCTTAAAAAGAATACATATTTTGAAAACATATTTCTCATCACTTCACCGTTGAACCCTACATAATATCATTCCGTGACTCTCACAGCCAGTGTTACAATGGGATAGTCTCCAGACTAGAGTTACATTCTTTCACCATAAAGATGTTAATCAGTGTTAAACAGTGTTCCATCCAAACATCACTGTAGCAAGCCAGCTAAACTAGCGTAGCATGCTTAAAATAAAACTAGCTAAGCAGTAATTCATGACCATCTTAATGTTAGCAGTCAGGTTCCCTACATTACTGGCTGCTTCCACTCCCTCCCATTGACCGATTGCCAGCTAGCAGCACGGATTGCTAAGCATCTGGATTTACAGCAGAAAGTATAGTGCCTTACTAAGACTAAAAAAAGAATACTTTTTTTCATGAGAATCTAGGTGGATCAATCAGTTTGTCATAGATTGGAAAGGAGGTGTAATCCTGCCACAGTTCCCAGCTGAGTCAGGGCTAGCTATGGCTGCAGGTTCACATTGGTGAAGCAACAGTAGGCCAAGCCTTGCCAGGGAATGATAGGCACTAAGGCACTTAGGATTGATGTTCTTGCTCTCTAGTGCCCTCTCCTGGTCAACTTGGCACCTGTGGATGCACAAACCGAGGATATGCTTGACATAGCTAGTTTGTGATTGCCAGTGTGGCCACAGTGTGGAAAGAAGCGAAGGCTAGCTGTCGTGAATGGGGAGGAGCCACATGTCAATGGCTTCTGCCACTGTCTGAGTTGGTGGGAGAAGGCTGCTGCAGGTTGCTAATTCGCTTAGGGATGAGTACAGATGGGGAAAAGGAAAAGTGAAGCTTTTAAAACTGCTTAAATGACTTTAAAACTACTGCACATGCTCCTTTGAAATTCCATTATCCAGAATACAAACGCAACGAATGGTAATGTGGCTAGACACACCATATACATCTGCTGTATGAAAAGTTCACCTTCTGTAGCGACACCACAGAACATATGTTAGACAATTAGTGCCAATGCATGACTGTGTGTACTATGTGTCAGCCATGTTCTGAGTGTACCATTACAATTGCACAGTACAGTCTGTGTCTTCCCACTGGATGGCCACACTGTGGACACACAGATTAATGAAATTACCAGACCAGTGTACAGCATGTTCATGTGCGTGATGTCATCCTTACTAGGTACCTACCAACTGATTTAGATGACAATTCACAACGGCCATCTGGCATTATTCCAAAATACTGCCAAGCAGGGGCGCAGATGGTGGGGGAGACTGGGGGTGGGGTGGGGTTGGGGGTTATCTCAAGTTTAAAAATTGAGACCATTTGCTCACAATTTGGTCCCCCCCACTTCAAAAATCTATCCTGTGCTGCTGCTGGGTGATGTTTCTTACATTTGGCGGGGCAGGTTGGTCCTGTGTTGCTTCATCTTGTCATATCAGGACAAACTGATATGACGAGTGGTGTGTCACATCAAACTGCCATCTTTACAGGTCAAATAATAAAAAAATACAGATTTGAATGCAAGAATGCATCAAACAGCATGGTCCACAAAGCATTTTAACAGTTCTTCACTTCTGGAGTAGCCTCCCACTCCACATTACAGCTTAACCTTTACCTTGACATATAATGCATTCCTGAAACAAAACTTACAATCAAGCTCTCAAATATAACATGAAAAATGTCCAACAGAGCCTTTTTTAATCATGTCACACCTATGTATGTCCCCAAATCTATGTACGTTTTCATAAAGATTCATTCAAGCAAGATGTGAAGCGAGCTTCGATTTAGAGTTCACCTGTGACATATTCTTGTTGCCAAAAACAGCAGAGGAGAGGTGCTTAACGGGATTCCCTGTTCTGTGGCACCTTCCATGGATCTCTAGGTGTATTACAGCGAGGGACCATGACTCATAACGCCCACCTGAGCATGTTGCGCCCACCTGAGCAGTGCGGAGCTGTCACCTGACATCAGGTTACCCATCACACCTCCACCGGGGAGGACTGTGAGGGAAGTGGCCAGCCACTGAGGGATGGGTAAATGGCCAGACTGGGTATATGGCGGGCACAGACTTGGAACTAGAACAAGTGTCTAATATGTTGTCTGAATACCACACTATTAAAATCGCTGCATGAAACCAAGGCTAAGCCATTATGAGATGCAATATCCCCTTGATATTTGTTTTCCAGTATGAAAACCAGTCAGCTCATTGTTGACCTGGAAAAATTATAACTCTCATTAAAAGTTTTGGAAGGTTTTATAATTTTTTTTTTTTTTTTTTTTTTTTGAATGTTGTACTCTCACTTGCAATTACTCACTTGAAATCCACAGAAAATTTATATCAGTGATAACAGTTGTTTGTGATTGGTTTAGGGCCTATTTAAGAATGTGTATGTTTTAGGCTCAATAAACCCATATTTAACTAACAAGAAAACAAAAACATAAATGTTTTCAAGACTAGTGGAGCAGCTGAGATGGTAAATTGTATTTAATATTATTTTAATGTTATACAATTTATAGCATTAAAATTACATAGAATTCAATTACATGTATGATGACCATAGGATTTAACACACAATTACTGAGTATTAAGCTTATCACACACACACACACACACACACACACACACACACACACACACACACACACACACACACACACACACACACACACACACACACACACACACACATACACACACACACACACACACACACACACACACACACACACACACACACACACACACACACACACACAGTGCATATATACACAAATACATACATACATGCTTGCGTGCATATATACACTGGTGTTCACTCTTCAATTCAATTTTAAGTTATTTATTATTATTATTATTATTAAGACTCCCCAGAGATGTATGTTTTGAGATTATGGATATATGCACTGCATTGAAATGTCACGGCGAGTTCTATTTATTTTCCAAGGTAGAGCAGTAAACAGAATGTATAAACACAACTGCGCATTCTCTAATTATGGAATCATAAAGTTTCTAATTACGGAGTATGGACCCCATCATTTGTATACGAACAATACGTAATTGGGAAGTAAGCAGTGGTGTGCTTTAGTCAGCCACTTTAATACAGGCAGCTATAACGTGAGAGTCAGGAATATTTATTAATTATGTATATATGACATAGACCATGAACCCTCATTGAGATGATTAACATTAAACTACAAAAACACATCTGTTGAATTGAATAAATATTCATGTTAACAGAATGCAATGCGTATAACATTTAATGGATTGTTCATTTCATCATAAATCGGTAGCCTACACTACAGTTTGGTTGACAATAACGGTCTTGGAATTCAAACGATGGAAAGACAACGAGTAAAGAATAAACTCTTCTGAGATTTGAAAATAGAAACGCGTGTAAGACGCTGCACATATTTTAATAAAGATAAGTTGATACAATGTTTCTTTTTTTTTTCCAGAAAGACGCGTGTATTTAATAAACATCCGGACGTCAGAACGATGAGATCAGAGCTATAATGTGTTGCGCAAATGTATTTTGATCATTTGCAATGAAAACGATAAAGATAACCTCCTCTGTCTGTAACATGAGTGGCGATACAGGTCTCAGAATTTGAAAAGCTTAACGATTATACAGGGGTAGCAACTACAATTTGTATTTAAGTAAAACGCAATTCCACCGTGCCATTAGATTTTCAGCTGCATATATTCTTTAAACCCGATGGAGTCTATTCGTTTTCTGAAACTATGACGTATGTATGCACAGTTCAGCTCATGCAGATACTGGATTTGTCATTTTTAACCGAAGTCAGACTATTTCGCAGGTCGAGCTGTTAGATGCGTGTTGTATAGTTAATTATCTAACCGCATTGAACCGCAGTTCCTTGCTTCAAAAAGTAACAGCTACACCGAACGCGGCTCACGCAGTCAACGCTTGGTGCAATCTGCAATCAAAATCGTATTTCCTAAGACAGAAGGTTTCAATTATAGCAACTGGATGATGATTTCACCTATGGTTTCAACGAGATTGTTTCTTAGATGGTTTCAGATCATTGCACTAGAGTGCTTTGAAACAAACAAGACGCAGACAAACATGTAAACGCACGTTTCATCAACAGTGCATGCATCTTGAAACCGAATGAAGAGGCGACCAAAAAACAAAAAGCCTCTTAAAGAAGTCCATGCTGACGGAGCGTCTGAAGAGATTGCTGTCTTTAATGCGAACATTTTAACGCTTGCCCTGAGTGTGGATTGATATTTTATGCTCCTGCATCCTCACGGCAGATGGGTGCTTGCCATCGTAGCTCGGTAGAGGGTGTCCGATCTTCCAGTGAGCACCAAGCTGGAACGAACAGAGCTTTTTGCTAACCCTCTTTGTGATTCAAAAACACAAACGTGAACCGGGGGAACAAGAGAAGAGGGGAGAAAGATGCAATGATTGCGGAATTTTTGCTTGGCATTCGTGATCAAGAGTAAATCTTCGGTCTGGGGCGTGATTTCAGCACCGGGGGAGCGAGAACAGCACCCATTGAAAACGCCGCACTGCAAGAAAATCACGGATTTGTAAAATATGCAAGGTCAGTTTTTATCGAACTAAAACCAAAATGCGCAGGGTGATGTCGCTTTTTGTTGTTTTAAATTCTCACCAGAGGCATAATGGTGTATCTTTCAGAAGGATCCAAGCGGTCTTAGGTTTTGTGTTATCGTTTTAAACTACCAATACATGTCTGGATGTAGCAGCATTAGTGAGAATGGATGTAATTACTGACCGTCCTGTTGTTTTTAAGACGGGCAATATGTCCAGTTTCAAAATCCCTGGCAAATATATCTGCTCCGTAATTGCATTCATGTCTTGATATCGGGAATGAATTGTTCGTATTAAAAATGCTGCTTTGGATTTTGTTGCTGAAGGCGGCTCTTTGTGTTGCTATTGGAAATGTTACAAGGGACATTTGTAAAGAGCAGATCTGTTCCTGCAATGAAATAGAAGGCGATTTGCACATTGACTGCGAAAAAAGGAGCTTTTCGAACCTGCATCATTTGACTGGCCCGAGCTCTCAATTTTATCACTTGCTACTGCACGGAAATTCTTTGTCCAGACTGTTCCCCAATGAGTTTGCAAACTTTTACAATGCTGTTAGTTTACATTTGGAAAACAACGGTTTGCATGACATTGTTCCCGGGGCTTTTCTGGGATTGCAGCTCGTTAAAAGGTTACACATTAATAACAATAAGCTCCGGTCTTTCAAAAAGAGTACCTTCATAGGGCTGGACGACTTGGAATATCTACAGGCTGATTTCAATCTGCTGAGGGACATTGACCCAGCTGTGTTCAGAGATTTAAATAAACTTGAAGTTTTAATATTAAACGATAACCTCATTAGTGCACTACCTATTAATGTGTTTCTACATGTTCCAATAACCCACCTCGACCTCCGCGGGAACAGAATTAAAACATTGCCTTATGAAGGACTTCTGGAACAAATCCCAGGGATTGCTGAGGTTTTGCTGGAGGATAACCCATGGGACTGCAATTGCGAGCTCGTGTCCCTAAAGGAATGGCTCGAGAATATCCCGCGCAATGCTTTGATTGGGAGGGTCATTTGCGAGGCCCCGACGCGACTGCAGGGGAACGATTTGAACGAGACGTCAGAAATTGATCTGTGTCCTTCAGAGAGCAGCATGGACTCCAGTCTGGTCGCGCCTCCCACCAAAGACCAGACCTCCAATCACGGACCCTTTCCAACGCCGTCCAAGATAAATGGCGCAAATCAGTCCCCAACTCCTGGATCTGGTCATAAAGGACGTTCAAAAGCACGTGAGAACTGGCAACTGAAAACCAAACCTACTGCCATAGCAACAGTAAACGGGAGAAGCGAACAGCTGTACAACGCTTCTTGCCCAAGCTTGTGTATCTGTAAGCTGCTCGAGCCCAGGCAATGGCTGCGGGTTAATTGTGAGGGTAAAAAAATGGAGAGCTTGTCCGATCTGAAACCTAGGCCCCTAAATGTACACGAGCTAAACCTGAGAGACAATAGCATCCACATTGTGAGAAAGAGTCACTTCCAAGGAAATCAGAACATTAACCTCATTGATTTAGGGGCAAACAACATCAAACTGGTTGAAAATAACACTTTTCAAAATCTGACTGAGTTGCGCTGGCTGTACATGGATAAGAACTACCTGGATGTACTCTACATGGAAATGTTTGTTGGATTGCAAAGCTTGGAATATCTCAGTTTGGAATATAATGACATACATCTTATAATGGCTGGCACTTTCAACCCAATGCCCAATTTAAGGGTTCTGTTTCTCAACAACAATTTGCTGAAATACTTACCTGTGGATATTTTCCTTGGAGTTTCCTTGTCTCAACTTAGCCTGCATAATAACTATTTCAAATCCCTTCCCGTTGCCCGTGTGTTAGACCAGCTTGTGTCCATTATAAAAATTGACTTGCATAGTAACCCATGGGATTGTTCATGTGACATTGTGCAGTTTAAACAGTGGGCAGAGAAGCTTGGGTCTGAAGTCATTGTGAGTGATCTTAAGTGCGAAACGCCAGAGGAGTTATGGAAACGAGATTTCCGGCTCATTGGAAACGATATCCTTTGTCCCCACCTGTACAGGAACACTGTGCCCACATCTTTATCTAAAAACAGCACTTTTCCGGCAGACACGGGTACGCGGCCTAACTCGTACATCGAGCCAAGCAGAGTATCCATATCCGTCCTGGTCCCAGGGCTTCTCCTGGTTTTTGTAACATCTGCGTTCACAGTTGTCGGAATGCTTGTCTTTATCCTGCGCAACCGTAAGAGATCAAAGCGGAGAGATGGTAACTCTTCAGCGTCAGAGATAAATTCTTTACAGACAGTGTGCGACTCGTCGTACTGGCACAGCGGGCATTATCACGGAGACGCATCCCACCGGGATTTTGACTGTGGTACCCACTCGCTGTCCGATCAGTAGTGCTGAGAATCGCAAAGAAAACCGCCAGGAATACAAACGTGGAACAAAACAGTATTGTGTACTGTTCCACTGACCATGGAAGACATAATACAAATGGTAAATGAATAAATAAAAGTAAAACAAAAATGATAAACATTTGTATTCGCCTGTGTCGGATACTGCCTAATTTCTATTTGCCTCAGTTGACTGTACTGTCACCGAGTCTCTGCTACAGAAACAAGTGTAATATATATGTACAAATCTTCTTGGATATTTGGCGCAATCACTCTGGACTTTTGAGAAGAAAGACTCGGTGGAGAAAGTTGCACGAGCGCATGAATGTAATGTACATAACTGACTGTCATACCTGCATGATCGGCATGGTCTCAACACTCCAGTGAGATCCACATCATATTTACAAAGAGGCATACTTACCTTCTCTTCAATGTTATAAATATATAAAAATGA
The DNA here is from genome assembly GCA_022829145.1 of Albula goreensis. Classification (NCBI taxonomy): domain Eukaryota; kingdom Metazoa; phylum Chordata; class Actinopteri; order Albuliformes; family Albulidae; genus Albula; species Albula goreensis. Next base: position 38,115,875 of record CM040746.1, on the reverse strand, counting down.
TATATGAATATATTCAAAGTGCCATTTCTCTATTTTTTGTGAAAATGCAGTAAGGATTTGTATTTGTTGTTTTAAACTGCTACAAATGAGACGCTGGAAAAAAAGACAAAAATATTAAGGAAAGCAAACTGTATATGCATGCATTTGTTTATAAGTTGATTGTTAATGGATATCAGGATTATTTATATTTTGTTCAGATGGCATATCTGCTGAGACCTGCTCTGAATGTAAAATGTGTTACCCTTATGATGTGCCAATTGTAAACATTCAGAGATGCAGAGGCAGGTAGGCATGACCAATTAGCGTCACTCTCGCGCTTACGCTGCGGAAGTAACGCGGCAGCACGGTCCGTGATGTTGTGCTCATAGGTTTACTTGGTGGGGGGTGGGGTGGGGGCATAAATGAAGTCGACAAAATCCGAGGGTTTTATAACGGCATATTTTTTCAACATTAAAATGTTTTAAATGAAAGTTGTTCCAGTATGTACATAGACAGTTTGATCGAGGTACCAAGGACAGATGGACCACTATTCATTTTTTTTTAAAGGCACTGCTCCACAAAGTATTTTATTATAATAATTGTGGGATATTGTAAAAGCTATTTATCATTTTCAATTAAGGACAGCAGGGGCAAACAAATAAGAATATAAGCTGCATCTTCATTAAGGTACAAGGAGCATTCATAAATTTGAAATTAACCAAAAAAAAAAAAAAATGTAATGCAATTCAGCTTTATATTATCTTTGTGTTACTCTGTCCAAAATGGGAAGACAAGCCTGTTGTGGTTCATGCAAGCTTTTGTTTCTCTGTTACAATAAAGACTGGAATCACAGTTTTTATTCTGGGAAGGGTCCTGTACATGGTCCGCATTCTATTAGAGCTGCATACTTCTGCTGAGGTGTAGATGGCCGAGGGCAAGGGAGCAGTGAATGTAAAGTTGGATAAGCAAACACACTGAGGATAATAGTGTTGGTCAGCTGATAACCAGCCGCAAAGGAGTAGAGCTTTTCTCTTATTTATGGTGAGGTGAGGCAAATACAACTGATATTATACCAGTAAATGGGTTTAAAATGAGTTATTTGCCCAGGATACGACATACATTCATGTTTAACAAGCTTTGAAGGGCTTGTCATTGCTTGTCTATCATCTGACTGCTCATGGTTCATTTTAACAGAACTGTGTAAACACGCCAATGTGAACAAGAAATGTGTACTATGGTATAATTACCAGAAGCTCTAAATCTACTATTGTGAATAATGATGAGGTTTACATTTTCATTTAATAAAGGACAAACCAAACAAGCATATACAGCATGCCCTCTCCATCTTCCAGTGTTTCCATTGGATTATGCACACTTGCATATGCAAGATCCAGTCAGAATACACAAAAGAGCACTGCATGGCATTTTGAGTTCTCAGAACCTAGAAAGATTAAGAGTACTCTTGATGGTGGCATTTGCTGAAGCAGGTCTCTCATTTGTCAAATTCTCAATCACATCTCTGAAGCTACCCCTCATTATAGGATCAATTTAATTGAATCTTTCTGTGTAATCACAGGGTGGAAACCTTTATATAATGCATGACCTCAATACAAGACAGATATTTTTTTTTTGCAAGGTCTCTATCAAAAATCATAATTATTATAATCTGTTTCAATGAAATTCAGTGATCAATCTGAGCTATATTTATATTCTAGCCTTTTACAGTACAATACGGGAGTGATTGGCATGATCTTTTGTGATGTCACAAAGGATATCCGTTTCTGTGTGATCTATCATCTTGTTTAGATGAGTAACTGCACACGTTACATGAGGCCGAGGGAATACATGTATAACACAAGTGTTTGAGTGCAGCATTGGTTACAAGTACAGAACAGCAACATGTGCTACAAACATTATGGAAACCTTAATTTCAGATCATGATTTCAGCAAATTATGGGTAAAACAAAGACACTGGCTAAATGTACATTAGTTTAATGTCTCCTCAGCTATGCTTTTTGGAATAAGGTATTATTTTTTCTCTCCAATGACAGGCATGACAAATTGAATGCCAAGCTTTATTGCAGTCCCAGTTGTTTCTGCTGAGCAAATATGATTATGTGTGTGCTTGATGTGTGCTCATAGTCTCACAAAGCATTCTCAATCCATAAAAAGCATAGATGACATTAAATATGTTTTTTTTTTGTCTAATTTTTAAGCGTGACCAGTATAACCTCTTATGATCCTCTCCGGAAACCTCTACCCTCAGCCATGGTCGTGGAGAGTCATTGGATGTGCTGGGTTTTGCTTTTTCTCAGCATTTGATTTATCAATTATTGCTGTTGAATACAAAGTTCACTCACTTCACCTGGTTTTTGGGTCTAAATTAGCTGCTGGTTTTAAGGTGAAAACAAAAACAAGCATAGCCTGCAGTCTTCTATTAGTGGAGCTGAGGAAATCTGCTCTCTCGTATGTGATGCAATCTACTGGAAATTTCCCTTTTCGGATGTTTAAAAGATTTTTTTTTCTATGTTTTCCAAAAAATGTGAAGAATTGAAGAAAACACTGTGAAATTGATATAAACATATGTGACAGCCATGCATTTATCTACAACATAGCAGCTTTTAAACTGGACCTGGGAGACCTGAAGTGCACTGCCTTGTTAATGCAAATTTCTCACTAAATTAATGTGGTTTAACACATGCGTTTAAGTTCTAGCATGGTTTTATCCTTAAACATGTATTAATGCAATGCAGGTTTGACTTGTTGCCATTGCCTTTAACTCTTCATTTTATACACGTGGCATATTTTCAGTCAAAAAATATGGTTTACTGGCTCATTTTGTAAAATATAAATGAGACAATAAAATAAAATAAGGACAGCAATACTGCTTATTTGTTGATCAAAGCAGCACTAAATCCATTAAAAGTGTTGCAACACACAACAGCAGTTAATGACAACTTGCTCATTACATGGAAAACCTCTGGTAAACAAATTTTGAAAGGTTAGTTTTGTGTTACCATCTCAGGTTTCTGTTCTCCCAGCAAACTGGTCCCCTTTGAAATCGTTTGTGAGACTACAATTGCATAATTTAAAATGGGATATCTTTCAAATGCAATGATTTAAAATATAGCAAAAGGAACAGAAATGTCAGTTGATCTGAGTGACTGACCGTCCTGGGATCTGAATATATAACATGTATTTTACAGCCATAAATAGATATTTCTGACATAATAAGGGAGGGAGAATCATTCTTCAAAGGACTTCAGAAGTTCTATTGTGAAAGACAGAAAATAATATTGTGTTACTATTCATAGGTTGTTATGTTTGGAACAAGCGTAGGCCAACACCATGGGTCAACAGGACTATATTTAAGAACCCATGCACTAATGTATCAAAAAGTTCAGGTGGAAAAGCAGAAAGAAACAACTGACAGTTGCTGTTTAATGGACAGTGGCTCTTATTTACCTACATTTTCACGATTAGCACAGACCTGCTATTTGTTCATGATTAAGGCGAGACTCCCATACACCACTACTTAGAATAAGTCTTTGTGATTGTGTTCCTGTACAATCTAGCAATCAGGTTAAGTTTTGATTTGGAAAAAAAAAAGGTGTTTGAACATGATAGCATAGTGCGTGTGGTTTTTGCCATGGAAACCAAGCTTCTGCATCATAGACCCATGAGCTCATTCATATAAATATGAAAAGACTATAAAACAACTATGCAGATTTGCATTACCATCACAGAATCAGCTTTAATTCTGATCTTTAGGCAGCTTGATGACAGCATTGTGTATTGTGTATTATGTGCCTTTTGCAAGGCACTGTGGATTTTGGTCATTATTGCCCATCATTATGTCCTTGTCTCTAATGAGAGTGATTGAGTCATAGCTATGTGTTCCTCTAAAGGAGGCTCTAGTGGTTTGTGATGCATATTCCTCTGTCTAGGTGGAGCAGGCATTCATTTGGCTGGCAATGTAATATCCCAGCATAGCTCAAGTCAGTCTGGAGCTTACATACTGTAGTTCAGACCAGGACTAACCATTGCATCAGGCTGAGGCTAAATTTCCTTCTTCATCAACCTGTTTAAAATCTTTTCGGTTTATCATGTTTTTTTTTTTTTCTTTTTTTAATTAGTGAAAGAGCAATTATTTGGATTTGCTTCAAGTTGCAGAAAATCTTGAATTACTGTTTATAGATTTGGCTCGTCGGTTCATAATAATACAGCATTCCAACCCAAACACAGCATCAGTGGACATGTTGTTTAAGTACAGTTCTGTTTCATTATGGCTAGCATGGCTATGGCTAAAGCAGGGGACCCTTGGTTCTTTTGACGGAGGGAGAAGTCGTTATGTGGCGTGTTTTGCGGGTGCTTTGGTGACCCAGAGAGGTCCACTCAGAGTGCTGAATGCTGGTGTCCAAGGCGATGTCATTATGAGGTCACAGAAAGGGAACATCATCATCGGAGTGGGCAGAAGAGAACACTCCTGGATCTGACATCCGGTCTTTAATTGAAAGTACAGGACAAAACAGACAAGTAGCTATGGAGCAGTTTAAAAAAAAAATCTTCACCTTGAGATCAGCAGCACTGGTGTTTTCTGTATTTTGCGCTTACAACAATCAACCTGGAACAAAATAATGTCCTCGTATGTTTCTCAAGAGTTTGCTTTTACCAATTTCTTCTCTTTTTTTTGTGGACCTAGTTAAGTTTTTTTCTTTCCCATTGCTGTCCATCGAGGTCACGTCAAAGCAACTGATCAAGCACTGTCTATCTGAAAGAATTCCTGATTCAAGGACAAGCCCAGAGTCCATCAGACAGATGGTGAATCAGGCTGGAACAAACAGGGAGATTTCATGGGAACAGCGCGCTCTGGTCATGTAGGTGTGTGTGTGACTGTGTGTGTGTGTGCGTGTGTGTGTGTGTGTGTGTACATGCATGTGTGTGTGTGTGTGTGTGTGTGTGTATGTGCGTGTGTGTGTGACTGTGTGTGTGTGTGTTTGTGTGTTTGTGTGTGCATGTGTGTGGGTGCGTGCGCGTGTGTGTGTGTGTGCGTGTGTGTGTGTGTGTGTGTGTGTGCATGCGTATGTGTGTGCGTGTACATGTGCGTGTGTGTGTGTGTGTGTGTGTGTGTGTGTGTGTGTGTGTGTGTGTGTGCGTGCGTGCATGCGTGTGTGTGTGTGTGTGTGTGTGTGTGTGTGTGTACATGTGTGTGTGTGTGCTTGCGTGCGTGCGTGCGTGTGTGCATGCATATGTTGGATTGAGGTTGGATTTTTATCCTGCTGATATTTATATTATGTTTGAAATTTCCTTGCTTACCAACAAGTCAATAAATCCCTCAGCAATGACAGCATTACTGCGCCTCCCCCCCCTGCCCCCCCACTCACAGACACAGCTGTGGCAGGTAGCTCAAGGAGGAGGCTGGGCGTTGTCCAAAGTAACTCCATAACTCAGTTACACCTTGCCGTTTGCATATTTCTGACAAATGTAATTAGTTTTTTTTTTTTTTTCTGTTATGATTTATTAATACCATTCCAGACATCAGCCGCTATTTATGTCTGTTGGACATAATAAACTGCAGTGAGTACTTTCAGGACTTGCATGATTCCATTGGTCGCTTTTGATTGAGATATTCTCAAGGACACAGTATTTGGAAACCGAACAGCACAGCATGCTGGTCTATTCTTTTCAGGAAATGTCAAAAATCATGAATGCACACTGTTTACAGGAAGCGTAGCCTGAGTGAGGGCCCTTTTGTGTACACAGGCTCTGTAACGCTATCAAATTAGCATCCATTCAGTAGGATTTACAAGGCATGGCAAGTCATAGGGCCTGTGTTACTCTGCAGTGCCCTTGCCTCCTAATTCATACACAATATTATCATCATTACTATTATTTTTCCAGAAGTCACTGATATTAAAAAAAAAAAAAAAAAACAGCTACAGGTAATAAGTAATTTTGTATCACAGAAACAAATAACACATAACACATTGTGGATTGATGCAGTGATGTCAAGGCCGATGTTTAAGCCTGCAGCAATGAAGCCTGAAACCAAACAACTAATAAAGGCAATGCAAGACATTGCAATTCATTCTTTTGGTAGAAGAGGACTGAGCAGGACTACTAATGCTAACTTGCTGTCAAATGAACCTCACTATTCGCAAGCACACTCATGATTTCCTATGAATAGCAAATGCAGAAATAATGCCTTTAAAGTAAATGTGAATGTGTGCGAGTCCTTAAATGTCACCGTTGCTGTTTTTAAACCTGACTGTGTTTTATGCCGCGCTGAATAGGTGCAGAAGAGAAACCGGTACCCTAGATCATTTCAGTCGTCTCCTTTTTTCTCATGTAAAGATTTCTTCTTGACTCCCTTCCCAGCAAAGTGCTGGCATCAGGCCCCGCTGTCTCTCACAGCGATGCCTAAGATTGAATAAACATTTAGATATGATGTATTTCAGCCGTGGAGTGTGTGAACAGAGAGCGACTGGATTACAGGCACAACAGAGAGTAGCTGATGCATGTATTCAGGTTCACATGAATGGGAAAGACAAGCCAACATTGGGCAGGGTTGACTGAGGCTTAGGTTACAGAAGCTCCCACTGTAGGTATACTACCCTAATGTCTCCGCTGTTTATGTAGTGCTTAATGGATTTTGTAGCGCACAGCATGGGAGAATCACAGCCAAAAAGAACGTACGAGAAAAGTCACACACAAACTATCCTTTACATTGATTTTTTTCTTTCTAAAATAAAATGGGTGAAAATCGTCAATACCCAGAGGTGTCTTCATTTGACATGGTTTTGATATGCTTTTTAATAAGGATATTTTTTAGTTATTATGGAACCGTGTGTGGAATATGGTTATTTATATTCACAAATTAAAAATAGTTTTTTCCTATGGTCAATTGTCTCCGTAACACATGATTGTGGAACGATGCTCGGAGGTTGGAAAATATGACTGTTCCCATTCTACTAAAAACAGTTTTTGGAGCAGGTACAATATAAAAATCTCTAAACATATTCAAAACCCAGAAGCACAATGATGAAAGAGTTTGATATTTTGTTGTACGTTTTGCCCCTTTTGTTGATCACTCACGTCTCCTCAGATTAGTCTTCCACGGTTGAACATTGAGCAAAATGATGAAATATATTCCTGGGTATTAATTATTCATCTACGGCTTTCTAAGCACAGGCCCACGGTGTGTGAGAACTCTGTCACAAAGGCATTTGTACGGTTGCCGTGGGTTACCCTGCTAGCCTGTCCCCTGGGATTAATTTATGTGCTCAATACTCAAGGTAAGCAGAACAACATGGGGAAGCTGGCGATGGACGCACAAACTGGACCGCAGCTTGCTCAACCCTTCATCATTATGATTTCCCCAAAGACAGGCCCTGAATGCGTGTGTGATTCTCTTACAATTCTTTGGCTCATATGCCATAAAAATGTTTGTAGATATTGGGAAAACCCTCTAACGAACCTCCAGCTGTTTTTTTTTTTTTTTTTTTTGCCTTGTTAAAGAGGTTCCTTTCTCTCCAGGATGGAAACGATTATGGGGCACATATACAGTAAAATCCTCTTGAGTATAATGGAGTTTGAACAAAGCCCTTTCTATTGTACACAGCTAATAAGTAGCATTGTTTAGACAACCCACTGCTTCGTTCCCATTTTGCCATTTTTTTTTCATTAAAAATCCCAACATCCCTTAAGGCCCATTCCCTCCACAGAAGAGGCATCCCTCTCTCTCTCCCTCCCTCTTTCCTTCCATCTTTCCTTCCTTCCTTCCTTCCTTCCTTCCTTCTTTCCTTCCGTCCTGCCGTCTCTCCCTCCTTCCACCATTCTGGACCAATTAAAACAGACGAGGCGCTCGCCCATGCCCCCATACACATGCAACCGGAGCCTGCCTTTGATCAATCTGACTGACCTCAGGTCAGTGCAGTGCCACATCCTCTCTTTCACAGCCCCTCGCCCAGGTGAATCAAACATGCGCCGTTTCTGCTCCTCATTGCGAGTTGAGTATCAGATGACAAAAATCAAAGCAGATCGAGAGGTTCCGCACCGCATGCCAGAATATGTCAACAGCCAATGACAATAGGCCTCTCTGACAGCCTGGCTGCTAGCAAGGTAAACAAACAGTCTGTGAACACTGATTCCAGGTTTGACGCGGGGTTAACTAAATTCAGGATGCTCTTTCTCAGCTTGGCAACTTTAACAGTGAAACCTTTGGATTTAACAGTTAATCAAGGAATTAAAGGAATCAATCATGCTAGCGTGGAAGCCAATGATGTTTCTCAGTCTGTCATCACTGTTAGTCTTTTTTTTTCATGTGTAATCCTACTCCTTTCCCACCAAGCACCTCAGGAAATCACACAGTAGGGGTGTAAAATGCAGGGAGATGGGTTTATCATTCATTTTCCCTTTAGGTCGTTGTAAATGGGGGAGACTGCTACCAGAAAATAACACATTTCAGAGTGATTGCATTTTTCTCTCTAATGTGTGACTGAGTTTACTCAGGGTGACTGAAAGTGCATCTCTTAAGTCTTCAAATGAGGTTTCATGTGACTGCCTGAATAAACATTTTTATTTATTTATTTATTTATTTATTTATCAATAATAGCCAAATGTTGAGCAAAATAATGTGTACTACTTCTTTACATGTATAAAAAGTATTCTAGGTCAATGAAGTTAAGTCCATTCAGTACAAAATTTGACAAGCAGCTTACTGATAACCTGCAGTGCATGCATGCCTGAATTTCCACATGCTGTTTTAAAAATCTGTCATGGAAAGTTACTTTTTCCAGGGGGCCTGTCACAATAAAAAGTACTAGTGGATGCTGGGATTGCTCCACTTTTAGACACGATCATATGACCGTAGAAACATCGTCTTCAAGTTGGACAGTGGAGTAGGACAAACACATATCATTTGAAATGTATGTCAAAGTAAGCTAAATCCGTCACTACGACACACTATTTTAAAATGCATGAATGTGACAAACTTGGTTAATCACAGAGTTAAAATATGTAGCAGATTAAAATAAAAATTACCAATAGGAGGGGGACTTCTTCTTCAAAAAAAAAAACACCTCCAAATCAAACTATGGGAAACAATATTTCATTGATGGTCCTTTGACAGGAGACCAAGCTATCTAGTCAGGTTATTGCTGCTTGCATGTGTACAATTTATCAAGAAAGCTACATAGCTAGTAATGTCTTGTGGTTTCAAACACAGAATTTATGAACCAGTTATTATTTAGTCTTCACTGACAACACAACAGTCGGATGAGTTGTTCTGTTAACTATGTTGTTTAATATGTAGGCCTGGGAATTGTATAAACACTGTTTAGCAATCATTAAAACTGGGGAGGTTTAAAAAAAAAAAGTGCTCCATGAAAATCTTCCCCACATCCCCCCAAATCGCAAACACAAACACAAAGTTTGCTTTCCTAGCTTGAACCAGGCCTGATTCCTCTGCTCTAAGTCCCTTCATCCCTTCTAATGCCTTCTTTGTGTCCTCTGCCTGTTTGCGTTAGCGCTTGCCTCTACCTGGAGTCTAACGTGCACTCTCACAGGGCGCAACCACCAGTGTTTGCCTCTCACAACGGGGTCCGGGAGACCAGTGCCATTTGTTTTAAACAGGGCAAACCTCAGCGTTTAGACACATCAAGGACTTGAACCGGTTTAGTTTTGTCAGCATTTCTTAAGATTCAGATCCAGACAGTTATCAGATGTTATGGTCTCGTTCAGTTCACAGCTTCAGAAAACTCTGAGCAGGGAAGAATTCTCATCCACAGTCAAGAATCAAACTCGCCGTATGATGTGATTGATCTCATGCACTGCAACTGAAAAGATGTCTGCCGTGATCTTCCACCGAAAGCCCTTACTACATATGCAGGGAATGCCATATGTTCAGTCATACCAGTGCCATGGAAATAGAGATAAAACAACAGCAAAGAAAAGAAAAATCTGACATGGACTTGGAATAATTTATGTAAAACATAATGTGCCAGATGAATGTATTATTCAGAAGGTACATCTGCTTCCTGTCTTGTATGGCAAGTCCTTGCAGTAGAACCCTTGCATGGAACATTCTCATTTAGGCCATTAACATCCGCATACATGCCTGTAACGTCTTTCAGCTACGTTGACGTGCGTACGGCTAATGTTCTTACTAATCAACAGACTGTGAAACGGACTGTGCTCAGGCAGCGTTACCTGGAAGTGTGAGTAAAACAAACGGGGAATAGCGAGAGTATGCATTTTCAGCATTTACATTCATGAATACATTTTTTAAAAATATAATTAACTACTAAATATTAGCAGACTGTACAATATGTTATAGAATGCCCGTGCAGCTAGTATAGATGTTCGTGCGTTGAATTTTGAAGTCTGCATGAATTTAATTCTGCATTAATCAAATGGACCCGCCCAACCGGTTGAGCATTCACTCATACCTGGGCGTAATGATTTTGATTGTGAGAGATCAGAGACTGATCAAAAAGATCTCCACAGTTTTTCTCGTTCCCAGTTTGAGCTCAACAGAGCAAATGCATCACATTTACCCTGGGTTATGTACACAGTGATTCATATTAAATCATATAAATCTCTGTTTTTTGGGTGGGGAAGGGGGCAAAATATATTTTTTAAATTTGGGGGACACCAGTCCCCCCACATTTACAATGGTTGTTGTACCCTTATTCATAGGCATTGACAAAGAACACAAAGTCAAATGAATCACTGAACGAGATGGATACTGTGTAAATCACAATATAATTGTCCATACCTCTCTCTCTTACTCTTTCACTCTCACACCCACTCCTCTGGGGTCTCATGGTTAATTTGTGCGCTCCGCTTCTGAAAAGAAACAGGTCTGATATTCAGCAGGCTGCTGATAGCACAGCATCAGAAGGACACAGTTCCGTGTGTTCCTCTCCCCACCCCCCTCCATCCCCCCATCCCTCTGTTCCTTCCCTCCATCCCCTGACGTCAGGTCTTCCATGTCTCCGCCGCATCCATCTCCGCTCTCACCGGAGCATCCAGGTGGGGCTCTCTTCTCCCTCTGCGTAATCTGCGATCTCATATTCCAACTCCTTTCTTTTATTCTGCTCCTCTGAGCATGGCGTGTGATACCTTCCTTTGTCCCTTTACCGTTGTTACACTTTGCCGACTCTGCTCAGTTTCAAGCACCTGGAATAGGTGTTCATTTTCTATTACAAATTACACGAATCTGAGATCAAGTGTTGGTTTGATGAAATGGAATTTTTTATAATAATAATAATAATAATAATAATAATAATAATAATAATAAGGGTAATTAAGGGTACCCTTAATAATATATTAAGGGTATATCATTATTGTATTAGTGTTTTTTCATTCTGTGGGTGATTCGGTGGAGTGAACTAGAGACTGAAGTCTGCCAGTGCAAATGGAATATAATGAAAATATAATTGAATGCAATGAGTTGTGATGAAGGTCCATGGTGATAAGGGCTTTTCATTTCTCAAAAAAAAAAAAAAAAAAATTAGGCCTACACTGACAGGATAATCAATCACTGAGGATTCTGAGGCCATCATAAGCCCTGTGATCTGAAAGTAACTCCAGTCAGATCCGACTTCCAGGAACAATAGAGTACAATTCTGGCCTACTGTGTTCTGGGTAGAATTACGGATACTCTCATGCTAGCTTTCCACCGACACCTTCTATGTCAACTAATAATGTGTTGTAGGATGATGAAATGACGGCCGCTGTTTGCTGTGATGATTCATTGTCTACACGTTGTCAGGATATTTTGCCCTTTTCCGTGGAGGAAAATGCAGGACGATGAAGAACACACTGATGACTTCTCAAAAGAGAATAATGATTTATTACAATGCGCAAGGGAGAGACATCCTCAAAACATTCTGCCCACCTGTGCCAAGAACATCTCTGCAGTGAATGAAGTGTGCGTTGTGTTAAATACTCAATGCGATCATATGTATCAAACGAATGGGACAAGCTGGTGGCTAAATACAACTGGCATCGGCCCTCAATGGGGGGTTACAATTAAGGAATTAGCAGGGGTATGTTGTGGAGACAGGATACCCTTCAAAAATGGGCCATTAGCAGGGTATGTTGTAGAGACAGGATACCCTTCAGAAATGGGCCATTAGCAGGGTATGTTGTAGAGACAGGATACCCTTCAGAAATGGGCCATTAGCAGGGTATGCTGTGGAGACAGGATACCCTTCAGAAATGGGCCATTAGCAGGGGTATGTTGTGGAGACAGGATACCCTACAGAAATGCAAATGTTTGGCTGATGGCTGGAGCTGGATAGGCTAAAGGTGGCAGTGTCACAAAGTAAGAATACAGAATAAAATATAGTTCTGTTATCTACAGGCAGCCTTAAATAATATAATAAAAACCTGCAACCTATAAATGTACTGGATCCATTTCTCTATAAAGACAGCAGCTAAATGCCTTCATATAAGTGCTGTACCTAAGATTTTTTTTCTAACCCTCTCCCTGGATGTTTTTTTTTTACTTTCAAACATACACCTTAATGCTTATTTTAAGGTGTAATTTGAGATGGATGGAGGAGAAGAGTGTCTGCTTTAAACTGAAGTGTTATTGGTGCGGGAGGGAGGTGGGGACATTATCCACCAGAATGCTCAGCACCCTTGAGCCGAGGTGAAGAGGAGTGATCAGTGAGCCAATTAAACTGTAGGGAGGCCAAAACAAGGCAGACAGCCGACCAAAACAAACAGCGGACCATGACCAGCCAGAGCAGAATCAGCAATGAGGCAGAGCTGGGTGACCTTTAATGCTTGAGCTTTTGGGACTATCGCCTGGGACCTGCCAGAGAGGCCACCTAGTAGAACCGATCTTAAAACTCCAATATCTACCAGCTGAACATTCATCAAAGCTATATGTCTCTGACAAGCTAACTAAAGAGTAGCCATCAAGGCGACTAGTTGACAAAAGAGTCTGGTGGCTAGCTAGCTTTCTATGAGAAAATCTCATATTTTGCACCTTAAATTTTTGTATAAAATGGCAGGTATTCAGATGAATCCATAAATTAATATCCATAAATAATCCATTGATAATCCATCATATCAGTTAATAATATCAACAACTGAAAACCACAATCCCTTTCTCCAATCAACACAAGATAAGTGACTCCATATTTGAGAGGAATTATTGATTAGATCCATTGCATATCGTCAGGTCCCTTTTTCCTTCCAGAGAAATGATTAGAGATAAATAGAACAGCCTCTTACAATAAGACCTCAAACGGGGGCACATAAAGGATGTGACATCACATTAAAGACTTGGTGGGTCCCACAATCCTCATTAGGCTGTTCATGAGCAAAACATTTCTTCATCTGATGATCTTAGAGAGAACAACAAACTATGGAATGGGTTGCGTGGGGGTGGGCGTGCAGGTGGGCGGGCGGGGGGGGGATCAGGTCATTTCCTCCCTCCATAATTACAAAGACTCAATTCCTTGATTTTCAATTAACAGGGAGAATACCACTCATTGTGCTACACTCTGCTCTCCAATGTCACCTGTCAGCCTAAATTGCCTGGTTTTCCTGAAGGGTGACATTTGGACTGTAATTACACACAGATCAATAGGGTTCACAAAAGATGGTACAATAACGAGTTTTATGATGTAAAAATGGAAATTAAGTCCTCATTATAGTGCAGATCTGGATCCTCCCAACTTATGGAAATGATCTTACAACACCACCACAAAAGATATATGACACATGTACCGAGGCAGACAGTTAACGAGAACTAATAAAAATTAAAGTTTGATATGTTTTATGGTATATTATGTAGTACTTCCACGCCTAACTGATCTTCGCTGTCTGTGCTCTTTGAGTGAAGAACTCAACTGCTAGCTGGCCTGGCACCAGGCATATAGTGCTGATATAATTGTGACAGATTTGAGTAAAAGTCTCCTATTTCAACAAGCTTTCATCTGTTCAAAAGATGCGGGGCAATACATTTCTTTCATTTTCATCTCATTTTAGCGGTTTAGTTTTGTTGCTCGGTTTCAAAACAAACTACCCAACATTGTTCGGAGATATATATTTTAAATCATCTCAGTTTGTGCGTAGGCTTTTGAGAGCACCTACCTTTGTTTATTTTGCCCATCGGTGTTACTGAAATTGTAAGTCATCAATGTCTCATCTTGGTTGTGGAGGAAAATATAACTTTTATTTTTTTTTCCCACAGTTGAGCAAGAAGAGTACACTCCTAAATTCATGTTTGCAGACCTGAACAAGATTAAATCTCTGTGATTCCTTGTATTTGCAAACACCCACATATCAGTTCCCCAAGAATGACCTGCCATTACAACACTTTCTCATATTCACTAATGGAAGAAATGTAGAAATCCACTGTGCAAAGTCTCCCAATGTGTAAATTAATGGTATCTAAGCAGAGAGCTATATCTCTCTCCCTCTCTCTCTTGCTGTTCTCTCCAGTACACCTGCTGAACAATAATCACTAGCAGCTGGAGAGAACCTCTTCAATCGCTCAGCGCTAAAACAAATACCTACTGCGTTAATTACCAAATTATTTCACAGACAAGGTAATTAACATTTTTTTTTCAGCAACTTCTGCCAAAGACATGTTAAAAAAAAAACTCCTCATGTGCTCTTGTCTGTTTATAAGCCCATGTGTCTAAGATTGTTTTTGTGGGAGATCTGCACTTCTGGGGGGAAAAAAAAGCATGCCATTTTAAAACAGGCATTCCGAATGGGACAGATTAAGTGGTTAGCATAAAGCTATTCAAGTTTAGTCAGATCACTAAAGAGGGTAGGCCTGTGACAGGCAGATCCAATGGGTAAGAGCAGGGAGGCAGGGACCAGATTTTGGGTGAACAGGGCACGCATGAAGGAATGGAGGATCAGACTCATTAACACTTTCCCCTGGTCTGCTTAGAACCTCCATAATGAGACTTTCCAGGTTCACCTTCAGCTGTCAGATTTCACAAGGTGATTTATATCGGAGTACGTGTGACATTTTATACATGGTAAAAGCATAAAGGACACACACATACATACCCGAAGGATACTCTCATAAAATACGTTCTCCTCACAGAGGCAAACAGTATCGTTTGTTCGTAACCACAATAACAAGACAGGGACAGAAAGCAGAAGGGAATAATGGGGAAACACACTTTTTCTCAAGATGTCTTTACATAAATATCAGTTAACATTGATTATTTATCCATTTATATATGTCAGTTATATAAATACATTATTTCAGTAGTTATAAAAATGTCTCAGTAGTGACAACCATTATTTAAGTAGTTATAAACATTTTGAATAGTGTATAAAATAAGGCATGGGGTAACAAGTACATGCAAAGACTTGTCACTCTTTAATGAGGTTGTAGTGGCAGATGCTGAGAAGTTGATAAGTATAAATGTTTTCCTGGTATGACATGATGAAACCTGAAAATGAACAAATGGGAACATTACATGTGCTCATTCAGAGCTATTTAGCCATTTACCCTGCAATGTGTCAGCACGATATTAACCAATTTAATTTGATAATTACCTACACTGTATATGTGAATGATTTATCATCTCATTTTAAATAAACAGGGATGATTGAAATGAAAAATTATACTCCGTCTGATACTTTCATACATCCTCATTACATGCACTTATATCGGCCATCTGTGTATTCCAGTATAATATCCCCTGACTTCTA
The DNA here is from genome assembly GCA_022829145.1 of Albula goreensis. NCBI lineage: Eukaryota > Metazoa > Chordata > Actinopteri > Albuliformes > Albulidae > Albula > Albula goreensis. The sequence goes on along the minus strand of CM040746.1, from coordinate 38,100,194 downwards.
TATCATAACAGTGACCAATTATACGCTATTATACAGATGGATCAGTGAAAGCACAGATCTGAATCACACTCCCACAAATGAATGAGTTGTTTCAGGTTTTTAAAACTGCTTAAGAGAATGTTTCTATCCTTAAAAAGAGAAAAAAACTCACCACACTGCCTTGCCAAGTAATGAGTGCATGTGATCTGAAATGAAATAAAATACTTTACTACTGTTAAGGAAATGAATTGTTGGAAAAGTTTTGTTATATTAAAGCTTTGTTGAGGTCAAGCCAGAGTGCTGGGGTACTCTTGAAATAATCCCTAATATTGATAATCATTTTATTTTGTCCATTGCCAGCACAATAATAGATTGTCATGACTGTGCTACCAGTGACTCCAGATACTGCAATATCACCAGACCTCCTCAATAGTGAGAGAGAACTGAATGCAGGTAAAGAAATAAAAAAAACAACCAGCCTCAACCTCCGGTATGTCTCAGCTGAGAGGGGGATCGGGCAGCGCACACCGGCTGGTGCAGGGTGTTCATAACCAGCAGTTTGGAGCCCTGCGAGGTGCTGGAGATGAATATGTTCTGTCAGTAAGAGGCCATGGCCCCAGAGCTCGGCTCCTTCCCCTGTCGCGGCCTCTTTGGCGCAACCCCGTCTCCTTGCGTCAGAGGAGATGAGCACTACGGTCTAAGCATCAGATTGTCATCTGTGCGGATGAGACCGCGTTGCCATTTTCAGGGTACAAAAATAGGGTCCCAAAAAATGATCTTACCACCTTTCCTTCAGCCTACTTTTGTCATAAGTCTCCTTGGATAAGACCATTTATATAACAACATTGTACACTTGTTTAGTTGTTTAGTAAAGTAATGTACATGCTGACACAGAGTTCTATAATTCTCTGGACAAAGACTGCTAGTGAATTCAGGTTTAGGTTTGAGGCAATACGTAAACACTTATTGAAATAGACATTATAAAAATGTGATGAAAACAGGCCATTCAACTCAACTAGGCTAATGGTTTAGTCCCAGATACATCCTACACTGTTGGTTAAACATGAGACTGAAATCATCTTAACAGCGTTCGTATCTTTGTATATTCTTATTTTCTTAAATATGATGTCATGAAATACCATCCCCACATCAGTATTGGAGATATTGGTTTCAACTGAAACTGCCAAATGCAAGGTTGCCTAGGAATATGTGTGAGAAGCCCTAGTATTGGTGAAGTAACCATCAATGGGGTTAGGTCCCCGTTAGCAATCCATCAAGGTACAGCATAGATCACCATGACTGGCATGTGACAGGCCAGGACAACACACTGAACGAGATGCACGGCGGACCAATTAACTCCTGGGTCCAAAGGTCCAAATGTGATTGTGTGGGCAGAGCATCTAGTCGATACGGACCTCCGCTTCCTGTGATAGACTGCATCTCAATGAGACTTAGTGCTGCACTCATTTCCTACAATGCAGGATCTAAATAACCCCACAGCAGCATCTACTCTCATCCTTTTCTGTCAAGTGACATGGACAGACAGATAGACAGACCGACAGAAAGACGGACGGACGGATGGACAGACAGAAAGACAGACAGACAGACAGACATGCGGACGGACGGACGGACAGACAGACAGATAATCCATTTATGACCAAGGGTATATAAGCATTACAATAAAGGCAGAGATGTGTCTTTTTTAGCAATATTATCAACATTGTCACTGTCAACATCATGAACAGAATCATCATCAACAGTGACCTTTATTTTGAATCGTTCTCATCTCATGACACTTCAAAGAACAATCCTACTTGGGATGGTATCAGTCTAATTTACAACGTTGCTGATGAGATAAAAATAAACAAATAAACAAACAAACACTATTGAGTGATTCAGTGGCAGTGTAGTTAAACCACGGCTGAATGACCATCTGAACAGTATGCTTTTATTGGCTTCACAGGAGTCAGAAACTAAACAGGAATAATGGCAGCCACACTGCGCTGTACTTCATTGATTTATTATTGTAAGCTGTGTCATTCTCCTAAACTCTGACAGATCCTACTCTTTGGTCTCATTTATCTTGGGGATTGAATATTTCTTTTTTTTGTGTGCTGTTCCAGTGGTTTTTATTTTTTATTTATTTTTTAAAACCATGGTGAAAAGATTAAAAAAAAAGAAAGGAAAGAAGAAAATAACACATCTTTAAGCCTTAAAAAATGCATTTGGTTTCATCCGAAACTGCGAGACCAGTTTCTCTTTGGCCAATTTAATTTGTCACTGACAGAATCAAGAAGGAAACATCTATGAGATCCAATCAGTAGCTTTGAATTATAGCCGTACAATTTAGAGGCCTGAGCGGAGACAGGGATATCCTGCGCTAGGGGCTAACTTACCTTTTTTAAGATCCTGGGTTTTTCCTGCCAACTTAGAGAGCTCCAGTACTGAATAAATGCATTGGTGTTACCCATGAATATTTCAGGACTTAATGTCTTAATAGTCATGCAATTTGGCAAAAGATTGGTGCTAGAGAGAGGATCTTTCACACAGCTGCTCAGTGAAACAAATACGCATCTAAATGGCATTAGTGCTGTTTCTGATGTAAAACAATCTCAGCGGAATGGTAAAAGCTCATATTAACGTTCATGAATCTCTTAAACAAGAAACCTTAATATTTCAGCTTTCTAATGCTGTGCTACTTATAAACACGGTGTGTGTGTTCCATTTCTCCAGATTGCATTGCCAATTAGATCTGCAGTATCAAATAAACCGCGCACAATCTTTAATGTGGAAGAAAAGCTAAAAAGTGTATCATTCTTTCTTTTTTTTACAGATTTCAGTTGTGATTTCAGTCACAGATCAACATACTGGAGCATGGTAAAACATGGCCCCTTGTCCCTATATACAGTAATAGCTTAGGTCTTTAGTCATGCTCGAGCCAGAAAGTTAATGTTTTTGTATGAAAGCATAAATAATCTCAGTAAATTGCTGAAGACATTTTTACAATGCTACTATCAGCTGCTCAGATGGTTATTATTCAGTGTTCTCAATGAGTAGTTCATTTTTGGTAATTCCCTTAATCTGAATTTAATTTACTGTTAAATGTCATTCACCCTTTTTTTTGCCCTGGATCAGCTGACATTTCAGTAATATGAATTTTTTTTTCGCCCTTTCACAATACATTTTTTTCACAAATTGAAGGCCACAGAGCATACCATATAATAAGTGGAGAAGTGTCACAACACTGGACCAGTGGCTAATCTTTCAGGAGGAGATCATGACATAAGGTGGAGATCATCCCCATGGCACAGTGAAAACTACGTTTTGGTTTCATCGTGGGCACCAAATATTCAAATCCAATGATACAATGATGATCTCCATTCCAACCGGCGGGGCCTGCCAGACAAGTCCCTGTAATGACCCCTTCAGAGGAATCGGATGCCCATGACGGCATTGCTTCTTTGATCATGGCCGTGTTTGTGGTCCATCGTTCAACGAAACCAAAAGTGAATTCAGCTGCCATGCACAGCAGGGAATGCAGCACTCCACCATTCCTCTGTTATTACAATAATAGTATATAGTTTTTTTTCCCATATGTTTGAGAATGAAATATGTATAATTATTTTTTGTTTATGTGCAATCAATTAACATTCTAATAATGAACTGACATACAGACTTATATCTAAATACATTTGCTGAATTTTCTTGAATGTGTATCGGCAAACAAATGAAATCGCCGATAAACAATGCGGCTGCTCATTCTACAGAGAATGTGTGAGCAGATTTCTGGTTTGGCCATTGGTTGATTACCAGTTTGCTGCACCTTAAATTAATTAGAAGTAAATCCACATCGTTGTTCTCTGTGACGCGTTATCTTGCATCAATAAAATAAACGCGATTGAGAAGCTCAGCTTTGATCTGCCGATTGTGTGTATCAACTGCCCTTGGTGATTACATACATGCATACAGCCAAAACCACATCTGTTTATAGTTGATTATTTTGTCCTTTGATTGTCCTTTTACATACATTTTCACTCTGTATGCAAAGTACTGGCCCACACAAATCCAAGAGTAAACAGTTAAACAACTCAAAGCCAGCAGAAAATTAACTGAAAGCTAAAAGGCTTTGGAATGATGCTTTGGAACATGCAGTAAGATGACACAGAGAAATACTTGCTGTAGGAAATATATTTAATGCATGCTAAAACAAAAAGGCTAAGTAAATGCTTCCTGCACACTCATGAAATTGCTAAGCAGGAAGGTTGTTAGATTGAAATGGAAGAGCTTGCAAATTGCTGCTTGCTAAACAAGTTTGTGTTGGCTCCCATAAGGGGGTGTGTATGGAGGAGGGAGGAAGAGAAGTGTGGGGAGGGGGGGTGGTGGAGGGGGGGGGTTGTAGTTTAGGTCTTTTAAAAACTGCCAGCCCAGGCAGAATGTGGAGAGAATTAAATCAATATCCTGAAAACAAGAAGGGGTCCCAGGGACAATTGACAAGAATAATATGCATCGATTTATTATTCAAAAGCTCAAAGATTACAACTTAGCCATGTATTGTAAACTTCTTCTTTCTCTATTTGCTTTTGTGAAAAGAGTTTTTTTTTTTCCTTTGTGAAAGGATTGGGAGTGAGTCAGTTCGGAGTGGGCAGACTGAGTAAAAACTGCGCAGTACGTGGCAGCCAGGGGCGGACTGCACTGCGATGGGAATGCAGGCAGCAGATACTGCGTTGAGTAACAAAGGGATATGTGGAAGATCATTGTGTGAGTAAAATGTAGTGAAAACATTGCGTCTGACATTACGCAACATTTGCTTGTTATTGTCAGGGATACCACGCTTTCCTTTCTCCCAGATGAATGTAGGGCAAACAAACAAAAACAAAATAAAGCAAAGAAACTTCCGAATGACCTTTTCTTCAGATTTAACACCATAAATCTGGCACTATTAGTCACCCACTGGTGATTTAAACAACCTTAGTTTGGCATGCTAGACTGGATTTTTTTAACTATGACAGATGTGAATGGCTCCTCTGAACATTTCCATAATTCCTGCAGTCACTATTTAATTGGAGAAGGTCTGCAGATTGTATTATAGAAGCATGTATCTATATAAACTCAAGACTTATTGTTTCAAGCATGACGGGGCCCTCAAAGGCAATTAATGAGGGTAACATACTGGAAATTAATGCCAGTCAGAAGGGCCCCATGGTATTTTCTGTCTAGGGTCCCAACAGGCTCCAGAATTGCCTTTGTACGCATGATGCGAATGTATTAGGCATCTTGTAATTATTGTAGGAGAGGTCGATGGCAGCAGAAGAACTCTTCCAAAGGGTTCACAAATTCCAGGGACAAGGCCTTCAGTGGACTCCAGCCAGCTGTGGAGTCAGGAGCGCGCTCAGCCTGTCCAGGGGAAATTAGGGGGTAAGCCCATTAAACTCAGCCTCTCCTCGCCAGCCAGGCACTTGCAGGGTCACAAACTGAACATATGTTGACTTTGTGATCCTTACAGAGTTGGCGGTGACAAAGCGGGGAGCCACGCTGAAAGCAATAGGTCTGGTTTGGAGGTGGGAACCAAACGCAGCAATTGGTGTCATAGATTTTATTAATCATTGATAAATAATTTCTGGCACAGGCAAGTAAATCATATGCTGTTACTATTAAAACATCACATACTATTCTTGTGAAAGTTTATTCTTGTGTATTTATTGAGAAGGGTATGACATATTTAATCATTATAATTAACTGTAAATTTTTCATAGCTCAAAATTATCTACACATAGTATGCTAATTTTTAATTATGATGCATAATAATGTATTAGTGTGACACAATTATGTTCAATATGGATCATCAAGTATACATGTAAAATTGTGGCCACTTTTTTAAATGCACTCGATGTTTATGTCACATTCAATTTTTATAGCGCGGTTTGTGCTGTTGTGGGGTGGAAATCATAGTGAACACACTCAGGGCGAGATATTTATATATTTATTTTGAAAATTAAATTAGCTACATGGATAGAGCAATTTTTCTGATCAATTTTTCCATTGCAAAGACAGAGGGAGAAAAGATATTGAAACAGAATAAGGTAGAATAGGCAGAAACAAATAATCTTGTTTTATCTGTTTATAGGATTAACATGACCAAAATACATTCTAAAAATCAAATGCTACTTGCATTTGGGATCAAGGCTCAGGACCAGAAATAGAGCCTAAGCCGAAGATTATTCCATCCAAAACCACAACAAACAAACCAGAAAAAAATAAAAAAACACAGCGAATGCATTACTGTGATTGCCCAGTCAGCTCTGCTGATGCCCTGCTGTAACACAGGGGCTATACTAAAGACCCAATACTGACAGATACTGGAAGCACCAGGTTACAGCACCTGGAATCTGTTAATATCACATACTCTCAGAAGAGTCGTCACAGGTGAGATTCATATAGAACAAAAGGGAGAGGGTTTGCCAGGTTGCTTGAACATTTTGCTTAGTGACAGGCGTTCAGTGCCGGCTCAGAGCCTGAGGGGTTTCAGATCCGCTCCACCGCAATATATTAATACACTGCAACTGACAGTGGGAGTAGTCTCCCAAAATCAGAAAAAGGACACAGTTTATTAACTGTAGAGCAGAAGAGAAACCCTGTTTTGATGGGTTACACTGCAGCATGTTTCAATTTCCTTATTTTTTTTTTTTTTAAACAAATTTTTGCTTCTCATTGCTTCTCACATGTAGCTGGTAAAGTGTGCCTGTTCTTTCTGACTTTTTTTATCTCATGTTTTATTTACTCTATTCCATTTTATGAACTAAGAAAGGTTTAATGGGGACCAGTATCCAAGTTTGGACAAAAATTAGTTTATGTGGCAGTACTCATGTTCATCTGGGTCTCAATGATTGTCTGACCTCAATTGACAAGGAGTCCCATAAAGGTGTGTGTGTGTGTGTGTGTGTGTGTGTGTGTGTGTGTGTGTGTGTGTGTGTGTGTGTGTGTGTGTGTGTGTGTGTGTGTGTATTTGGGTGTGTGTGTGTGTATTTGGGTGTGTGTCTGTGTGTGTTCACACATGCATTTGTATGTAGACTGCAGCAGTGGATTTCCTCCACACTGGGAAGGATAGGCTGAAGCTCACAAATCGTCATTGCCTTTCAACGGCCATTGCGTGAATTCTACTGTGACGCTTAAAAAAAAAAAAAACTGCCCCCTTTTTTATTTCAAAAGCGTTTTGCTTCATACGCAGTCATGCGTGATGCTGTGTAGATGCATGCAGGTGCTCTTTGGTGTTGTCCACCTGTGAGTACAACCGAAAGGCCATCCGTGTCATGTCATTTTTACACTCCCGGAACCTTCTGTGACTTCTTCCGTGGGCACGCTTGCACAGACTGTCGTAATGCGTGGTGCCACCGTCCATGCCCAGACTGAAAGCAGCAAAGTGAGCCTGCCAGGTCACCTAGGAGCCAATCTACCTTCCTGCCACACACATCCAGAAAGTGCCTCATCAATCAGACACCTGGGACGGCCATCTGTCACCCACCCTGGATGAAAAACACAAGGACACACACTGTACCTAAACCAGAAAACATGTCAACCTCTGCCTGCACCACATGCAACACTGGCTGTGCTCCATCCTGGCTCTGTGTTCAACATATTATGTGCAGACATGACCCTGTTATTCTGTGCTTTTAAAAAAAAAAAAATCCCTTTACTGCGTTTTTTCTTTTTCATTCCATAGAAATAGCAATCCTCAATCTTTCCTTTCAACCATCCTATTGAACTCATACATTGAACTGATGCATTTAATTTCATAACAATGGTATGGATTTTCCACCCTTCCACTTTCAAAGAAGCATCACATTTCTCAAACACCCCGAACCCTGTGGTTATTTCCGCCAACAATGTGCCACAGCATTTCAAACAGAGATATGTGTCACACATCTCCGAACCATTTCCAACTATCCGCTGTCTTAGCTGTCTGTTAATAATTGAGTTAAGAGTCCTGAAAAGAGCGCTAGCCTAACAAGCCACTGTTGTACTGACTGGAGATGGTCATCACATTACCGTTAATGAAGCATATTAATGCGCTGCTCCTTAATGACTTCTGTTCAGTCAACATGAAGCGACGGCCGAGATGTCATGTGACCCAATACCATGGAAACACCATTATAGTGTTATGAACAGTTCTTTGTGCACATTCCTACAGCAATAAAGACGCTTATCTGCTGGTCATTTCATCTCATCACACTGATAATTCATATTTTTAATACAATAGGAATAAAGTGCTAATCTAATACAACATGTTTAATAGAATTATGCATAAGAAGCACTCATGCACAGTACGATAAAATATGAGAAACATGTATTAGGAGCTTAAAGTGGTTTATTCTGAAAATTATGGTATTTGACTGTGCCAACGGTGTATTGCTGCAAATTTGGCTGAGTGAGTAACACAAAAATAAATATTTTCTCTTCCCCTAAAGTTTCCCTGTTTAATTATTAACAGTGTCCTGATTTGGCTCAAGGACTGTGCATTCTGAAAATCATTTGTAAAAACAGATCAAACTGTCCTTGGCTGAGCCAGCCTAATGCTGGAGAGTAGCGGAGCACTTGGGCTTGAGCGTGACAGTTGCCAAGTGGAATCTGAATTGGATCTAAATGCCTCCAGTTTCAGTATGTTTGTGCCAGAGCATATTAGATCATGACACAGAGCTAAGTGCCCCTAAGGAGTCCAGGGTTTTCTACAATAAAACACAAATGTGCAGGCACAAGGAAACCGAAAACTGGAAACCCTATGGCGTTCTCCTGAGAGAATATCAAAAACCAGAGGGACTCAATATGCAAGACTTCTTTATGAGAGACCGGCCAAGACCACAACCAGTGAATCGCTGAATGAGGAGCTCATTATTTCCTTTTTTTAAAAAATAATTTCTCCCTTACTGGATGTTAGCAGGGTTGCGTTTAGCAGATGTTAGCACTAGCCGTATGGCGTTGCCATGCCATGCATATAGCCTAAGTGCTGCATGCCTGTCACTGACATACTGAACATTGGCTCATATGGCGCAGATACAGGTTGTTAGAAATCACAGCACAATGAAGAGAGGACCATGCAATGGAGAGTTTTGGAGTTTTGGTACACCGAGGTCCATAGAAAAAGCTCCAACAGCGATAAGCAGAGCAATCCCAGCCACACTTTATGCTTCACGGAGGGATGGAATGGTTTATTATGACAAGAATATCATTGGTTTCTAACAGTAGTTTCTAACTGTCTTTTATTAAATACCAAATATAGCTCAAAACTGTACCGATACACAAAGAACAAGGTGGTGTCATTTATGGTAGACACTAACGAGCTGCACAGCAGCCTGTATTTCTCTGTCAAACATTATCCACGTAAAGCGAGGAGCACCTCAGGTTAACATCCATAACTAATCACCTGCATTTACACTGTACTGCAATTCATCCTGGATCTCAAACAATGAAGCAATCGCTTATTAAACCTACTATTGGTTCAGGCAGCGTCTGTCTGTGCTTCAGTCCGGTACTTTTGTTCCCCTTAATTGTCATGTATTGATGGAGCTGAAAAATGGGGCAATGCCATAACTCCATTTAATCTTTTCTTCAAAAAAAAAAAAAAAAAAAAAAACAGAACAAGATAGTAAATAGAAATCTACAAAATTATGTTCATGACTCATGCTTTGGAGAATAAGAATAATTCTCTGGAGATTAAGAAAATGTTTTTATTGCTATGCCAATGTGTATTTATGTATTTATTTATTTTTTACATGTGCATTGAAGGTCTATACCAGCAGCACAGTTGTGCATGCATTTGCAACTTGTACATACTGTTCAAAGGTGAACTAGACATGCTGTATGTAGCTGAATGTTGTTTGACCCATTTTGAGGAGCAGTACTGTGAAAACCACACAGCTAAAGTCCTGCGTACTCTTAAGACTGACCAGAATGACATTTTGTTTTCTGCACCAACTTGGTCTATTCGAGTGCATATGTTTTTACATATTATAATTCACAGTAGTTTACAACTGTTGTCGTAGCCTCCTGTTACCTCTGATTGCCTGAATATAATATTGCTGATACCAGGGTCATCTCTTCACAGTAGAACAAACACAATGAAATAAAAAAAAACAAAATATATTAAATGTGCTTATCAAGTATTGTAAAGTTGTAATGTTCAGTTATATCTCCAAGTGATAAATTATTGATTTAATGTATAGACCATCAAGTATACTGTAAACTTTGAGAGAATAGCTGTTTACAATCTACATTTGTCAATGTAAACATTGTATACCAATGTTGACATTAATATACAAAAATAAATAAATAAATCATATAAAGTGAAACATCATATTTTAAATTAGTATAGCTATTGTCCAGTAATTTGTTGCTGCTACTGTTTGATTTGTTTTTCTGTTACAAGAATGCTCAATTGCTGAATTAAAATGTGCTATGGCTTTTGGCCTTGGACAAGCCATAGTTACATAATAGCAATAATTCAGATCCATTAGCAGTTTAATTGATTTTTGAAGGGCTAGAGAAGGAGCAATAGCCGGGGCTCTAGGGAGTCTCTCCTGCCTGACATTGCTTGGCACTCAGGCCATTAGGCAGCAGCCAGGGCTGGATCATGGCCTCCATGAGCCCAAGGCTCTGCCCCCCATCTCAGTCATGTTAATTGATCAAGTCTTACCTGTTTACATCCAGGTCCAGGTCACGGAAGAAAAAACTCTCCAAATACTCGTCTTGGATTTCCAACCTCTGCCTCCTCTTGTTTTCTTTTGCACTTCACTGCTCTTGAGAAGGTTTTGGCCTTTTTGAAGGCTAGCTAACTGCTTTCCAAATCAAATGCACATGCTCTAAATACTATAGATGGGTCAACAGCACACATCTGATATGGAATTCTGGGAGATGGAGTTCTCAGAAAGATAAATGATACCAAGGTCTTTTTTTTTTTCATTCCATTATTAAGAGATAACCATACTAGAATATTGCCCGGTGGTTTGTAACTTTTACATGGCTTGTTGGAATGATAATCCTTGCAGGGAAAGCTGAGGAACATTGACGTCTCATCAAGACATCACCATACAACCAAATGTGGGGATCTAACGGAAATGTTCCTCAATATTTAGAGAACATCTCCTGATGGTTGTGATAGGCACACAGGTACAACAAACATAAATCAGAAACAAGTAATGCAGATGCCGGTACAGTGAGACACTTCCAGAAAAGCACATAGGATTTTTATCTTGCCGAAGGCAATTCAAATCTCCATGGCAGACGTATGCTGCAAAATTGTAGCTAGCTGCTTTGTGACATTGATAACCTCTCACTTCTGCATTTATCTTTACAGTTTATTTTTTCCTGATATGGACAGGGTGAATTGGTATGAATTCCCAAGAGGTCATAACCAATATTTTATTTTATTTTAGTCTGGAGCAAACTGATCTGTTTGAGTGTGAGTAACCACTATAAGGTAGCTTGAGAATGAATGCTGCTGGTAGGCTGCTTAAATTCAATGGCTTGGAAATAAAACATCATTCTTCTGTTCAACAGCATAAGTGGAAAGACATGATCTAGCTCATATTCCAAAAAAAAAAAAAAAAAAAAAAAAAAACACAAGCCACTAATCCTGGAGGCATTTTAATACAGATTCACAATGCAAGACGGACCGCGTAAGTTTAACTCTGCTGCAGCAACCATTATAAAACTGTATCACAGTTCATTTACAGTGTGATTCAGTGTGCATGCATTGTTTTGTTTACAAAAAACACTGGCTCAAATAAGTACATATTCTGCTATTCACGCAAAATACTGAGGTGGAAATGTATTTCTATTTCAGATTTTCAGTTAGTAAGTTATGCAACTGATTTGACATTCTTTTTTTAAGACAAAATATAACAATGACAGGACAAGGAAGCTTATATTTAGACACATGAAATGCTGGCTGCGTTAAAACGTAAGTATTCACAGCTAAACCCCAAGCATCAACACTTTTTAGGTTTTAAATATAGATGTACTGAGCCAGAATTACTCTCATTGTCTCCTTTGTGCTGCACAGTATGGAATGAATATCCAGCGCAGGAGAAAAAAAGAAGAAATGGTAATTAAGGGTACAGTGAGGCCTTTCAGTCGGATCGCCCTGGGGACGACTCCTAACACATAGCTTTCTGTAGGGACCCAGGAATAATGGAGCACGGCTTTGCACAAGCACCGAATCTTTTATCGAGGCCTCCGTCGATAGAAGGGGGAATGCATAAGGGAGTCGAATGGGGGGCGATGTAATGGGGAAGCGAGAGGGATTCCCACCCCACCCCCCACCACAAAAATTCCCACCCCCTCTGGACAAACACAGGTGCTCCATAAACGATTGAGAGCTCAGGGGAGCCCCGGTTCGTTACAGGCCCGGACCCCGCTAATGATGCTTGCCGCTAAAGACCCAGTCAGCGGGGACTCCGTCATCACTGGGCACGCTCAGTCACTGATAGCGGGCCCCAGACGATGGGGCTTGCGTGTGTTAAAAGCAGGGAGGCCTCGCTCTCTTCTGTGTACTGGGAAAAAGGAAAAAGACACTACTTAAACACTGTTAGCCCATCAGAAGCAGGGGAAGGGGCCCCCAGGCACCGTCTGTAACTACAAGTCACAGGGCCATGCATGAACAGCATGCAAATCACCAGCGACATACAGCATAAGGCCTGCGGGTTCAATCAGCACATAACATCATCAGCTAAGGGTGGACCGCTGGGGTACAGCGCAACAGAGCAGCTTTGAAGTCCGTAAGTCACTGGAGAGGCCAAGAGCCCAGACTCCTGTCTCTTATTCTCAGGCAGGATCGTCTCTCGACGTGCTTAAACCTTCAGCGGTAGCTCATGAGGAATTCATGCTTCCCCGTTCTGGGATGGCAGCTGGGACCCGCGTGGTACGGAGAAGCTTTTCCGGGCGAGCAGCAGCAAAGTAAAGATCGTGATGTTTCGTTCTTGACGTATAACATAATCGTTCTATCTGTTCTGACAGTCTCGCAGATGACTGGCCACCGGGCTGTGTAATGAGGTGAGATGTTGCTGGCTCAAGGATGCTGTGTGAGGTTTTATCTCTGGAGGACAAGCCAACATGCATGATGTGCATTCTCATGCATGACGATCGCAGATAAGATAAAGTACCCTCCATCTCCCCCTCTCTTTGTTTCTCATGTGCACTGGCTGGGCTCCGTGGGTCTCAGAGCGCAGAGCCCAGCTGTATTTTTGGCAGAGTGACCGGCCAGCCCTGCAGTGTTACGGCAGAGTGAATGCTGGTCTGAGGTGGAACATTGGAGGCCAATTCCTTCCACTAACGAATTGAGGTTTGGTCATGCGGCAGCTAGCACAGCACAGTCCTTGGGGATTTTCCATCAGACCCACAGACGCCACACCCCGAGCTCTGTCTCTTGCTTATGCCATCAGAGGAGCACACTAGTGACATGTGTTCAGTACATGACCCTGCAGGTACCAGAAGAGTTCACTAATGACTGATGAGTCAAATGATCAAATGATTTTAATGTATTTGACCGCTGTTTTTCCCCTGAGAGGTTGGGCCAATCGTTCCCTCCCAAACATAGACCTCTGGCCATAGATAGTAAAAGATCTCAGATATCCAAACACAGTTGGCACGCACAGCTGCACAGTTACACCGAATTGTCCATTCATTGTATTAAAATAAATACATAAATAAAAATAAATAAATACATAAAAAAACATTAAATCAATTTTGGGTTAACAATAAAGTTGGTAGAAATCAATGAGCAGACATTTCATTTTAACGGAATATTATATATGTAAAGTAATAAATGAAAATTCTCTCCAATAAACAAGGCTACTGCTGCTTTCAGTTCTAATGGAGCCTACAGCATTCCTGCCTGCCCTGGTGCTGCAAAGGACCCGAGTCTGCTCCAGGTGTGCTTGCTTCCACCCCAGGCACCTGAAAAGGAGGGCCGTGACAGGTGTGTAAAGTACAGAATCCCCCTCTGCCTGCCTCCATCTCTCACTGCTGCTGGCTGTGTATGTGTTTTCCTGTGGCAGGCCATCCGGTGGCAATTTGGATCAGCTCCACCTCGCCCTCTCTCGCCTCTTTCTCTCTCTCTCTCTCTCTCTCTCTCTCTCTCTCTCTCTCTCTCTCTCTCTCTCTCTCTCTCTCTCTCCTTTCTGTGTGGCTCCAATCTATATGTGTAGGGAGGTTGTAGTCCCTCCCCAGTCTCCTCCCGGGCTGGGCGTGGGAACGGCAGCTCCTTTCACGGGCCCATAAGAGCTCCAGAAGTGAGCTGGGATACATTTCATTTGTGGATGACTCTTGAGCTGCTCAAGTGGCTCACCCTTACACGCTCAGCTACTGGCAGGCAGAGATACAGTCTGTCCAAATTAGGCTAGGTCGAATGACTCATAGCTTATTTTGGAAAACGTGTTGCAGCACCTAAAGTAAGGCACTGGCAGAAATCTCAGCGAATATTCCCGCAAGGACCGGGAGCCCAGTTATTGCACCAGGGTTTTTTTTACATTTCTTTTTTTTTTTTTTACCTTGTGCTTTGGAAGGCCTGAAAAGAGGACCAGAGGATTGTGTACACAGAGTGAGAGCTCTGCTTCCTGCAGTCTCTTTATGGAGGGCAGGATTGGATTGCTGGATGATTTTACACTCATTACAATGACTCAGTTAGCAAATTAGCCACATGCACTGATGCTGGTTGTGTCACAGATTTGACTGCAGTTACTATATATACTATTTAGGGACATAATACATTTTCATCTGCCAGTCATGAACTTATCATGAAATTTAACTAACTAAAATGTCAGATCACACAAATGACTGGGCTAATTAAAGAAAAATGAGAACATGTCAGCGGGAAACCCAGAAAGAAAGGGCTCTCCTTGCTCACCCGTGAGTTAAAACCCCCAAGGGAAGAGTTCATTCATTATAAACATTCTGGTGCAATGAATATTTGTCATAGTATGAGTCCTTGGAACTTCGTATTTAATAATCAATCACACTGACCCCAAAACACATTTTGAGTTTAACACTCAGGGAAGATGGCAAGATTTCTAATAATACTATCCAAATATCCAAGCATTATCTCATTGCATTGCATTTTTAAGTTTGCAGTCAGTTATTACATTTTGATTCAAATGACTAACATAACAACTATTTACAACAAACACATAGTTAACCATTTTGTTCTTTCCTCTGTCTGTCTGTCGCTCGCTCACACACACACACACACACACACACACACACACACACACACACACACACACACACACACACACACAAGCGGGTTGTATGGGAAGCTTATTCTCAACTTCTGTTTGTCATAAGGACTAGCCGTATTTTCTTCCCTGAGTGAAGCATCTCTGATATCCTCTGCTGTAGGTCAGTAAAGTAGAGGCAATTATGTTTTTCTTCTTGAGCGGATGAGTTGTGAAAATTGGTGACAGACATGTATCGATGGACCCGAGTGACAGGATCTGGTGGTAAATAAGAGGAAATACTACAGTTTTCTTAACAGCTTAGCTGGATACATTCCAAACAATAGAACACTCAACTACTTGCTTGTCATTTTGCATTCAAAGCCTATAGCTGAATCCGAAATGGTTTGCTATATAGTGCCTACCGAATTCCATTGAAATCGTACTGCTCTTGTGTCACTGTGGTGTCTACTTCAAATTTGCTGTACGTTAGCATTCGGACACACTGCGGTTGTCATTTTTTATAGTCTCGCAGCCTGATGTCTCTAGCTGACGTACATCCGTCCTCACAAAATAAAAAATTTGCTCATTCTTTGGTCTACTTATTAGCTAGCAAAATGTTCCTAAAACTTTTAATAATTTTTCTTAGCATTCTTCTCACAAAAAAGACTTACAGGATCTTTTTTTTGTCTTCTGTAGTATCTCTGCACAAACATCCTTCTGGGATAGTGCAGTGTCCACTGGATTTTTTTCACTGGAAGCAGGAGGCCATCCGTGTAACATTCATATACGGCTAGATTCGTTAAGAGAAATGGGACACACCACTTATTACGTGTACTAATTTTAGCCTATAGGGAATATCAGGGACATTCAGCCACAGCATACATTTTTACTCTGAATTTGCATTGAGATAGAAAGTTGATTAGAGACCATTAAAACATTGTTCCAGTGAAATTCACTGACATCCCAAAAAAGTCAGAATAGTAACATTTTGACATGATGATACATGCAAACTTTATGCCACATACATGTGAGTGATTAATACAGCATGCGTCTCATGTGGATTCATGTTAATGCAAAATGGATGCAGACACAGACACAAGCTGCTTTTCACACCTTGTGAAGCATTCTCTGGATGTCTTTTGCATAGTTGTGCCATTTATTTACGGCTAACTGTTTACTCCACACTGCATATGTCTTACAAGAGACTCTGTGAAATCAACCAGAAAAAAAATAAAATAAAATCAAATAAGTACACTAGTCATATCAAATTATAAAATATAGACTTTACCAAAGCCCCAAAGTATGTTTTTCTCTGTGGCTGTTGACTTTTAAGGGTAAACGCAGCTCTAGGCCCGAGTCGGTGACAGGATCTGCTGTAATATTCATTTGGTGTCCTGTAAGTGGAGTTTCTTAAAATCAGTGAGCCACTTTAAAATACATCGGTGTGCTACATTTTTCTTGATGGTGGGAAAATCATATTGTCCCATTTAATCTCAAGTAGTATTTCAGTCTGGAGTAACTCAAGCTGTTGTCCCACATGGAGGTATGCATTTTTTATTTTAAGATAGTTTTTTTTTTTTTTTTTTTTTTTTGATACATTCTCTAAGGTCACGGCCAGTAACAGGAAAGACAAAAAAACAGAAACAAACAATCACTATTTAATGAATGATTTTTTGCAGTCTGAGAATATGGAGTAGAGGTGATTGAGTTGAACATGATATATAAAATTAAGGTGAAAATACCTTGTTGTGGCCCTGCAATTCCTTCATTTACTGCAGGTAATTTATTGCATATATAAATAATTGCATGCATGACCCCCATTATTCATGGGGAATAAAAACACAAGGGAAGATCATACATTTTGCCAGGTTAGAGATACTCCAATCGGTATGGTTCTCCAGTGGCACGCGGTGAGACTAATCACAAGGCCGGATGCCTGATATGACATTCCGGTTTCCATGGTGCAGGGCAAGGATAGCGCTAATGGGATATTATGGTGTGGAAATCAGTTACTAACGGAGACGGCTGATGAGAATTAGACTCTGGCTTAGATAATCAGGGTCTGTCTCCAAATGTGCGTTTAAATGGCAATCTGTGGAGAGCTCAATTACTCACAAGCACATGGCATAACCTGTCTGCACAAGATCTGTCTGGGCTCCTTCTGCACCCGGCACACTGGCATTAATAAGCTGGTTTTACAATGTTTATGGTTTGTTTTTACTCAGGTATTTTTGTACATACACAAGGAGTTGTGTGGTTTAGCGCTAAGTAAGCACACAATCTTCATTCACTTAGCTTTATAAGTGTGTCTAAAACTGTTAATTAGCTTCCTAGATATAAATATCGACAGCTGATACAATAAACATATTTGACTAACAATTTGCATTTGTTTCATTTGAATTAATTGAACACAAGGTATTTCATAAAAAGGTAAGCATTAATAAAATCTGAAAAATCTGACAGAATAATTAACTTGAATGAATTAAACCAGTCTGAGTTATATGGAATGCATATTATATGTTAAACTTGCTTCATGCTTGAAAATTGTACAACTGATCAATATTCATGAGATATTAATTACATATAACCAATGTGCAAACTATACCATGGGTTTCAGGGAGCTTATTTTTAATTTTTTTTTTTATTGTGGAGTGGGGGGGCCTTAATGAGAGGACTGACTGTAAGTCTTGTTGCAAAGAAACATTCATAGCTGCAATTATGAAGGCGTCTTGGTTTATGCCAGCACATCTGATATATAATAATCAGCTAATGGCCACATCAAACCACACAGGTATCAAAATCAAACATCACAGTATGATACAACTAATGCAGTCTGTGCAGTTCTGCAAAGTGATGTGTTATATTCTATAGTTAATCGGCACAAATAAGACATGGATAGGTAAAATAGCGGAAGAGCCTATAAACACACAAATGTATGAGCAATAAATCAAAAACAGAGCTTTGATGTTGATTGCAAGAATAGCATGCATGCCAGTATCTATATTAAAGTCAATAGTGATGAATCACTCTCATGCATGAATCATACATCAACAAACGCCTGATTTTACATATGTTCCATGATGATAAACATACAGAAAAATAGAAATACATGGCAAAAATAGCATATTGTAAATACTTTAGAGACACCCCCAAAAGTTCACAAATCATGTTTTCAGAGGAGCTCATGTCTTATTAAGAGGAGCTAAACTCACCCTGGCTCCCCTGTAGTTCACACCCTGCCATTAACCAGACAACATGTAGGTTCACATTTTAATGTTTAATTGTCCATTTTAAACACCATAGGCACAGAGGGCCAGTTTGGAAATGTACAATCCAAACCTCTACCATGCTGTGCCATGCAGAAATGCCCATGCCTCTCACCACATAAACATCTATCTACAATGAATATGAAAGCATGAAAATCATACTGGGTAAAAATATCAGTGTAAAATTGCATCCTACACTATTCCATGCTCATAAGCAGAAAAGGCCTTTAGTATTTTAGATTTCCGCTGTCCCCATTATACACATAATGAATACGCTAATTTGTCCATTCCTCAGAATGTATGTAAACAAGCACAAATATCGAGGGAATTCCATTAAAAACTAATGAATGATTATGATTTCAGCCAAAAATACAGGCAACATGTCAAATAAATGTTCTCATAATTTAGTCATTTATCTTCCTGCGAGAAAGCTTTCCTCTGTATAATTGGTCCAAAAGTATATAAATGGCTCAGGAATGGAAATGGCTAACCAAAATACAAAGCATTATTATTAACCTGACACCTTAAAAGATCTTATTCAACATTAAATTTTGCCAGTAATATTTCTGAGTTTGACAATCACATGCATATAACAGAAATGTACTAACTTTTGGTATGGGTTGTCAGGGACTTAATAAAGATAGATTTTTTGATGTGTAATATACTGTATGTCTCTATGTATAAACGATGGGTGACAATGTTACTGGCATCCTTTGCCACAAAGGCATGCGATATTTTGCCTATTAGTTCTTTGGTCAAATTCCCCAGGCCATCTCTTCGATTCATATTTCACAGTAATATGGTAAAAACAACTATTCCACATGCCTCCCTCAACAGATCTACCATGAAAAAAGTCTCAGCCGTGGTGTCTTATGGCCCTGGCCTCTTGGGCTCCACCTGTGTTGTGTTCTTATCTCCCTCAGGTGTGACTGTTCTGCTGATTGCTCTGGTGAGCATAAGTGGACCACCCCTCCCAAGTTTTGCCTTTTTTTCCCTTGCTTTTTCCCCCATCATCAGCACCTCCCTTTTGTTTTGTTTCTTTGTCGTTCTTCTTTGTTTTAGTTTTGCACTACATGCACATTTATCCTGACTACATTATAATTTTTGTTTTGAATACATCCATATACTGCCGTTCATGTTTTTTTTTTTCAGTTGTATAATTTTCTTTCTTTAATAAATGTTTTTCTTTACTCTTATTCCATGTGTGGTCCTCCTCCACGTTGCTCTGCCTCGAGCACGGCGGACGTAACAGGTGAAATATGCAAGCTGTCAATAAGTTAATATTGTCCAGCTGCTCTTCCGAATGATTGAAATACTACCCTGGTGTCATCCTGAAAGGCACAACGGAGACTCACTGCAGGACCCAGTGTTCGGCTTTTATGGAGCCACTGATTACATCATTTATGCTCACCTGGGCATGTGCTAAAACCACTGCGCAGACATTGATTTTCCTGTGAAATTTTGCTCATCTGCAGTTTGCCTTAGCTGTGAATTATATCTTTTTTATAGCACAACTCTGATGAAACACTACTATAACAGGAATTATAATGGTTCTTTAGCAGGATGTAAGTTTTTTATTATTATTATTATTCTTCTTCTTCTTCTTCTTTTTCCATTTGTACAGCTGATGCAAGAATTGCTAGAATTAGCGTGATGAAACCGCATGGCTTAAAGCCTGACATGGGGCCAGCGGTGAGCAGGTTCCGGCCCACTGTGCTGTTTGGCTGTCAGGCCATGAACATCTGAATGTCTGATTTAATTGGGTCTGCGCTGGGAGGACTGAAGCAGTGTAAGCAATTTCATGTCTATTTTTTCAGCACGCACTTTCATCAGGGCCGCCGTGCTCATAGAGACCACGCCATGGCGATCCCGGCGCAATTTTCAGAGGAGACCGGTGACTGCCTCTCAGCGGCCTGCCTCTCGTTTGACGTCAGCTCCATAACGAGTCTCATTTCCCTTCCAGAGTTCACAGTGTGCCTGCACAAAACGCTCCAATGTTTGAT
Organism: Albula goreensis; assembly: GCA_022829145.1. Classification (NCBI taxonomy): domain Eukaryota; kingdom Metazoa; phylum Chordata; class Actinopteri; order Albuliformes; family Albulidae; genus Albula; species Albula goreensis. Next base: position 38,079,743 of record CM040746.1, on the reverse strand, counting down.
GTCAGGCTGTCTTCAGTCAGAATGTTTGTTTCATTACCTTCAGTGCCAGACAGCTCAAGACATATTCTAAGTCATTGCTTGGATCCGGCATGTTCAAACAATGCTGTATTTGAATGCCATTTTGAATACATCTTTGTCATTATAGCAAGGGCTGTATGGAATTTTTTTCTCAATATAAATCTTGTGAATTCATGAATATGCTGTTCAACTATTAATATGGGAGCACATATACAACAAAGACATAATTTCATCATGAAATATTATCCCTGTTAATTTATTATGACTGATTCAGTCAGACTGTCCCGAACATGTCGGTCAAGCTGTTAGCCTAACCCTACAAACCTGTCACAAGCTATGAAGGCAACCCTAAATCAGAGCGGCGGCATGTTGTCATTGTGTGAAACATGCACGCAGACAGCTGCATCTGACAACCTCCATAGCAATAGTTTCTGGAGGTTAATACCATCCTGTGGGTGGCAGTCAATGTTAGTGTCAACTTTGTCACATAGCAATAAAACTACGTGAGCACAATTAACTGCAAACTTGTTACGCCGTGAGGTGCTATTTTAGCTCGGCTGCCACAGTGGGGTTTTGAGAAGGAACAGTAATTCCTGGCGCTCTTCCTGGTGGAGACTGCCAGGTCACCTTGGATATCAATACTTTTGCTTTTGGCATACTAGTTTAATTGGAAGGATGAAAAGTGACATTATTTCATTTTCTATGCCCACTCTCCAGCCCAAGCCTCTTTTTATGTTTTTTTTTTTTTTTTTTTTTTTTAATGATCTGTCATGTAGACTTCTTGGGAGATTGTCTGGCAACAGTTTATGATTCATTGCATTTGCTGGAGGTTTGAAACGTCATCATGTGAGGGGGTGGGGAGTGGAAGGTGCCTTGATACGTCAATCTTTTGAAGAGAGAACAAAGATATTGTATAGAACCAGATAATTACAATTGTGTTGTCCTCCAACCACCAGGAGGCTCCACATATTTCATTTTCAGAGAAGAACACTATTATTTACCATGATTTGTTGGTAAGAGAGAGAAACTGAATAACCAGTGTCTTAATCAAAATAATGTAACCTTCCAAGACATACCAAAATTAAAATTACCAAATTTAGAGGAATGAAAGAATGAAACAATTGGGAAGGTAAATACTGCAGGACAGGGATTTATAATATATTGAATTGTTCCTCTACTGGCTGTTTAGCAAACTCTTATTAGCATAGCAAAACAAACATATAGCACAGGAGTGAAATGTATTTTACTGCTTTCAAATGTAAAGAAGTAAAGCTTGTTAGCTAGCTACCCTTTGGGTATTTTCTCCATGAGCTAAATGTAAATCTCCCAGCCAACAGAATTTTTTATGTTAATCTAGCTCAATGCACATGTATCTAGCAATGTGGTTTGTTGCAATGTGGCATGCTCATCACATTATGCTAACATCCATAACATTTTTGGCCATGTAACAGAAGAGGACCTCTTAGCACAAGTTCTGAACTTTCCTCAGGAAAGACCCACTGGCCTCAGGCAAATCACAGCTGACAAGTGCTGAGCAACCGAGATGACTTTTCAACAAGAAGAAATTACTTACTGAAATGTAACACTTATCACATTCTCTACAGTGGCTGAAAAAAGTGGATTTTTTATTTTATTTTATTATTTTATTTTTTGAAGTTACCATTTACTTTTTTTATATAACCAAAAATGTCAGTGCATTGGGAGCAACACTATTTCAATATCCCCTTCCGACTTCCCTCTGTATTCTGATTTAATTATGATCGCAAGGTTGTGTACTGTCAGATCCCCTCAGACCTCTTGAAATCTTTGAGTTTAATTGGCCATTTCAGCTATTTTTCTTCAGTTCTTAAATTGTTTTTCCTTTTTCCTCCCTTGGTCTCTCTCTCTCTCTCTCTCTCTCTCTCTCTCTCTGTGTGTGTGTGTGTGTCTCTGTGTGTGATGGATACAGACAATGATACATGACTCACTTAATATTTAAAGAAGTGTATTATATTAAGATCAATACTAATTGCAAACATGGTGCAGGCACCGTTCCCTCAAGATGTCCCCATATTCTCAGGTAACAATTTCCCACTGGACACTGCTGAACACATTGAGGAGTACATTCCTGAGCACAGAGAAGATGAAGTTAAACACCTCCCCTGGTCTCCCCCGTCGCCAGGGCGTGCGACCTCTGGAAGATACCTCTCAGCTTAAAATGCCAGCCAGTAGGATTGGGCTGGTACTCTTTTCTGACCCATACGATTTCACATACTCCTGAGGATTCTTTCAATCACAAAACTAAAGTACACAAGTTTTCCAATCTGTGATCTCTGGTGCTTGCTGATGCTCTTTGAAAAACAATGCAATGTTATGAGCAGATAAAGAAGATACAATCCATCTTGACTGTTTTTTTTTCTTTTTTTTAAGTAAGACTTTTACTCTTTAAACAACATAACCTAACTCCCTAAAACTTCCTAAAATCATACTATATTTCCTAAAATTCCCAGATACCACACCTAAACCTAAACCACTAGCTAACCATGCCAGTTTGCTCCACGATATCTTTACAAAGAAAAAAAAAATTAATGGAAAAGAAGGATTAACAGAAAGTGACATCTTTGAAGTGTAACTACAGTCAAAAGCAAGGTTATTGTCAATGAACATTATATTGTAGCAAAAAAAAAAAAAAAAAAAAATAGTCCCTGGCTATCAATACTATCTCATGGCAAGTGTAGTGCAAACTGGCTGACCTACATAGTACTGATAATTAGTGGAGCCTAGAGGGAAAACCACCTGATTTTAGTCAAAATTAAAATGCTGTTTTATTAAATCCTGCACGGGGCTTTTGGAGGCTTCTGTTTTACGAACAGGGCTGTTCTGCATGAGGCTGTTAACAATGGCAGCTGTTCAAGCAGGTCATTTTTCAGACAGGGTTCCATTAGCTGAGAGCCGTTGACCTTTGACCCACAGCTATATTTGTTTTCTGCAGATTTGTTTGCATATGAGAATTGCCGACAGCATGGGGGCTCCATGTGTGCACGCTGTGCCACCACTGGCGCTTCCCTGGGCTGCCTCGTTACCTCATTTCTTCTCAAACTGTCCCGTGCTGATGGGATTTTAAGAGGGCAAAACTAAAATGAAACCAATTCACGCACATGATGAGGTCCTTAAACAAAATATCTGTCAACACTGTTCTTGTCATACAGGGACAATCTAATAAAGAAGAGTGTATATATATTGTTTAGCAATGTGCATTGCTGCTGAACCATTTTTGTTTCAGTTTTTTTATTTTGTTGGTCTCACACACACACACACACACACACACACACACACACACACACACACACACACACACACACACACACAGATACACTCATGCAACCATAACCTTTCAAAGCAGTTGACTGCTGTGACTGACTGTGATGTAATCATTTTCTTCAAAACAAAAGCAATCCTCAAACCAGAGTTCTTGTCAAATGTTACATTTCATTCATTTATCTGAGTAAAGCATTTCACTATTATTTTATTATGACCATTTTCACCATTTTTCTGAACTAATTTTGGCAAACAGAGTCAGATTAGTCTCTGCAAGGTAATCGGATTGTAGGAGGGCCTGTCAGCTGGCTTTTTCTTATCTTGTCTAATGGATCAAAAAACCTCTCAATGGCTCACAAAGAGACATACAAATTGCCTATTAGAGGTACTCTATCGGAGAAATTCTGGAGCACTTGACAAAATAAATTGCCAATTCCAAATAGAGCCCTGTGACACCACGGTTGTGATATCAGAGTTGAAGAAATGTGTCTGAGAACGCTGCTCCTGTTTCGTCATATGCAGAGATTAATCATCCTACTGCTGAACAAATTAGACTGAAAGAGCAGTCTGAAAATGTACAAATGAGACACATGAAATTAGGCTGACTGTGGATATAGAGGCCCATATTGCTTTGCTGCTTTTGAGGTCTTCTTTCTTTATTTCAGCTTAATTGGTTCCTGATTTATTTTCAGGTTAAAACAATTTGCTTTCTTCTGTACTTTTTAAATACCTAATTAAAATTGAAATAACCATTAATTTCTTTTTTTTTTCTTTCATTTTGCAGAAATATTAACCATTCTTGTACCAAAGTAGGTTTACTGTGTTTTTTTTCTCCCTGTTCCTGTATCCAGCTCACCTCAAAACACATGCAAAAATAAAAATTAAACGTGAACGTTTTTTGACCCATGCTGACATTTTTTCAATCAATGTATCTCATCCTATTGGTTTAAATTGAGCTGCACAATGATCCACGTTATACTATCAATGTTTCAATGAACGTATGAGTATTTCTGCCATGAAAAGTATTGCTCATTTGCTCAGGCAAATTGTACATTCTCACATATATTACTGGTGTAATGCAGCTGTCCTGATTTCAAGGTCACTGAAACCTTGGGAGGTGATTTAGGGTGTGTTACATTTCCTGAAAGTTTCAACTATATCACCACTCTTTGCTAACATGTCATGTTTATTTTTTTGAGTAAAATCAGGAAGTGTGATTAGTCAGACCAAGCCTTTGTCCTTTGTTTATTTCCTCTTTCATAATTGGTAAATCTCTGCCCAAGCTCCCAGTCTTCTTCAGTGGATCCAAGCGACCGCACCGTATCACAAATGTAATGAATGGCTGCCATGTTCTGGGAAACCGGCCAGCGGATACTCAGAGGATGACTGCACTTTTATCCCCTTTAAAACGCTGCATGCTCTCCCTTATCCCACTAGTTTGAGAAAGTGTATGTTTTTAATGAAGTTAATTACGGGCTGCGATGCTGGTGGTGCATCATGGGAAGTGTGTTTGTGTTTGCGTTTGTCTGGGTAGTAGACAATTAACTTGTTGGTTTGTGGTGGTAACCGTGACCATGCTGTGTTTAGTTTGCCTGGCTGGCCCAGTGTGGGGCGGGGTTGTGCTTTCAGCAGGCTGTGACTGAGTTTGCCTGTGCAGCCACACGCTGTGACTGAGTTTGCCTGTGCTGGTAGCCACAGTGTGGGGCTGAGCTAAGCTATGGGTGGGGGCATGTTTCAGTTTAAGTGGTGATAACGGAAACTGCAGTGGGTTCACAGAATGTGTGGGCAGCAGTCTGGAGTGTGTGTTACATTGGTTTTAATTGACAGGCAGAGCAGTGGACTGAGTTTAACTGGGGTGAGGGAAGCACCTCACAGGGGGAGCTGTACGCCCTCCACTCCTGCTTAGATCGCTCATTCAGACAATGAGCTTCAGTAGCAGGCTGGCTGGTATGGACAGAAGTGCCCATGCATTCTGTGTGAGTTTGTGTCTGTGTGAATGTGTGTGTGTGCACCGTGTGTGTGTCTGTGTACACCTCTGTGTGTGTGTGTGTGTGTGTGTGTGTGTGTGTGTGTTTGTGTGTGCGTGTGTGCCCATGCACACCGCTGTGTGTGTGAATGTGTATGTGAGTGAGAAAGTGTGTGTGTGTGTGTGTGTATGACAGCATGTGTGCTTGAGAGTGTGTGAGCACTTACATGTATGTAAGCATGTGCATTTTTGTGTGTGTGTGTGTGTATGACAGCATGTGTGCTTGAGGGTGTGAGCACTTACATGTATGTAAGCATGTGCATTTTTGTGTGTGTGTGTGTGTGTGTGTGAGAGAGAGAGAGAGAGAGAGAGAGAGAGAGAGAGAAGAGAGAAAGAGTGCAGTATAAACCTATGTTTTGAAAGGCTCACAGGTTTGTGTTTTTGTGTGCAATAGGACCCAGCTGTACCTCAAAGTCTGCGTTAATTCCACATTCTAATAAAGGGACTTGTAGATGGAGCTCAGCTGCACAAAGGGGCCAGAGTGAATGAAATCACATCGGTGGCTCCGTAGATTGATATTGTTTTGAACTCTGAAAAATAACTTACTTTGTGCAAGGCCATCGCAGTGCACCCTGAACCCTTTTCTGTGACCCTGCCTCGTCGCTCAGCCACGAATGTCAGATAGAAACGGTCTGAGGACAGAACTGTCTCCGCTCCCAGGGAGATGTATTTCCTCAATAACAACGTATTTCAGAGGAAAAAAAAAAAAAAACAGATAGGCTGACTCGCCTCAATAAAGTGACCCTCTACAGGGTATTCTGCTTTAGAAACTGTAGCAGAACTATGGTGCTCTGCTGTTCTTTGTTTTAATCCTCTTGACGTTTTATCAATGTGGGCTCTCTCTCATAGACATAAAATAAGGTATGTGACTCTCTTATTTGTTCAATGGATAATACCATTGCTCTATATTTCCTTACCAGAGTGAGGATGTCTTACGCTCCTAAATTTAGTTGTTCTACTACATAGGGCAAATTCTACACATTCAATTCCCTTCTGAGACTCCAGCAAGAGCAGTTTGGTTTCAGGCTAATATGGGTAGATCCACTTTAACAAAGTCATCTTTTAAAGTCATTCTCACATTTTAAAGGCACAAGGATGATTCGGATGACAAATGCCATTTACGTGAGTTACCGTACATCGAGCATTGCTGCTGAGGTTATTTCACTTTGCGTTGTTAACGTATTTATGTGATCTGTCCAATAGAATTGATGATGGGGTACAGGACTTTTATTGTGTCACATCTTCCTCATGCAGTGCTCTATTCTGATTATCTGTAAGTGTTGCAAAATTCTATAAAAGGAGGACAGTACATCTTGAACGTTTCTGTGTTGTGAACGTGCTTTGAATTATACTTAACCTTTATGTATCCTGGTGAAACCTACTGAGATTTAAAAAAAAGCGGGAAGAAAGCCCTCTCAGAGACTGCGCTTTCAAATGGCAGCAAACATTAAAACACAGGAATGTGTGAGAGCCTACGGTGAGAGGCCAAACCTCAAACCTGCACAGAGTCCATGCAAGATATGCTAGGAAAGGCATTCCGCAATCATTAATTTAACTATCATATCCTCAACCTTATTATTTTGCTTTATCATCCTTTATCCTCTGACAATGCGAATAAAGTCTGAACTGATAAAGTTCATTCTCCAAATCAAATGATTATTTCTCCACAATCAAAACTAATCTCCATAAATATATGGAAATAAATGTTGTAATGAAAGGGATTAAACACGAAGGCAATCAAGCAGGCAGCTGCAAAAGAAAAAAGAAAAATAAACTGTAATGGATTGTAATTGTTTCACAAGTTGTAAGTCCACTGAAAGTCTACTTTGTCAATTAAAACTAATTGGAAAATCTAACAAAGTGAGTCTCTCCTATGAAACTGGCCCTCGACATTTGGTGAAACAATTATCTCCTGCTTCATATTGTCTTTGCAGTCCCTTGCATTCCCTTCTCTTCATTGATCATCTGGGTTGTTCCTGCAAATGAGGAATGAGTTTTCAGTTGACCTACCTGGTTAAACAAAACAAAAATAAATAATTTTTACCTGAAACTCAATTTGTGTACTTCAGACATGGACATGTTACTTCTGTTGGAGATAATTTGTTCCTTGCACATTTACTTGTTGGTCACATAAATGGGTCTAGGTCTGGGTCTGTATATAGTCACAAAAGATGTGAATGAATGGAAGAAATGAATAAAATACAAATTAATTTTAAAAATAACACTGGGTACATGTACATATTTTTTTAGACCATACAAAAGCACAAACATAAACAATGATTAATAAACACAACTTGGCTCAATGTTTTTTTGTATGGACATGATAAAAAAATAACCTGAAATATAAAAATTCTGAACATCCATATAATATTCCAGTTGGTAATGACCATGAGTTTTACAAAAATAATACATGAAAGTTTGAAAAACGGTATGCTCAGAGGCCTCAAGGCTCAGCTGTACCAGATGTAATAGATCACGGATCAGACCTTCTCTCCCTGCTTAGTCAGTGATGGGAAGATTCAGACTAGTTCTCCCATGGTGATAAAACTGGATTTGAGGTGGCAGTATTATGACAGCCATTTCCATCGAATGGTGCTGCTGTCTTCTTGTTCACTTTGCTAACCCAAAGCAACAATCCTCCTCCCCACGGCTGAAATAAGCAGACTCTCTTAACAGTTACTGAGCAGCACAAATACATTTGATTTAGTCTGGTGGCTGTGCCGTTGATTATGAAACCAAACATTTGTGCTTAAGAAGAAATATAAAGACAGTTACTGATGTTTTCTGTCTGCAGCTTCGTATATAATTCTTTGGGACTTTGGTACAGGGATCGCAATGATGTAACAGAGACAATACAAAATAAAACTCTCCCCTTCTGACTTCCCTCTGTATTCTGATTTAATTCTGATTGCAAGGTTGTGTACTGTCAGATCTCCTCAGACCTCTTGAAATCTTTGAGTGTAATTGGCCATTTCAGCTATTTTTCTTCAATTCTTAAATTGTTTTTCCTTTCTCCTCCCTAGGTGTGTGTGTGTGTGTGTGTGTGTGTGTGTGTGTGTGTGTGTGTGTGTGTGTGTGTGTGTGTGTGTGTGTGTGTGTGTGTGTGTTGATGGCTTTGATAATAACATGATAGCGCCACTCACGTTGGTGCCTGGCATTTCTTCAGACAAGGAGACAAACATGACACAAGTGGCATAAAATTGATCGCTGTTATCTATCCTTGTTTCTACATGACATGGTAAAACATGAGATGCCTGAAGTGTGAGAAACTCTAACACCATCAGACAATTCTTATAACAGTTTAATGTTCTGTGAAGAAGTGGAATATACATAAACACCATTTGACAGTTCTAACAGTCTAACATTCCTCCACAAACGGTCTATATATCTTCTTCAAAGCCAAGGCTTTTTTTTCATGAGGAAGGATGCTTACTTGATAAATTGCAATGGTTGGTTTTGGCTTCTGACTGTGTGCTGTTGTTACACACACAGTTTACTGCATTACATTGAATCTCAGTGGAATATTTTCATTTTTCCATTCGAGTTATAATTCATTAGTGTTATAATAAGAGTTATAATTCATTAGTGTTATAATAAGAGTTATAATTTCTCGGTGGAGTAAGCGCTATCCTGAACTGGAGAGCAGCTCTCTCACAGCGGGGTTATTTTGGGCACTAGGGTAAGGTTACTTAGGAATATGAATGGTAACTGGCTCAACGGCCAAAGTTCACAAACACATTACAAAACAGTGATAAATAAATCAAAATATTATTGTTATTTTCATAAGGAGAGTGGCCTTTATTTATTTAGACATTTTGAAGGCAGGGGTATGAAGGCAGATGAAGGTGGATCACACAGAAGGAGGTTTTGAGCCCTGGTCTACCAGGGAGCATATTTGGTTAAGATGGCTGCACTACCAACTGAGCTATGTTGTCTCTCCTACTAAGTAAAAATGGTGTGTGTGCATGTGTCTAGCATGCGTCTAACACATGTTAATGTGCATGCACTGTACTTATTCCCACTGATTTTGGGACTGGCCTGAAAAGCATACACAATAATGGGGGGGGGTAACTTGCTCCTTTGTTTGTTGTGTGTCACCTGGATGTCTTAATTTATTCAATTAGCATTGTGCACGCTCTCTGTACTCTATTATATGCGATGTGACTCAGAGGTTTGCTGGGGAGAAGCAGGAATCCAAAGCCTGTTTAATTACACGCGTCCCTCGGTTAAAGATGGCACTGTTCACCGGGAGCTTAACAGTTGTTCCTTCATGGGTTTTTTTTTTTTTTTTTTTGCTCTCTCTTCCCTCTCCCTCTCCTCTCCATATGCTGAGAGTTTGTAAAGGCTCAGCAGTCTCTCACAGCGAGGATTTTAGGAAGCTTACCCACTTTGGTCAGCTGCCATCTTTCCCCACAGGGATATTGACAGGGAGCACATGGCAAAATCTGGATATTTTATTGATGTATGTTACACTCTACATCTATTCTCTCATCTATTACATCTATTGGCTGGCCAGTCTAATGTTAATAATAAAACTAATACTAATACTACTACTATTGCTACTACTACTACTAATAATAATAATAATTATTAATAACTATCATATTATTGTTATTGTTATGAATAACAATGATAATTATCATTTTTATAATAATAATAATAATAATATGATGGTTATTATTGTTATTATTATTATTATTATTATTATTACTATGAGGAGGAAGAAGAAGAAGAAGAAGATGAGGATGTAGAGAAAGAAGAAGAAGGAGAAAATCAGAGTAGTGCAGTAATCGGAGCAGCTGCGTAATATGCTGTATAGGCCCAAACAGACGCATAGGCAATCGTCAGAGCTCTCGTCAGTAATGAACCCGTGCGCTTACTCTAAATCCTGCATATCGCTGGGCTGAAAGCAGCCTCTGTCCTTGAATGCACTTTATATTCATCTCAACTTCCCGCACACAAAAGAAAGTTTCCATAAGCCATGCAGATTTCCGTCGCATTGATTAGCATTCCATGTGTCATCCATTGTTGGAGTCATAAGCATACAAATTCAAATAATGGCTAGACAGCGCAAACTATCCAGGCAGAACATTCATTTTTGTTATGTATTTTTTTTTTAGGAAAAACAAAATGTAATTTGGACACCGGGACAACTGTAATTAAGCCATGGCTCAATTCTGTTTTTCCATGCATTTTCGGGCCCCTATCCATAATTATTTACACTGCCATCCCCATCCAAAGCTTTGTTGGTGTTCTTTTGTACTTGGTACACTTGACTAAAGCTTAATAATGCAAAGTTATATATCTTTAATTAATCAAATTCTATGAAGTAGTGTGTCTTTCATTACAAATATTTGATTTATTGTATTCACAGATGTTTTCTCACAAAAGCAATTGTTTTCTTTAATGTGTTATTGTTTTAAAACCACACATGTCAGTGATCTCAATAGAAAAAAAAACATTTATAAATAAAACAAAACAACAAAAACAACAAAGCTCTCAAATGGTGCTGCTGTAGTGAAATATTATTTTCAAACTGCCGATGTGATGTATTGATGTTGCCATAAGTATTTTAGCATTGAACGTCTCTTCTTGTTGTTTAACATTGCACTGTAGAATACATTTCCACTTCAAACTGTTCCATCAGAGTATGTTTTTGCTGAATCATAGTTCCAGGTATTGTGTTAAACGTGGACTGGATTTATATGTTTCTGTAAGCCCAGTCTTTCACATATTTCTAGCATGATGGTGGCCAGCACTGGTTCTAGAAATGTACAGGGATTCTGACTTTTGTTGCTACTCAGCACTTTACTGATCAGTGAAAATGGCTGAACCAATAACTACATAACTATATTAATTATTAGACTTTATGCATACAGGTGCTGTTGAGCTGGTGTTTCCTGCTTCTGCGGTAGATAAAACCTCAAAGTTCAGTTTGGAAAGACAATCCTTCTGAATTTAGACAGAGGTTCAAGTGACTACCAATAACCAGCATGACCAAAAAGTAGCTTTAAATCCCAGCCTTTATAAATTATAAAATGTATATACATCCATAAACACATCCCACCTCTCCAACCAGCGGGCTGTCAAGCAAACAGCATTTCTCAAAGGAATAGAAAAAAAAAAATGGTCTTCAAAAAAAAAAAAAAAAAAAAAACATAAATACAGTTCTCCTTGAGGATCTGGGCCTGGTCTGTCCAACTGGACTTTATTCTGGACCACTGCTCATCGGCAGAGAATTGCCCCGGGGTGTCTGTGTGCAAACAGAGGAGTCCCTACCCAAACGCTGGAGTGGAGGGTGAAAGTCTCCACAGTGCTGCTGGGGCCCTGGCCTGCTACCTCGGTCCCAGGGACCCTTATGTAATCTGGATTCCACACAGCTAATCAAAACATTAAAGTTGCTGAACATATGTTTAAATCCTGCAATCCTCTTTCTGTTTTCTTTTTTAAGGAGAGCAGACAGTTCACTTTTCTCTATTTCAAACAGTGGGAAAAAAGCTGGTTTGGCTGGTTGTTAAACAGCAGGTTTAACTTCATTTTAACTTAAGGTTTCAAAACTTCCATTAGTTTGGACTGATTGACATGTCAGTGTAAAATTTAATGGATTACAAATGTAAGCTCTTTCTAAAGAAATGGTCTAAAGGATTGGCTTTATAACACGATAAGAGAATGAAAGCACTAATTTATCTGACTGATTAAAAGTATAGGGAGGTGAAATTCTAAATTAAAAGGGCACATTATGCGTGAAGACAATTCAAACTCTGCAATTAGGAACATTTAAAAGTTCCTTACATTTACAGGAGTTGCAGGTTTGCTTGGAATGAAAACCAACACACACACACACGCACACACACACACACACACACACACACACGCACACACACACACACACACAGTTGGTTGCAGGACTATTAATGAGGACCATAATGTCATGGCAAGCTCTGTTTCATGGGGCAGCCAACCCTGAACATGGAGAGTTACTTGGTGTGCTGGGTCGCTGCCTCCTTCTCAAGCATACTGGCAGAATGTCATAATGACCACTGGACCAGAACATTCTGTGAGCTCTTAGAAAATTTCCCCCACACATATGTGTCTCCACATCCAGTGAAACTTATAGCAGTGCTCGTGCCATGGCCAGGAGTACAACCACTAACTCACTTTGATCACATAAATCAGCAATCCAGTTTTGCTGAGAGCCAGCAAACACCGGCACACTCTGCCAGACCCTGTTAGCAGTTTCTCTCCAGTATCTTTGAAATTCATCACTTAAGATTGGGGGAAATGTAGTGTTTTGGGAGGGTTGGCATCTTTGAAGATGAGAGATGATGACACCAGTGAAGTCAACAAATCGTAATGCTTTGTCGTTGGGCACATGGAGATAAATCTGGTGATACACACATTGTTTAGAAATGGACCTTTTTTCTCCAGTTAAGTCAGCTTCGTGCTACAATATAGTCCACAAAATCAATGGGAATCTTACATTCTCAAACCTATGGTATACAAGTGTGTGTGTGTGTGTGTGTGTGTGTGTGTGTGTGTGTGTGTGTGTGTGTGTGTGTGTGTGTGTGTGTGTGTGTGTGTGTGTGTGTGTGTGTGTACGCACACATTACAAGAAGGGTGTGTATATTTGGCAGCTGAGGAGCCATATATGTGTATATGTGGGAAAAAAAAATGATTTGTGATTCATGAATGGTGATTAGAAACCCACCTGGCACTGGAAACACTGTTTGTTGACAGTGCAGATACACTCAGAGTGAGTTTAACCTTTGGAACTTCTGTTACGGGACCCTTAAATACACAGAATTTTATTCTCATTTGAGGTCACAATCCTGTCAGGTGCCTCGCTGCTAGTCTCAGGTTGTCCCCTCCATTTGTTGTCACTCTCTGATGCCTCCCACAGAACACTCCACACCTTGTCCCGCACCTGCGGTCCCTTACCTGTTTCTCCTCGTCTCGCCGGGACTCCTCGTCAGAAAAATTTAAGAATAAGAGTAAGATCATATCAAGTAAAGCTGCCATTAACAGCCTCTACAAACTCCACTTTCTCAAATTACCCTCTTTAATAGTCCTCCTCTGCCCAACCATTACCTTCTCTCTGAGTGCCGACAATTGAGTTCAGAATCACTCATGATTTTAAGTGTTTTAAGCTATTTCCTGCTTCCTCTTTCCCTTAATTTCCCCCCCATTATCCTCTGTAAGGAAGGAGCCAGTGATAAGCTTTTATCACCTCCATTCTGCAGTTTGAAGAGAGGTTCTCTCGCGCTGTGATGTACTCTGAACATGCCCAAATGTCGGTACCACATCACACCAGTGACTTAAATGTATCCATTGTCTTCATGGTGCCTCTTATCTGTTTATCCTGGGATTGGACTCCTTGGCGGGCATTGTTCTAGCGCAGGACTTAAACTCCACCTCTCTCAACACACATACACACACACATACACATGAATAGATCCACACATGTATACTAGTGAGTAAAAAGAAAAAAGAAAGAAAAAAAACTGTCAAGTCTCTTAATAGGCAGTTGAGTTATCACTGTTTGTTGATTTTGGTTTCCTGCATTCACCCCAGGTTGAAATTCTTCCTGCCCTGTTTTGTCCCATATCCAAACCTCACATGAGTATACAGATTATACAAATTCACAAAACTCACAATTCTGGAGTATACATAATATGTTGCCTCTGTCCATGGTCCTGGAACAGCACCCCTCACTCTGGTCCTTGTGCTCATTGTCTGTAATAGACAGATTTGTGCCTACCAGAGCACAGGGCTCAGTCTGCACAGTTATGCTATCTATATAGATAAAGTGTTGCTTTCCTGTTTTGGTTTCAGTTTTTTTTTTTCTTTCAGTTGTGTTTGTCTGTATTTATTTATTTTCTGTTTCCACATGAATTTACTTTTGTTTCATTGCCCTGGTGGTTGCCCCACCCTCTGTTCCCTCCCTTGTTGTCTGATTGCCGATTTGTTTCATTTTTTTCACCTGCCCTGTTGTTCACCTGTGTCTCGTTTTCTTATTAGTCTGTGTATTTTTACCCTGCTCTGTCTAGTGTTAGTTGCGAGTTCGTCTCAGTTTCCTCTGTGCACGCTAAAAGCCTTATTCCTGTTCTTGATCAGATTTTTCTGTTGTGACTTCTGTCTGTTCCCTGTTTAGTGATTTTTGGATTCTGGTTTCTGTCTGATTGCTGTGTCTTCCTGGTGTTTTTGCCTTTGCCTGCTTATCTTGTGACTTCTCCCTTTGGTCTGAGATTTTGTACTGTTGCCATGTCTTTTTGGTTTTGACCCTCACCTGGCTTTTTGACTGCGTTCCTGGATTGTGTTTTGGCTACTTTAATACACTGGTTTATTGTCATTTTCTGTCTGCGTTTGAGTCCCTACCCCAGAGTTCTCGCAGTAAGCCTGTCTGTTCTCTCATGCGTAGCCCGGGCTCCACAGGTATTTCCTGAATCACTAAAAAACTGTTTTTAATATAATGATGTGTTCTTGATCCATTACATGCTTTATATGCTTTAGATCATTTTAATTCACCACATACTTGAATGAAAGGGTAGCTTCTTATAGCATTGCTATCAGTAAATTGCTGAGTATAATGTTGCTTTCTTTGTCATTTAGAGTTCATACTGCACATATCAGTTGGATAAAACAAATTTGAGAGACAATAATACTCCATCTAAATATGCATTACATTGTACTATTGTCGTGTACTTATTGATTTGTAAGTATGCCTACATTTGGGCCTTGAATAGATCATTAATAGCACTTTGTTAACATTACAATTACTAAGAATAATAGTTGAACGATGCTCTATTTTTTTTTTTTTTAATTGAACATCATTTTTCTTCCTGCATGAAACCCACCCAATTCCCTGCTTTACTTAATCCCAGAATATCTGGAAATGGCCTGGTATTATGTCAGATACGCAGTTGTTCCAATTCCAAAATTAATATGTGGGTCTTCTTCAGGCCCCAATAGCTATCATAACTAATGACCACAAAATGATTTTCCTGCTCCTAAATAGCAAACACAATTGATGAAGCAAATGTGAAATGGAACACACAGAGAATGGCACGTAAAACTGCTAGGTCTATCTGGTATCACATTTTCACTTTTTTTATTATTCTTCTGTGTGTGGTTGTCTTTATGCATGATAAAGATACTCCAGTGGCTATGAAAATAATTTACTTTAATGCATTTCCTTTACCATGGCAGCTGAAATAGCTGGGAATAGGAGCCGCACAGCAGTGGGTGGTGATGTGGGTGTGGGTATTTAAAGGTTGTTTTAAAACCCTATAAAAGTGAGGTTTTAGTAATGAGGGCAAATGACAGCGCTACTCGATGTGTGACCTGAGATTTGCTCCCTTCCCTGCCTGAAAAGGGACATTTGCACTTCAGGGAAAATGCATTTGAACGGACAGTCCTAAAATAAAATTTGGCACTAATCTCTCAACAGCTATTTTGTAGCAATTCTAATGAGCACAGATTTGCTTCAGATAAATAAATCAGGCATTTAGTTATGTCATGATACATTTAATATTGAAGTACCAGTTTACCTTGCACTCAATAATAATGTGACTAACCTTTATTAACTCATTCAGTGTGACAGGTCATGGACAAGTGCCATTACAATCCCCTGATTGTGTGTGGGTGTGATAGTTCACAATAATGCATGCATGTGACAGGTCACATGGTTATAGATGAGCGTGATGGGTCACATGACAATGTATGGGCATGATAGGTCACATAATTGTGTATGTGTGATCAGTCACATGATTATGCATGTATGTAGCCAGTCACATAATTATGCATGTGTGTAGCCAGTCACATTGTTATGCATGTATGTTTGATTTCTCACTCTGGGCTTAAGCCATCACTCCTTACCCTGAGGAGTGTTTGGATGGGATTCTCCCCACAGTCTGTGATGTGGATGGGAAGCAGATATGGTCCACATGATTCACGGTGCAATATAAACAAACAATGTGCATACATATATGCATAATTCATTAGCTAAATTCATAAAAGATCCACATTCAACGGGAATTTTTGGGTGGTGGGAGTCTTCCACCCAGTGTCTATTGCATGCAATAGAGCATCAGTCAGCAGGACCCCTTAGATCCAGTCCTATGGATTTGAGACCCCTATGTCAGTTTGCTACCCGAGGATTTGTAAGTGGACTGGTTAGAATCCGCAGAGGATTTGTATAGTGTCTGGTATAGCAGTTGCTGTTGCCCGTGGACACAATTTAAAACCAACACAACACTAGGGGAATTGTACTGTAGAATGTTCCATTCTTTGGAATGAGACATTAAGCAGAGGTTCCGACCTGACTCTGCTATTGAGCATTGCTTTCTTAAAGAGCAGAGGTCGTTAACCCCAGTGTCCTGGTCAAATTGCCACAATGCTGGCTCCCTCCATTTTCTGTCCGCACAAGCATTCCCAGGATCTGTTCCCAGAATTCCTTGTCCAAATCGATTCCCCCAGGTCGTCATAGGAAATGGGAGCTAGAAAATAAGGTTAAAATGAGAGCTGGCATTCACTGCTGAGCTAACCGGTAAAAATAAAGGTGAAAGAAAGAGAAAAAAAAATTGAGCGAAGTGAGAGAAGCATTGTTTGGTTGTAATCGCACAGCGCTGTAAGGGGAGTGTATTCCATCATTTTGTGAGGTGGTGCTCAGAGGTACCTGGGGACAGCTGCGAGACACTGCCTGACATTGTTTGTAGTTAGTCGGCTCTGGGAAGAATATCCAAAGGCAAGAGCGCAGTGAAATGTCTTTGTACCTCCTCCACTTCAAGGTTGAACCGCTGGAGAAATGCGGTCACAACTTCCCTTAGATCCGGCCTTGCAATTTCAGCCCTTCACTGGGCTTGTTTTAGAGCCTGTTTAATAAAATATGAGAGAACATGGAGATACCTATCGGTAATAACATGGATATTAAATTTGGACATTCAATGTAATTTGTATGGGGGGTGGGGTGGGGGAGGGGGGGTATTGTACAATGTGCCATCTGTTTGCTCTCAGGTTGCCAAATATTCCTTTGTACAGAGGCATTTTTTTGCCTGTGGTGTCTTTGAATTCTCTGAAATCCATAAGTTAAAAGCAATATTTCTAATACAGAATACTGCATACTATGCAGCTGACCATTACACAATTGTTTTACTCTAAAAATCATGAATATTTTTACTAATGTATCTGTTAACTCTATTAATTTGTGTATGTAGCTTTTATTGTATATACACAGTATATACAACATTTCTGCACAATGTGGTTCATTTTTAGATTTGAACTTATGAAAATATCTAACAGTATTCATATATATGTATGAATTCATATATATGTATGTATTTGTATAATTCATTCATTCATTTATCATACCTCAGCACATTGTAAATCAAGTTTGAGGAAGCAATATTAAATCTATCACTCCAAGCCAAACTTAATTCCTGATTTTACCTGAATAAATACTCATGAAACGGAAGCAGGAGGAGGATGCATGAGTTCACTACTGGAATGTGATACCCTTTCATTTGCTTAGTGACTCTGCAAAACAGGATGGCTATGTCACACTGTAAAACATAGATACACTGTTGTATACAACAGTGCAGGTTTTGCGTGTATTAGAACATAAAAACATTGTGCACATGTATTGTGGACCTGGGAGACGTGGAGGGAGAAGCAAACCCCTTGGCTCCTCTGCTTGACCTGCTGTACGTTCCTGTTCCCTCCCTCAGCCTGGAGAGACTGCAAGAACTTGAACAGCAACAGCCCCACTGACAGTCAGACTCACCTGTGGGATTACTAATCAACCCAGGTGTGAGCACTTGCCTTCAATTAGGCCACCCATTTAGGCACAGCCTTCAAGGCTGAGAGGAGAACTGGCTGGGAGTTTTGTTTGCGGTTTCCCAGGGCTGTGCTGGTTTTCAGTTTCAGTGATTTTCTCCCACTATTGTGTGTTTTGCTTTTGGAGATTTCCCCCTGAAAGAGGTAAATAAAAAGGTGGTTGAATTTCATTGTGTTTTCCTTCCACTCACCATCTGGCCACACCCGCCTCTGCGCCACAGTATGTAAATGCAATATATAATATTTTACCCACTAAACATAGCATGTAATTTTAGACACAACTTGGACCTAAAAAAATCTGGAGACACTGTGGGCATCAGGTCAATATTTAGTCCTTCAACAATGTTTTATGGGATTTAGATAGAGAGAGAGCAGTATTATCTATGGCAATGTAATCTCTTAATCTAATAACATGGGAAAGAGCAAAATATTTTGCAAGTACTAAGACATTTCAACAAATACAAAACACTTTTTACTCCTTGTGAAATCTGGAGACATTGCGGGCACTGTGCTGCATATGAGTTTGAACCTTCTTACGTACGTGACTTTTGTACATCTTCTATACTTTTTCAATCCTAAATCCTTGGATCAGGTCAATATTTAGTCCTTCGACAATGCTTTACGGGATTTAGAGAGAGAGAGAGAGAGAGCAATATTATCTATGACAATGTAATCTCTTAATCTAATAACATGGGATAGAACAAAATGTTCTGAAGATACTAAGACATTTTAACAAATGCAAAATACGTTTTACTCCTTGAGAATTATTTTTTTGTTTGTTTACTCAGAAACGTCCTCAATAAGATATTGAAATGTAGACTGTGCTGACGAGGATGCAGGGCTTCAACTGAGACGTTAAAATGAGGTCCTGACTCATCGTGGTCATTAAAGATCCCATGACACTTACGACAAAGCGCAGGTGGTTCCCCAGTGTCTTGGCCAAGTTTCCAATCTGGCTGTCTAAATCTGTCTACATAATCATGCCCCCAGCTTAATTAGCTAAATAAATCCCTCCCTCTGCACCACCGCTAACGTGCTAACGTGCCATGAAGCGCTGTCTGATTCAAAATGGCTGCCCTACATCATGCAGGTGGGGGACTTTGGAACTCCCTTTGTTTAGAGAAGGGACACTTTTACCCAATAACAGGCAATGAGACGATTCACTCCGTCCAATGACAGTCAATGAGAGGCGATGAGAAAAGGGATGGCATGACTCATTTTGTCCAATGGGAGATGATGAGGCGATTGGCTTTGTCCAAAGTCAGGCAACGAGACGTCTGGCTCTGTCCAATGACAGGTGATGAGACAGTTGGCTTTGGCCAATGAAAAGTTATTACTGGTTGGCTCAGAACCATCCCCAGATGTGCCTCACAGTTTGGTCAGGGATGAATGTAGTGTGGTGTTGTTGGAAGAACACATGGCTTGGATGTAGAATGCAGATAAAAAAAAAAAAATCTAAATACGATGAACGAAAACAGAATCATAAACTGTTGACCTTGTGATCTTGTTTAGAATATTATTTTTGAGCCAGCTTCATATTTTAATCAAATCACAATGTAGGCTCCTGTAGCCTTTTCATATGGAAAATAAACCTGATTTTGATAATCAGGTAACTGTGTTGAAGGAATGATATATAGCACAGTATAACCAGTCCCAATGCAATGTTCTCAAGGGAAACAGTATTTTAAAATGGAGACGGGCACCCATTTTTTTTTATTTCTTCTTATCTCCTTTTCCGTCCATGTACAATTCAAAGTAGGTCGAAGGAGAGTGTAAAGTCCACACTGGCAAAAATGACTATCATTTAATTGAACTGAATTCACCTGGCCTCCTTTATTTCGGCTTTCTCTTTTTTCTGCCCAAAGAAAATCATGACATTTCAAACAAATCTCTGCAAAACACTGAACATAACACTTTAACATAACACTGAGCATAAGACTTTAACATAACACATTACCGTATGTAAAAATGACTGAAAACCTTAACAATATCATTATTGTAACTAGTAATAACAAATGCACTGTTTCAAAAGGAACATGGCAGTCATTCATGTACTGTTTCTCATCTTGTTTGTATGCCTGTGTACTATTTGTGTAGATATCTTTTGTTTAATAGTTTTTAATGAATATAAGGTTTCTGGACTGCAGTACTGCTTTGCTTGTCTTTCAATTATCCATTTAAAATGAAGAAACTTAAGGTGACCAGTTTTTTTGGGAAAACAAATGCTGTAAACTGAACATGAGCTGAACGAAGAGCCTTATAAATGGCTGCATGTTTCAGTAATGGCATTCCTCTCATGGTATTCCAGTGGACTTGCACATTGTGTATAAGGGACGGCTGAGATTTTCGGCTACTGATCAAAGCTGACATGAGTCAGCAGGTTGAAACGTCTGGTCACCGTGCACAGGCCAGGACTGCGTAGGCTCGGGGTGGCGGGACACATGGGTGGGTCCCTTTAGCGCCTACAGATCTGCTGCTGTCACCCCGCGCTCCCCCGCTAACACCACCCCCCCCCCCCGGCTATCCCTCCCCCGTCCCTGCAGAGAGCATGTGACAGCCTCCTCATGATGGATGTGTCACAGGTAGGCCCCTTTGCGCGTCTCTCCTCCGCTGCTGCTCCCGTCGCCGTGGCAATCATGCTAC
The DNA here is from genome assembly GCA_022829145.1 of Albula goreensis. NCBI lineage: Eukaryota > Metazoa > Chordata > Actinopteri > Albuliformes > Albulidae > Albula > Albula goreensis. Next base: position 38,058,928 of record CM040746.1, on the reverse strand, counting down.
AAAGACATGATAGATTACCCCCACCCTCTCCACCCTCCCTGCCTTTTCATTAATTTCTACCCCCTACCCCCACCCCCAGCCCCCCTTTGGCTGTACACACCTCCTGAAATATAACGCGTTCATCTCTGTGATGAAAAGAATGTAACCAAGGTGATATTTCTTTCTTTCTTTCTTTTTCCTTTTTTTTTTTTTTGCTAGTCTTCTTTAAAAGACTTAAATGACCGATTTTCTCAATAAAAACACACTCAAGGGCAATTATCCAGCATACAGAGGAGGTGTAGCCTTTCAGATCTCCAGTCCAGTGACAGAAGATAAGGGATCCAGTTCTGGTTTGATAAATCTGGGCCTGTTTAATATGGTCTTAATTGACCAGATGCTGCTTCGCACCATCGTTGCCCACGCCGCATTTCACTCAGAATCCTAAAGCAAATAAATGATCCGCCTGCTGCTTCCAAGAAAAGGTAATTCTGTGGTGCTGGATTTTAAAATGAATGCAAATGTACTGATCCTGGACCAGGCCTCTGCTCCTCAATGAGCAAGATTAGTCATTAAATGTACTCGTGGTCTTTGGGTATGGACATTGATAGACCTGCAGTCTCATAAGACACTGTGTTCCAGATGGAAGAGCAGGAGAAATATTAATTCATACTTTTCAGAAAATAACTCCAGGTTCTCCTTAAAGAGACAAATGCAAAATCTTGTCCCATGGCTACTAAAAAAGCATGGTATGCATGCTCAAAACAAACTGTTCATTAAGCAGAGCTTAGTATGGTCTGCACTGGGAACTAAATTAGTGAAATATTAAAATGAACACACACACACACACACACACACACACACACATATATATGCTTTTAAAAGCTGAGTAAAACGCATTGCACATTGCCTGTGATTATTCATTTTTTAAGCAACTACAGCAATATCCACTTGACAGAAATTTAAACCCAAACAATGCAGCATGTCAATACACCACCATAGTTTTAGGGACCCAGTCAAATTCTCCACAATGGAAAGCACATGAGATAATCTTGAGCTATCAAACTGCCGTTACACGCCGCATTCATTTTACTGGGATTTCCTGATCCCACAGCTAAATGTTGATCTGTAATTTTATCATGTCAGTGAGGAACCGTTCCCACATGTCTGACAGATATGAAACGGTAAATAAAAAGGAGTAAGCGGGTCAATAAGTCACAGACTGTAGTTTTTTTTTTTTTTTCTTTGTAGTTCCCCAGCTGGTGAGTGGTTTTATATTCTGAGTAGTTAATAATAAAATTAAGCATATGCCTATTCTGGATGAGATCTATGATGGGCTGGATGGTTACATCTGCATTCTGTCAAAATGCATTCTGTGTGTAATATTGTGGCTGTCTTTTATGATTATGAACAAAAGAATACATGGTAGCTTGACTCACTGACATGGAAGTGGGTTATCGCTCCAGTGTCCATATGCAAATATTCTTCAGTACAGCTTTACTAAAGGGTTGCTTTACATTTTCACTCATTCTGTGATCTGTGTAACATATCAGGTGTAAGTTAGTTATTCAGCTATTTTACCATCATCCTCGAGAAATAGCAACCCCCACGCCCAACAATCCCTAATGTATCAATCAATGTTTAGCGAACCCTGTTTAGTGAACTAGTATACCCCTGTGTACATACATAATGGGAAAGAGCTATTTTCTGAAACCAAACCAGAGCTCTTTCTTTCAGTTCTTACCTCTGTGTTACTCTAGTTTGCCCTGTGCAGGGATGTGAAAGTGGGTCTTTCACAGCTCCATGATGGCTCATTGTGTTTTTACTCTGATCAAGAACAACAGCAGTCTACATTTATAGCAGTGAGAGCACATAACAGATTTGCTGATCCTTGTATCCAAACTGTTATGATGCAGATTTTATAATTTTTTTCCCTGAAGTCTCAAGGAGACATTTTGGAACTGGAATGTAAAACTGTGCCTCTCTGTGGAGATAATGTTCCTCATTTCCGATCCGTGTCCATCTGAGGGGTTTTTAATTAGCGATGCGCTACTTCACATTGTGATGGATAGCCGTGTGGCAGGATTTCAAATATGCACAACTGAGTGGTGCTAAGCCTGGCTGTGGAGGCCACTGCTTTCACAGAGAGAGTGAGAAGCGCTCTTGACTGGAGGCACGATTTCCAGCCTGCTGGAGCTCTGAAACCTTTTAGCGATGTCACAGTGGGACACAGTGTTGAACCCTATATAGGCCCCTGGAGACCACAAATAAGGAGATGAGTGGCTGGGTCTGTATCACTGTGGCTGGGCTGAGAGTGGTGTGGGTCTCTCTTTCACTGTAGCAGGGTTTAGAGTGGTGTGGGTCTCTCTTTCACTGTAGCAGGGTTTAGAGTGGTGTGGGTCTCTCTTTCACTGTAGCAGGGTTTAGAGCGGTGTGGGTCTCTCTTTCACTGTAGCAGGGTTTAGAGCGGTGTGGGTCTCTCTTTCACTGTAGCAGGGTTTAGAGCGGTGTGGGTCTCTCTTTCACTGTAGCAGGGTTTAGAGTGGTGTGGGTCTCTCTTTCACTGTAGCAGGGTTTAGAGTGGTGTGGGTCTCTCTTTCACTGTAGCAGGGTTTAGAGTGGTGTGGGTCTCTCTTTCACTGTAGCAGGGTTTAGAGCAGTATGGGTCTCTCTTTCACTGTAGCAGGGTTTAGAGCGGTGTGGGTCTCTCTTTCACTGTAGCAGGGTTTAGAGTGGTGTGGGTCTCTCTTTCACTGTAGCAGGGGTTAGAGCAGTGTGGATCTCTCTTTCATTGTAGCAGGGTTTAGAGTGGTGTGGGTCTCTCTTTCACTGTAGCAGGGTTTAGAGCGGTGTGGGTCTTTCTTTCACTATAGCAGGGTTTAGAGCGGTGTGGGTCTCTCTTTCACTGTAGCAGGGTTTAGAGCGGTGTGGATCTCTCTTTCACTGTAGCAGGGTTTAGAGCGGTGTGGGTCTCTCTTTCACTGTAGCAGGGTTTAGAGCGGTGTGGGTCTTTCTTTCACTGTAGCAGGGTTTAGAGGCTTCTAGGTCTCTTTTTCACTGTGAGTTTAGAATTGCCTGGGTCTGTATTTCATTACACCTGGGGTTATAGTGGTCTGGGTTTATCTTTTACTGTAACTGGGTTAAATGGTTTTGGTACAGCCCAATCATGTTTTGTACAATGTTACAGGATGCAAAAAAGGACCTCAAAATCTTCACTCTAAACAGTAAATAAAATACCATTAATATCACAGGGCAAATACAAAATGCCTGATGCATGCTTCAGTTTTTAATAATGAATCATAACTTGACAGAAAATACTTCTTTTGAAACATATATTTCCTGCTGATTCCTATGGCAAGATGTCTGTCTGACAAATTACAGACAGTTAGAGCCATTTTCAAATGCCCAACTTAATTCATTCTGTCACACTCCAGGCATAGACCACATCCCAATAAAATAGAGACTAGTTTAATGTGTGAAAACTGCTAAAGTATAAAACATTCCAAATCCAGGCATACAGTGACCTTTAAGTTCTTGTATGATGGGGCCTTTTGCACAGTGAACAGATCCTTGGTTTCTGCCCTAACATGCACCCAAAATACCTTTCTGAAATCCCTGAAATGTTTGTGTTGCACAAACAATCACAAGGACACATGTCACTGAGAAGTACAGCCTGAATCCCAGAGAGTGAGGCATGTTCCTCAACATGTTGTGAAGATAATGAACAGGTTATTTTTTGCTGTCTTTAACACAGTTTCACACAAAGCATATTCTCTATATGCCCTGTTGCACTGTCAACATAATACACAAACAGAGAGAAGGACAGTGGGTGCTAATGACAGCAAAGCTGTAGGCAGCTGTTTACGTGATTCAACAGATGTCTGCTCAGCTAGGTGAGCCATCAACCACTTTACACCCACAACTCCCACACTGTCCTCTCGTATACAATATACATTTTCCCCAGTAATTTCACCATTAATAACTTGCCTCTTCATCATCACTTTGTTCTGTTCTGTACCATGTTCTTCCACATTTTATGGTGCTGATGGAAGACATCTCTAATACTACCAAATCTAGTAGTGATTTTATAACTAAATATGGTAATTTGTGAAATATATTGAATTTATTAGTACATGCATATCCAGATAATTGCATTGATTATTCCATTCCTGATTGGAACAGAGGTGGGTTGATAGTACATTGGATTAGTTCATCCTGAGCAATTATGTTCTATTAAAAGGTCATAACTGAATTAATTAAGACTGATGATGTAAAAATAATGAAGGAATCAATGGAAGCATGATCAATTTGAGTTTCATTTAATTTGGGCTGTGCTGAAAGCAATCAGTTCACACAGTTTGCCAGCATTGCATTAACAAAAACAACATAAAATAGCATTCATTCAGCACACTTTACAAGGCTAATTAGAATGAGCATGCTAATGTAAAGGGCAGGTTGGAATGAATGTATATAATAACATGACTAATGAACTGCACAATACTTTAACATAATTATTTAGATAATCAATATTGCATGGCTCAATACTTCGTTCATCAGGAGTGGGAGATCGCTAATTGCTGCCATGTCTGGGTATTTTACATAAAGTTTTACAATCTTCAGAAAAACAACCTGGAATCAAACTTGGATGAAGCCAGTGCAGACTAGGGGGGGATTCTTGGTATAGTCAGTGGATGCATAAAATAACAGTGGAACTGCACAGCTCCACCATCGCCAGCAGCATCATTATAAACATCACCATCCCCAGGAATACAATAATGGACATGATAGCATTGCATTACAGACACTACAGGCTCTTAGTGGATGTTCTTGTCTGGAGTGACTTACCCATTTTATATTTTTACATGCAAACCATTTATGTGACTGAACATTTACTGGAGCAATTTAGATGAAGAGTGCACCAGGCAACGTTTCACCTGGGAATGAAACACCTAAAACGTCTAAGTTACGAACTCAGCTCCCGATCATGATTAGTAAATATTACAATACAATTTTATCATATCAACCATTTTCACAGCGACAGTAAACTGTTGGGCTTCACTACCAAAAATCCTAATCGCATGTGTCCTTACCTGAATAATTACATCATCGCCTGCACTATTAGTGTGTTTGTGAGTATTGACCTATTTTATTTCCCATTCATAATTCTTTGGGGTTAATAGTGTTGCTCTTTCCGATGACTTTCTCACATCTCGTAACCCCAGCTTCTCTCCAACTGCTAAAGCGCAGCTTCCCCTGAAGGTGAAAGGAGCGTCCCTCTCTGAATGCAAATTAAACATGAAGCAGCAGTTGCTAAAACCCCAGCCCCCATCGTCTCCGGCACAGGTAACTGAGTGCATGTATTTCTAATTAGGTAACCTTTTTATGTAGCGCAGTTTATCACAAGCAGCAAAGGGGTCCATGGCATGTCAGATGCACAGTTTGTGTTTGCTGATAAGTTGGTCCTCCGTCCCTTTTTCCAGCTGATGTCTTGTTTGAGTTAAGACAGCATCAGGCTCATTTGCATTCTGCCGCTCGGCTGTTTTTGTGTACGGCTTACAGATTACATTTATTGTGTCCTTATCACCCGTCTCCGAGGGTGCCCGCAAGGAGATGTGTTCATTTGCCATTGTCACCTCAGAGTAAGTGTTCACAGGTGTGCTTATCTGGGCAGGATTAAAGGCAATGGGGACGCGGAGGAAAAACAAAGAAGATGACTCACAAGCACTTTCTGACACAGCATATGGTGTGATCATCTTGAAGAACAAAAGACCTTGTTAGGAAAATCATCATCATTATCAATCACAACGGTTGCTTAGGTAACATATCAGGCAGTCAATCAATATATTCTGACACAGCTTACTATGAGGTCACTGAGGACTTTCTTCAGAGGACATCTGTTCTCCATGGGGAATTAATTATGCACAACCCTTGAAAAGTTGATCTAGCTGAACTACTGGAGCAGGCCGGGGGGAGGGCAGTGTTGCAAGGAAAGAAATTGATTATTTCTAGTTTGGTCATTCAAGGGAACATGTTGGCTGAGTTTAGATAGCCCATAATGTGACATATGTTATTTATTTATGTTATTAATCTTCCCTGAAGTTCAGTTTGTGTGTTGACTCCGAGTTCAGTCTGGTCACCTTTTTTTTTCATCTGAAGTGTTTCCCAGCTCTAAATTTAGGCATTTTATGTTGACCATATATCCTGCAGATCAGTGGACATCACATTCATTTAAGGGACCAGCTGGTTGTTGTTGCAACCAATCTCTTGATCAGTTGTTGAAAACACATTTGTAAATTCTACCATTTGTATTGTAAGACTTCATACAACTGGCATGTTGTCATTTTTTGAACAACTGAACACCAGGTATTGCAAATCTGAGTAGTTATGACACTGCTAATTTTCCCTGTTAGTCCATCGCTAACTTGAATTAATTCAAAACTTTAACCCCTTTCTAAAGAAACCATTTGCCTTAAAAATATTATGGAAAATGAGAGTATTAATTTGTCTGATAAAGTAAATGTCCTTGGCTTTGAATACACATGCATTTCCATGGCATGCCTAGCTATTTCTGACATAAGAGGGTAAATCATCCCTCAATTAGCTTTAAACGTGTCTAATTAAGAGCAATTAGCAGCTCATTAAAATTCACAGGATGGAATTATGGTTGGAACACAACCAGCATACACAGTGGGTCCCTATCACTGAATTCTGAAAACCCAGCGTGAGATTTGTGCTCTACTTTGGAGTGATTGAGTTCATTCTACTCCCAATGGTAGTTACACTGTTATTATACCCCACGAAGAACTGAAAAGGAGAATTCCTAAAATGACCGGGAGTGTCCTGGAGAGCCACAGGGTCTGTAGATGTTTGCGGTTTACCATAATTTGGCAGCAAATGCATGACTTTGACAGAATGTCGCCCCACAAAGATCTAGAATAAAAAGTGCATGACTTTGAAATGTATGACTTTATGGACTCTTTAGCCAGTCAGCAACCAACAGAAAGCTGTTAAGTGCAATAAATTACCAAAGTCCAGAAGAAACCACAGCCTTCCACCAGAGGAGTATGCATACAGTGGAATAAAATTGGCACATACTGCACTAAAAAGACTGCATAGCTTTGCTTCTGTGTGCATCACATTTCTACCTGGAGACCGGCTACCATGGCTTCCATTACTCTCCATTCTGTTTGGGTTGAATGAATGAGATTTGCGATATCCCATCAATCGCTATATGCTACAAATCAAAACCAGTACTAGGTAATGCTACCGATCCTAAGAGCTGTTGATGTGCCGAGCCACATCGCACTGTATTATTCCTGTATGGTTACAGTGTGACCAGGACGTGTCCTTGGAGGAACAAGGGTATAGCGATGAGAAGCAGCGATGACTGGCTGATGGCCCTGTAAGCAGCTGAGAAATATCCGTGATAAAGCTTATGCACGTCTGCATCTAGATCTAAGCTGTGCGCTACTGCTGTGGCGGTTACTCAGTATGACACACTCAGTGTAACCCCACAAAAAGTGGTGCTTTCCTTTCCAGACACCCCCCCAACCCCAACCCCAAACCACAAACACCCAACCCCCATTACTGCACTGATTGCATTAGATTGATGCATCCTTGTTTCTCCAAGTCTCCAGGGTAGTGTTACAGTATAGATGCTGGAGGGGGACAATATATCACTATATTAAAATGACTTGTTTAAGAAATGCATTTCCTTGTATTTATTTGTTTATTGTTTGTATATTAAGGCTGCACAAAAACATTTACTTTAATTTGATCTGATAACTTTAAAATGTAAAATACATTGAGATCAGAATGACATTTCATTAATGAAAATACATAGTGTAATGGTATATTTTAAACCAACAAATTATTAACTAAAAAGTGCATGGCTTTGAGGAAGAGTGTAACTGGCAACGGTCTTCTGGTTATAACAAAAAATGAGCCACAATAAATGCAAGTAATATCCATCTCCAATAACTTATGCAATTAGTCTGAATTGCGTTATATAGCTGTAGAGTAATGTGACCGTGTGTGTGTGAGAGAGAGAGAGAGAGAGAGAGAGAGAGAGAGAGAGAGAGAGAGATGATAGCGTGTGAGTGGATTCTTTGAGGACCATTTCTCCTTTCCTCTCCCGGTAAAAAAGGATTTTCCAGTGAATGTCTCCCCTGTGTTAGAGCAGGCTTATAGATGCTCCCTCCGTTGGCCATTTTCTTCAAAGACGTATTACTGCATGGACTCATTCGTTAAAGCACTGACACAGATTTGAGCCTCCAGATTTTTTTTTTCTTTATGATATCAGTTATGCATATTCCACATTTTCATATTAAAAATGTTCCTGTACACCCCAGCATTGCATAGATTTCTCAAGCCCCTGCATTCCTCAGCCAGCAGAAGGAACTCTGTAAACAAAGACAGCGGAATTACCTTAGAACTCTGTTCAATTGGCGGCGTGCTTGCATCTGATGAGCTGATTTAGCATAATGACAGTGTTTAGCTGCGCTGTTTTAAAATGCATGATTGTGACACCATCAAGGTGGGGAATGTAATGGGGAAATTACATAGGATTAGTATACTAAGGGGTTAAACTCAGTGGTCGATTTGTAAAAAAATGACCAAGGGGGATGGTCAACCTCAGAGTGGAAAGATGGTGGTATATTCCTACATTTTGGTCTGGTCTACATTTTTTAATTATTTTATTATTCATGCATAATCATAAGAAAAAAAAGACAACACATGTACTTGTAACTCATATTATTAATACAAAAATATCCAATTATTTACAATATTATTTTATTTATATAACAACAACAATAATATTACTAGTGTAAGATTTCAGGAGCAGACCTCTAAAATATCACATTTGCATACAAGACGAGTGACTGTTTAACATTCCTTTTACATTCAATATTTCACCCTCTAACTGGAATCTAAAATCGGTCATGTTATTTCAAGCAAATAAATACTTTAGATAGCTCACATGTTTGTTTGTTCACAAGTGAACACGTTAACATGATTTATCTGCAACGGTCTCATTCCAGATTAAACATTGGCTGAGCTGTTGCCACCGTTTTGTTACGTAAGGGACATATTTTCTATTAATAATAAAAAAATCTCACCTGTTGTTTTCTTCTTCTTTACTAAAAAAAAACCTTTAACCTTTAAACATTTTAACCCGTAGCATCTGCAATCCTCATCCAAAGCAGAACTCACGGTGAAGTTGCATTAGCCAATGAGAAGCATGCATTTGCAGGCTCCAAGCAAATAAGCAATAAGCAATCAAAAGCCACAAAGGCACAGATGATACAAACCATCACAAACTGGAGCACAAATAATGTAAGATGACATTAAAATATCGCTGATGGGTTTTGTCTTTTTGCAATCAGGTGCTAAATAGCATAGCTAATTCCATTTTAGCAAAGGGAGAAGACATTTTTTCCAAAGGGGATGGCATCCCCCAGCATCCCCCCCTCAACTCCAGCCCTGGTTATACCGAGCTGATTTAGGGGAAGATAGCCAGTGGAGTGGAAATAAACCCATGCGGGCAGCGCACAGTGCAGTGTAATGGTAAGGAAACAGAGAATCCCACTTATACCCAATGCAAAGCACTTAACCTCAATCACTGCAATATATGAATGATATTATGTATTGTGTATAATAAATGCAATGCAATTGCAGTCAAAGTGTTGGTCTATTGAAAAAAATGGATGCACTGATTATATATGAATAAATAATTTCCAGGTCAGACGGTGGTAGGGGCGATCACATTGTGTCCCTCAGTCAACTGTATCCACAGCTGGCAGGCGGGGTTTTCCCTGAGAATGTATTATCCAGTCACTTCCTCTGCGCTAGCCCATAGAGCCTATTTATAGACTAAACATATCGATCACCTACTGCAGCACTTTTTTATCACCTCAGCGAGCCATGCATCTTATGTGCAACGTTTTATTGCTGCACGGAGAACAGAAATGATTGCCTTCTCATTTCTTTTCCAGGTCGAGTCAAAGCCTTATCAGATATTCTGGGCTCACAATGAAAGCTAAACACAAGGGGGGTGGGGGGGGTAGTGAAGAGCAATATACCTATAGCATTTGCTCTGGCTTGTTTGAATACATTAGGCCATTAAACTTAATGTTGGTGCAGACTTTTAGATTTGTTTCAGTTTGTTCTCTGTTCTCTTGCAGGCTTTGCGCCGTGGGAATTGGCTCAGAAATTATGACGAGAAGGTTTATTAACCCAGACAAGAGTACAATTCTTATGTCCACAGCTGTACAAATTGAATTTCTAGGGGACCTCCCCTTTCTGAGGATAAGGAATGCCTTGCTGAGTTATCTTTAAAAGTTATCTCCATGGAAACTGCATGTTTCTGTGAAATGTTACAGGTAAGTAAAACTGAGGTGCGGAGAGGTGTGAGCGAGCCTGTACTCAAAGCATCCATTAATAACAAGCTGGAGGCGGAATCTTATATTTATATTATAAAAAATAATATGTATCATCTCTTTCCATTTTCCGTGCACTCACACGTAAAACTGATTTGTAATTTAAAAACTTTTATACTTTTAATGCACCCAAGTCCATTTCTGTACAGCACATGTAAGAAGCAGACAATACCTGATAAAAATGCAAAAGAATTTTCACCAGTACATTTAGATCAGCCAGGTTTTTTTTTCCCTTCCTTTCTTCATTTCTTTGTGGAGATATTATGCAGATTAATTAATAACCTTCTTATCTCACAGAGCTGGTACTTGTAATCAAACCTGCTTGAAATTTGGAGAGGGTACAAGGGTCAGGGAATGGGGTGTTTTGCTGGCCCATCTCTGTGGTTCTGTTGACTAATGTGGATGAAGTACTCAAGTCTGCCCAGCTGGCAGCTTTTGGGTGAAACTGTGGCTGGCATTAGGAAGACCACGTCCAGCATGTTTAACAGATGGACTCTGCTGTTTGATAGTGGGAATATGCTTTCGTTAATAATTAGCATACTGTAGATCTTGAAAGAAGAGTGTATCAACATAAGAATCTATTAATTATGTTCTACTTAGTACCAAGAAAATTATTCATATTGCAAAATGTAAAAATAATAACAATGAAGTAAATTAGTCACAACTGAACTGATATGTCATGATTAATAACCATTTGTGGTTGAAATGTTTTGAAAATGTTGCTACTGACAATACATGCAGATCATATGCAGACTTAGATGACATCATCACTTTGGCATCCATCTTACTTTTGTCTGAGTCACCACTCTTCTTTCTGCTCCAGCCTTCAGCGCCCGATTGGTATTGGTATCAAATCCTATCCAGAGCACAAAGAGCGGAGATTGCCAGAGATACACACAAGCCCATTCTGATTGCTGTTTTTCCAACAGCTCAGCTAATACAGCCAGACCACAGCCACAGTCACAGCCATAGAAACAGAGACAGAGACAGACAGAGACAGAGACAGAGAAAGATACAGCTTCAGCTAAAGCTAAAGAGAAAGGCACCGCTACAGGCACAGCCACAGCTACAGCCACAGAGACAGAGAAAGATACAGCTTCAGCTACAGCTAAAGGGGAAGGCACCGCTACAGGCACAGCTAACAGCTACAGCAGAAAGAGAAAGGCACTACAGCTAAAGAGAAAGGCACCGCTAAAGCCACAGCCACACAGCCACAGAGACAGAGAAAGATACAGCAGCTTCAGCTACAGCTACAGCCAAGAGAAGAGAAAGCACCGCTACAGCCACAGCCACAGCTACAGCTAAAGGAAGGCACCGCTACAGCCACAGCCACAGCTACAGCCACAGAGACAGAGAAAGATACAGCTTCAGCTAAAGCTAAAGAGAAAGGCACCGCTACAGCCACAGCTACAGCTACAGCTAAAGAGAAAGGCACCGCTACAGCCACAGCCACAGCTACAGCCACAGAGACAGAGAAAGATACAGCTTCAGCTACAGCTAAAGAGAAAGGCACCGCTACAGCCACAGCTAAAGCTACAGCTAAAGGGGAAGGCACAGCTACAGCTTCAGCTAAAGGGGAAGGCACCGCTACAGCCACAGCCACAGCTACAGCCACAGAGACAGAGAAAGATACAGCTTCAGCTACAGCTAAAGAGAAAGGCACCGCTACAGCCACAGCTAAAGCTACAGCTAAAGAGAAAGGCACCGCTACAGGCACAGCTAAAGCTACAGCCACAGAGACAGAGAAAGATACAGCTTCAGCTACAGCTAAAGAGAAAGGCACCGCTACAGCCACAGCTAAAGCTACAGCTAAAGGGGAAGGCACCGCTACAGGCACAGCTAAAGCTACAGCTAAAGGGAAGGCACCGCTACAGCCACAGCCACAGCTACAGCCACAGAGACAGAGAAAGATACAGCTTCAGCTACAGCTAAAGAGAAAGGCACCGCTACAGCCACAGCCACAGCTACAGCCACAGAGACAGAGAAAGATACAGCTTCAGCTACAGCTAAAGAGAAAGGCACCGCTACAGGCACAACTATATCTACAGCTACAGGCACAGCTAAAGCTACAGCCAAAGCTTCAGCTAAAGGGAAAGGCACAGCTACAGCTTCAGCTAAAGCTACAGCTAAAGAGAAAGGCACCGCTACAGCCACAGCCACAGCTACAGCCACAGAGACAGAGAAAGATACAGCTTCAGCTACAGCTAAAGAGAAAGGCACCGCTACAGCCACAGCCACAGCTACAGCCACAGAGACAGAGAAAGATATAGCTTCAGCTAAAGCTTCAGCTAGCTCCCTGCAGTAGCCAGCCTTTTTCATTGGATGATGCAGAAGCATAGGTACTAGGGGGGTCGGTGGGGCCACACAAATATCTGTGCCTGCTACTTTTGTCCTCCCCCCAATACCACAGGTCTGTGATGAATTGAAATGAATTTCTCCAACTGAATTGCAGCAAGTCGTGTCCCCCTCTCCCCAATATCCGACTCTCTCCAACGCCCCATTTTTTTTGTTTTTGTATAATCACCTTAAATCTGCAGTCATCACATATTCAGTGCAAGCTGAGCTTGAGCTGTGAAATCCACTTCTTTACCTGATAAGTTTTTAGTGACAGTGACACTAAGCAGACCATGTGGTTATACAGGGACAGGGATGTGTACCAATGTTTTAATTCAAATTCAGATGAACTTAATATTGAAATTGTGATCTCTGACAGTAGCATGCTCATGTCACTGTAAGCCCTTACATCAACTGAGGTTAATATACCATCTCTCGCTAAAATCATGTAAATTTCTGATAAGATTCAATATTAAGTGAACATGATTCATGCAGTCTAATGTACACTAAGGTTAGGCATTTGAACTGTAAGTTAATTGGAGGACTAAATGAGCACATTTGTAAAATAAGTCATGTAAATATTTCAGACCCTGTTTCATTTACCGCTCCGGATTGCCAGGTTACAGAGAGCATGTCTCTATTAATAGCACAGAAGCTGTGCGAGAACAAAATTAGACCTTTGGGCTCTTCATTTATTTAAAATAAATGATCACAGATTACAAATTTAGCATTATCCCAGTTATCTCAATATATCTACAAACCTGAGTGAAATCACAAAACCTGTATTTTATACATAAAAACGAATGTGCGCATTGCATCATGATACTCCAGTGTTTTCATTCTGTGGCCTTTCCTGCAAGTTTCAGTCAGAGCCATCACCCCAACAGCTGTGCAGCCACATAACTAATGCAGAAACAAGATTTGACAAAATAAACAATTTGTCTACATGACACAATACCAAATGTTCAGGCAGTAGAGACTGTGTGGGCTCTGGCACCTAGGCCCATGTGACGAGGACAATTAGCACTCATGCCATGGAGACGAAGAGGAGGAATTTCTCAGATACTCTCAAAAAAAAAAAAAAATCCCAATATCATGGTACAGGCTCTTTCACATCACAGGCCAGCCAAATTCAAATGCCCTGACAGATAAGCTCATGGCAATTAATCATTCACCGCCATATGCACAGCGAATTCATCTCACTGACTGAAAACAACTCCCCCTCCTCTTCATTTTCTCGTTTTTCAGTTGCATCTCATCTTACCCCGCATGTCCATTTAGAGATTTATCACAGTAAAAAAAAAATTAAAAAAGAATGTGTATACATATTTAATATATAACTAATTACCCCATACTCCAGACTGTAGGTATGACATGAATAAAAATAAAAATCTGAAAAATAAAATCAGGCTGCCAGAAGGTTTGAAGCGACCAAGAACGGCTGGCAAAACATCTCAAAAACATAACGAATCGTGGCGAGTGCGATGCTAATTACAGCTCCAGGAGAATGTTTAATGGAATTAGCCTGACACCGTGAGCCGCAGTGTTGTGCAGAAGCTGTTTCCTGATTACTTTTACATCGCGTGTCAACGGCTATGTGCGTATCTGACTCCAGGCTGTATGAAGTCAAAAACAGCCACAGCAAAACAATGCTCTCAGCGACGCGCTAGCTCTGAGTGGTAAGTTTCATTGTGAACGTCAGAATACTCTACAGTTTAGATTACTACTGGATTTTTGGACAGTTATTGTAACTTTTCTCTGATTAGCAGGTAACTGTAGCTCTTCCAATGACAGGCTATGACAACCCATTCTTCCATCACCAATTGCCATCAAAATCTGTAAAATCAGGGGGAACACCTGGGAGACTGAAATTCAGTGTGACTTTGATGTAGCCCCTGGTCCCATGTATGTACCTTTCTTCAGTGTTTGCAAAGGATTTGTGCTTTTTTTTTATTCCACACCAGTGAGAAAACAATAACAACACCTCTCATCTCGATTTGATTTGATGCAATTCAGGCACAAGACTTACTCTGTGAAACTCTTCTCAAACTATTATGGATGCTCATGTCATGATATATCTCACTTATAAATATCACATCCTTTTATGTCTTATCCTCAAAGCTCTGTTTTCATGAAAACTGAACAGCTGAACCAAAGGGGGAAAAAAAAAAAAAAAAAACTGATGTGTAGGAGTTGTGGAATCTGGGCCTTCCTATTTTGATATACACCTTGCGTTTGAGAATCATTTATGAAACTTTTGTGATTGCACACAATTGTACAATGTGCTCCGAGTGCAATATGTTTGCTCAAAAGCAGGATTCCAAATTGAGTTAATTAAAGTCATTAAACCTGACTACAAAACAAGCAGGTTGCTACTCCAGGCTAAGGGTGGAGTACTCCTCAACACCCTACAATTTAGATGGCTTGAAAGCTAAACAACCTTTACAGCTAGGTTTCAGTCTTACCCTTATGAAGTACAAAATTCCCCGCAACTCTCAGAATGATGTTTCTCACACTTAGCATTTCACACTAAGCAGTTTTACGCACACAGTCTCTGTTGTTGCCATAGCCTCTCAGTAAGACCTATGAACACAACACATTAGTCTGTAATTCATCAAATGATTCAGTGACACTTAGAAGTGTGATTTTAAGTTTCTGCCTTGAGCTGTGGATGAAAGTTGGCTCAAACACCCAGCGAAAAACTAAGTTGAGATATAATGTTTGTGCCAGTTTTAATTGTATGTTTATCAACATCACTTTGAATGATGCTAATTATTAACCTGACCACATTGGGATTTTCAGGTTTTTACAAGGCCATGGAGGAATTTGCATTTTCATCAAACTCTATTATGAATATGATAATGCGTACAAATTTTTAAGTTCTCTTTTCCTACCCTTACTCTTTGCAAAACACACACTCAGACACACATGCACACACACAAACACAAACCACAATGCCACAAATACATGTGGATAGAACTGAATTGTAAATTCTGATTAAGTTCATTAATCCTTGACTTTGAGTCAATTAACCTTTTCATACATTGGTTTCTAATGAATGTCACTGTCTAAATAGAGTGCAGTTGGCAGATACATAATGTTAAAGTAAATACTGGTTTTCAGTTTTATTCATTGAATGAATGCACATTCACACTGTGTGGTTTTACACCTTTTTCAATAGTAAAGGTCCTGAATAGCGTACCCAGGTTACATAAAATGAATACATTAATTTTGCATCATCCACTTCAGTATTCCATATACGCTGGATAGCTGGAACTAATTTTCTTAATATAGAATACATTTAACATTTGTTAAATTTTTGAAATGTATCTTAAATGCCAGATGAAAGCAGTTAAGTATATATGAGAAGAAAATGTATTCTGTTTTACGAAATGTATTAAACATTAATGAAATATTTGGGACTATTTATATTGTAGCAATGGGTATAAAGGAAGACACTGAGAAATATAAAATCATCAATGCATTCAACTTTATGTTTTAGTTACGACCTTACATGTCACTCTCCCCAACAGTCAACACATTAATGGTGTGCACCAAAATATTACCCAAATTCCACCCCAAACAACATCCCAAGACATCAACAAACAGCAACCACTAAAATCCTAATAATCACAAAGCACAGGCTTAACAAAACTAAAAAAAAATGTCCCATAATCTCCCCCATTAAGCTTCAGAACCAGCACACCCATAATACTCGCTGCTACAATGTATTATATATATATTACATGCTTATAGTAATGTATTCATATTTAAAACATTTGCTAAATGAGAACTACCAAAAATTACATGTGTACCGTGAATATGTGTATTGTGTCTTAAATATAACATTTCTGTCGTCGTATGTGCATTTAGACCTTTCATTTTAAACATTGTCAAAGGGCAGGAGCCTAGCATAGCCTACGTTAGCACACTTGGCTGGCCCCACAAGAGATGAAAGGGTGTGGCCATCTAAGAGAAAGAGGAAGAATTATGGAAAGAAGGTGGTGACGGTGGTGTATGATCACAGTCAAAATTACATTCACTGGGGCAGAGCCAGGGTGAATGTTTCACACCACTTTGGTTGTTACTTAACCGCAATTGCTTTTTTTTTTATCAGAAAATGCCAGCTGCACTGAATAAGAGCCCAGCAGATAAGCAGTCTTAAAAATGTATTTGGCATCAAAAACAATCAAACACATTTAATTCCCTTTCCAAATAATTGACTTCCCTGTAATATTCATGACCTAATGGTCTGAGTGAGCTCTGTATGAAACATAACAGGGCTGCCTCTGATAAGGCTATTCAGGCTGCCAGCCTCATTACGAGAGCTCCGTCTCTGATTGGACGCAAGAGCCCTCCCGCTCGTGTTCCAGGGCCTCATGAAGACCATTTGATATCGAGGTGCTCCAGATTATGACCTTCAACCAGCTCTCCTCAACGCCAGCAGTAATTACGAGGTTAAGGGGGTGGTGGGGGGTTGGGAGGAGGGGCTTTGAAGGAGATCACTCCTCATTCCCTCCTGCTGTTCCCAAATTGGCACTAATGTAAACGAAAATGTTCTCATAGCTTAAACGGTGTCAGCAACAGCGCCCACCGCGAAGCATAAATCTGGTTGCTCCTCATCTGGTGAGTCCATCTGTCATGCTTCAGAGCTCGGCAGGGACGGCGTCCTACACCCAACACCGCTTCAGCCCCATGCTGCCAAGTCTCTGTTTTCGCCAAACTCATCTATACAATTCCATGTTTTTTCTTTCATCGGCTGGGAACCCCACATCATTATTCACCTTGTGTTTAATTTAGTTAGAGATTCATTGACTTTTATTTCATGCAGACTGTCGATGTAGAATTAAAGGGTTGAGTAGGTCAACTGTAGCCAACTACATGTGTGCTCTAGCTTTGGACTGGGTGCCTGCTGTGGCCTTGCTGTATTAATTTGAAATTACTAGCAATTATTAATTTAAAAAAAAAAAAAAAAAAAAAAACATGAATCCATCAATAATTAAAAAGTTTTTTTTTTTTTTTTTTTTTTTACTGTTCAGGAATGCAAAACAGCAATCGGTCACATTCTTAAAACCCAGACTTGCTAGTCTACTGGAGTCTCACCTCATGAACTGTGGTACCTGCATTTAGCTCCATCTGTGGGTCTAATCAATGGTAAATAAAACGTCAGACTCATGTTTAATTCATCGGAGACGCAGTACTGAACCCGCCTGCCAACCGAACACCTATAACTCTTTCAATCATTTTCCCCTCTATCCGCTTCCCAAACAGTGGGTATTTATAGATTTGTGGGCTCAAGTTAACGCATGATTTACGGTTTCGTCCCAATTGCCTGGTGGGAGGGGAAAAAAACAATTGGCCACTTAGGAGGTAATAAACTACCCAGTGAAGAACCTTTTTGCAGATGTTTGTCCTCACTGTATGCATTCATTTCTGTTTATGTGGTCTTACATCATGATGAAACTGCTGTAATCATTTCCTCCTTGTTTTGCCATGAATTACTAAACAGGCCACAGCGGGCCTCCATCTCCAGCAGCTTGTTTTAATCTTTAGAAGGCTCTCCACTGCAGCAAAACAGATGCTCAGAGAAAGCCATGCTGCAGCTTAGAGAGTGGGAGTACGGAACCTATATATATTTGTATTTTTAAGAAAAGATTAAAAAAAGAAGAAGAAAAGATTATGTTGTAAGTCTGTGATGGGAAATTAAGATCTATGATACTTACCTTGCAGGGTCCCTAGACAGCCTTTTATAGAGCTAGCTCATCAGACGTGTAGGAAAAGGCAATATGATTGCCATAGCCAATCAAATAGGATGTTAATATGGCCTCCATAGCCAATCAAATAGGATGGTAATATGGCCTCCATAGCCAATCAAATAGGATGTTAATATGGCCTCCATAGCCAATCAAATAGGATGTCAATACAGCCTCCACAGCCAATCAAGGAGTCTGTTAATAAGCCAACACAGCCAATTAAATAGGCTGTTTATTCTACTATGATATGTTTTATAAAACAAACAAATATCAAGGTCTAAAAAACTGTTGGGCTGAGTTTTTTCTTTATGTCGCTGTGCCCCAGACATATTTGGGAGCATTTTGAAAAATACACCTCCAAAAAAACCTCCAAAAATGGAGAACAATAAAATCATAATAATAAAATAATAAATACAGAAATATAGAGCTCAAAGTGATAGTATTTGGTAGTAGACAATCTAGTATTTACACAGAAAGATAAAACTCTTTCCACAGACCTTTATTTTTTCCCTTGGGGTATTCCTGAGATTAGTATTTCACACTCATCAAATGTCAGTTGTCAAATTTTCCAACATAAGAAGAAAAAAACTCATAACCAGTGTTGATAATATTTTAGATGAACATAAAATAGAGCAAGGATTCTTTTGATTTGTATAAGATACAGTCTCTCCATGAGTCAGCTTCAAGTGTATGCATAGTAGTAATTGTATTTCTAAAGGGCAGATAATATGGATAGGTACTCATGTGGAAACTCCTTCACGGTTCACCTCAAGTCTTTCAAAACCTCCTCTTCACAATGGCAGTGAAGCCGTGGGATGGAAACCTCCTCTTCACAATGGCAGTGAAGCCGTGGGATGGAAACCTCCTCTTCACAATGGCAGTGAAGCCGTGGGATGGAAACCTCCTCTTCACAATGGCAGTGATGCTGTGGGATGGAAACCTCCTCTTCATAATGGCAGTGATGCTGTGGGATGGAAACCTCCTCTTCACAATGGCAGTGAAGCCGTGGGATGGAAACCTCCTCTTCACAATGGCAGTGATGCTGTGGGATGGAAACCTCCTCTTCACAATGGCAGTGAAGCCGTGGGATGGAAACCTCCTTCACAATGGCAGTGAAGCCGTGGGATGGAAACCTCCTCTTCACAATGGCAGTGAAGCCGTGGGATGGAAACCTCCTCTTCACAATGGCAGTGAAGCCGTGGGATGGAAACCTCCTCTTCATAATGGCAGTGAAGCCGTGGGATGGAAGTCTCCTCTTCACAATGGCAGTGATTCCGTGGGATGGAAACTTCCTCTTCACAGCCCCACCATGAAGAACAACAATTATCTGCCCTGTGTCTGACCTCTGTATCAATGACATGCATCCATGAGAAGTGACCAAGCAGCAATCATTTACTGTACCGTTTCACAGGGTTCGCAAGATTTTTCAAAGAATCCATTCTGGTTTGAGCTCTGTAACATTTGGATGACAGTTTACTAAAAGCATAACAACACTATATATTAAAAAGAAAATATATACATATATATTTTAGAAGCTAATTATTTATATTTGATTTCAACTTAATTAGTTGTATTAAGAGTGTCACATACATTCAAAAGTTCTTTTTTTGTCATTCAAGCCAAATTTGAAGTACATGGCCTTTATGCTATGTAGTACAAATTCTCAGCAAACAATTTTTGGAAATTTTTTGGAAGCCAGCTTGAATTTTAAGATCTTACATTCGTAAATATTGGCTATGCATGTTCATATGTAGTGAGCATATGTGCTTCCAAATCGTTTGACATTTTCTGCTCTGTATAAACTATATACACACAGCACTATTTCCATACACCTTCCACTACCAATGGTACATTTGGGCATTTTATACACCTAGTATATTCAGAAAGGAAGAGAGCGTCAGGATAAAATAAATGAATAACTTTTTCATCAGGACACCTGGCACACCAGGTGATTCACACTAAAATACGGTCCCACGCCACTCCACTAAACTGTTTTCGGATGAGACCGGTGAAAGACCAGATGGTTTGCGATCAGGTCGTATTAGGTATTACCCTACATGTGCTTTAAGGATTGGCTTGGCATCCCCTGCTTATGGGATGCAGTTGCTAATGGTAATGTTAGTGCCTGATGCCGCCTCAAATTTAATTCCATCTTCTCCCTCACTGTGGTTTTGGAACGATAATCTAATATTACAGTTATCTGTCTTGCTCCATAGCCTTCTATTAACAGCCTTTATAGCGGGGAAAGAAATCCCTTTTATGGGTATGGATTACCAAGCGCTCCACATCTGTGCGGGCAGCTGAGTCATCTCCAGCTCACAGCAGCCTTCCGACACAATCCCCACCGCAAAACGCAGTCAGCTCTGTAACACCGTGATGTCACTGACAGAAATCACAGGCAATGTGTACAGCTGATGCCTATTTATGCATGTTTTTCTTTTACTTGTTTATTTAAAATTGATGCACTATGTGTATGTATGTATATAAACGTGTACATGTATGTACGCATGTATATATGTACATATATATCTGTGCTTTTATGCATGTATGTATGTATACATGTGTGCATGCATGCGTGTGTGTGTGTGTGTGTGTGTGTGTGTGTTTGTGTGTGTGTGTGTGTGTATGTGTGTTTGTATGAGTTTGTGTGTGTGGTGTGTGTGTGTGTGTGTGTGTGTGTGTGTGTGTGTGTGTGTGTGTGTGTGTGTGTGTGAGAGTGAGTGTGTAGATGTGTGTTTGTGTGTGTGTGTGTGTGTGTATAGGGGTGTGTGTGTGTGTGTGTGTGTGTGTGTGTGTATGTGTGTGGTGTGTGTGAGTGTAGGTGTGTTTGTGTGTGTGTGTGTGTGTGTGTGTGTGTGTGTGTGTGTGTGTGTGTGTGTGTGTGTGTGTAGGGGTGTGTCTGTGTGTGTGTATGAGTGTGTGTGTGTGTGTGTGTGTGTGTGTGTGTGTGTGTGAGTGTGTAGATGTGTGTGTGTTTTGAGTGTGTGTGTGTGTATAGGGGTGTGTGTGAGTGTGTGTGTGTGTGTGTGTGTGTGTGTGTGTAGGGGTTTGTGTGAGTGTATGAGTGTGTGTTTGTGTGTGTGTGTGTAGGGGTGTGTGAGTGTGTGTGTTTGTGTGTGTGTAGGGGAGTGTGTGAGTAGAGGGTAGTCCTCTGTCCATAGCTCACCCTGCATTAAAAGCGTTCCTCCATGCTCTGAAACTCACACCCCTGAGCCTGCCATTTCACAGATTAAGCCTGCCAGGTGACATACTTTCTGAGCCTCCATTAGCTGTCCATCTCATCTCTTTTAATCTCCCACCTCTCCCTCCTCCCCTCCCTCGCTTGTTCCCTCTGATCCATCCACCCAGTCGACCAGTCTCACTCTTTGTCCGGTTTGTGACATATGTATCCATATGTTTTCCAAAACCCAAGACATGCTGAGCAGAAATATGTCCACTTTCTCTGTGCAATTTATGTCTCTGTTTATCATTTATGTCTCTGTGTATCGAGGATGGAATTACATCTTCAGCTGATACTGTTTCTCACCAGCACTATTACCCTCCTATGCTTCCATTACCTTTTCCCTCCTGCTGACCTCTCTCCCCTCAGTCATTACCTATATCAGCATCGCTAACCCGACACTCTGTGCGTGAAATTCTACCGCCAGTTAACCGCCAACTAAGCACCATGTCAACTGCTCAATGAAAAGGCCTCACAGCCTTACAAAAGAAAGACAAAGAAGAACGACACATACCTCTGCTGTGAATTTACAAAGGCAATGGTCTGAATGCTTTTTATATAAATAAATATCATAAGAATTACTATGATCATACAATAGTTTGTGGTACTTGTGGTTGCTGTTTGTAATATGTTACTGTGGTTAAACACTGATCGCTACATTGATGTAAGGGATAAGTGTCATGAATGGAGTTATAAAATGCTATTAATGATAAAGGATTTATTTTGTCATAAAGCCTGCATTACGTATGCTCCTCTGACTGTCCTCTAAGGCATAGTTACTCATACTTGATCATTTCATGCTAAATTAGCTGACGTGTTTAAATTGCTCCGTCTTTGGAAATCATATGCTGGGATGAGTTCTATGGAAGATGTGAGACTCCCAGATCTATGGAGCCATATTTAAATTCTCACACTCGTGCACACTCACCCCAAGTCGTCCTGCACAGCATACGTTCATTGCTTAACTCATTCCATTGGTGAGCATATTTAATTGGTAACCTTATTTAATTGGTGAGCGTATTTTGTTGGTTAACTTTCTGTCTCTGCTTTGCCTTTTCCTTCAGATTGACTGTATTTCAGAATCATCTCTAATCCAGAAATTGGAACCATCATTTAGAACATCACATCAAAAGTTTGAGTTAAGCTTGATTTAAAATGCTGGAACTGAGGGCAAAGAATGTATAACTTTCCATTCATATTTTAATCATAACCTTTAAAATCAGTTTATTCAAAATGCAGGAGAGAAATTGAGCAGCACAGAGGGATATGGGATTGGACTGGTTGGCAGCATCAACACTCTCTGACAATGCTGTGCACGTGTTTTATGCAGGCAGTCATTGGAAATGTGCACTGTGCATTAAAGTCAGCTTCATCTCTCTCACACTGCCCAAGGAATACTCTGAAGTTTCATTTGAAGTCCACCAGAAATCAATACTAACATATTCATATTTGAAATGAATTTCCATTTGTATTAATTGTACGATTAGCAAATTAATACAAATGGAAATTTTCATGCAGGCAGAAATCTAAATCAATGTGAAACCACTGGCCATCCCAATCATGACTGCTGCTGTCCCGAAGCAGTGATAAAAAGGCAGACCCTCAGTAAGTTATCTTATCTTCTCCTAGTGCTCTGAATGTGTTCTGGCGTGACATGCTACTCTGTTTCTTCCCGAAGGTTTCAAGAATGTTCATCAGAACTGACACTAGGAGCTTGTCATTCATCTCCATCAGCAGTCTGTGGACTGTGTCACTTCGTCTCACCTTGCTGGGCTAAATGATATGTTGTCCGAGGGGGTCTGACACCAGATTCATCACTCACAGCCACCTACACACGCCGAATCCCTCACCAACTCTCAGGCTGAGATGGTGGTCTGTGTGGATGTGCATAGATCAAACTATTCTTTATGGATTACCCAGATGAAATTATTAACATTCTTGGTGTTGTGGGAAATGTATAAGTGTTACATTTCTGGTGATGATTTAATAAAATATAGGCATGAGGTCTGTTAAAAATCACATGGGACCAGAAGTTAAATTTAGGTCTTACCATAAAAAAAACTGTTATTTTGACACTTTTTGGGGTGTCCCACAGTTGTATTCCATTTCTGGCGTGTCCCTTTTTGATATACACAGAAATCCTTTTGATTTTAAGTGTTACATTTTCCTTTTGGCATTTTTTTAAAATGTATATTAAAAAACAGGTTCTGTGATGTGTATAGTATTCTTTGTTTATAATACAAGAACATTTTCTTATGATAGAAACATTTCCTCACTAAAATAAGGCAAGAATGCTGGATAAAGAGCATTGGTACTCAAAACACAACACTCTAAGACACTGATGTTTGAATTTAAGCTGGGCCAGCAGAGAGAGGAGCTTGATCTGCCCCTACCTGTTCTGCACCTGCATTTCTATCCTGGCTTCCATTTGCAGTATAAAGATCCTCCAGCTCATAACAGCACAGCCAAAACCTCACTGCCAATGGAGTCTATCAAGAAACCCAGGGTCATTTTCCAAAGACTACATGTACAAATTAAGCTCACAGAAAAGGAAATTATATGTGTGTTATTTCAGGCAGAACAGCCCAACCTTGTGTTACAGGTAATTAACAGAATGCTTAAGAATGAATGTAAGAACATGGAGCCCAGGCAAAGCTTCTCTCTTTTTCCTGTCTTACACTTCTGGTTTGAGTTGAGCTGCTGTGGAGGATATTTCTTACGGCATCTTTGAGGGTGTTTTGCATATGATCTGCTGAGTCAAGGCTGCTGTGCTTTTGTGAGGAATTGAAAAGCATTGAAGAATACTGAACAGCTTCAAAATGCTGCTCTAGGGTGTGAGCAAAATGGGGAGTGCTGTTTTATTTATTTATTTACCTACTTATTGTCCCTAAAGCAAATTTAAATAGTCAGATAAGGTTAATGAGGAGACAAAAATGTTTTGGATACCCAACAGATTTATTAAAAGACTCTAGCTACTATGTCACTGAAAAGAGAAGACCAAGAGAGAAACAGTGTACCTGGTGAATTAAACAATGTCATTTTGAAACCGGGAAGTATTGTGATAAAATTAAGAAAGTTTGATATAAAAACGAATACAAGAATAAGTTTGAACTGGCTGACTTCTTGTTGATATTGCTCATCATTGAAGAAAAAAAAATAGAGCAATAAACCAAATCCATTGATTGGTATGGTTGGAGGCTACATTAAAACACTCACATTAAACATGTAGTTGATGCTTTAGAGACTTCCTGCTCTACAGCCAGCTGCTCTTCACCTTTAAAAGACCCACTCCTGCCAGAATTACTTCCTGACTTTAATCAAAAGCATACTCACAAACAACCCAGCAGAACAACTTCCTGACTTCTCTCAAACAGATACTCACAAATAATCCAGCAGAATGTACTACCGGACTTCACTCAAAGGAATACTCATCAAATGAACCTTGCTGACTAGATGGGAGAAGTGATGCCTCCTCATGTGCTTGGACCTTTTGCAAACAAGATAGGTAAGTCACGTTCATAACACACGCAAGAACACACGTCACATCCATAACACATGCAAGAACACACGTCACGTCCATAACACATGCAAGAACACACGTCACGTCCATAACACACGCAAGAACATACGTCACGCCCATAACACATGCAAGAACACACGTCATGGTCATACCAAAATGCATGCAGGAACACATGGTATGTCCATAATGCATGCAAAAACACATGGCATGGCTCGTGGGAAATTGTTGTAAGAGGAAGTTTACTTTTATGGTCTACTTACTCATACTTCCCTGAAATGTCAATTTTATAACTTGGATCACTCTCCAACACAGCAAATTGTCTACAAAACTACAGAAAGTGATACATAATAAAGAAATGTCAGGATTAGTCAAATGGACCTCGGTAGCAATTTCCTTGGTAAACAGCCTCCAATTTCTCTGAAATATGCGCAAATGTATTTCCCTTTTGACATCCCAACTCAGAGGTTGAGATGTATTTTTATTGTGTGTACTTAAGTGTATGTGCCTACATTTGTTAACACAAACTTCTACGACTGTTTTTTTTTTTTTTTTTTTTTTTTTGTTTTGCAGCAATAACATGAGATCCAATCATATTTCAAAATAAAGCCAGGTAATAGTAGAGTGTAATGACTTTAATGGGTAAAGGAACTCTGTAAATTGGATTTTGATGTCACATTTTGAGTCGTAAGTAGTTGTAAGAGCCCCTATTCTTATTAACTCACCATGTTAACAGTATTAAATGACATATATAAATGAATGAGTATGAAGTTTCTCCTGGTATTTCCTCCTCCTTATCCAATCCTTGCATGAACAAGAGGATATGAGCCCCCATATTAATGCAAACAGGCCATTCAGCCAATGGATGCTCATCTGCTCATATTTTGAAATATAATTGCATTAAATTCAACCCTTGTTATTGGACCTGTTCCTCCCTTGTTCTCCCTCTTAGCTATACTTGTTACATCTCTGTTAGCATAATTGTCTTAGTTGTGCAAGGATTGTTTTTGTTGTTTATTTCCTCAACGGGTTCCTTACCAGGTCCAAGTACTTTCTTTTGTTGTCACTTCTAGCACTTGAGACTTTACCTCCCTCTTGGAACAGCATTATAAAGCTGATAATGTCATCGTTAGTCGTTATTCTTGAATGGTTTCCCCCAGGACTTTTGACACTATTGTCCCTGACTTATGCACTGCCATATGTAAGTTGCTGTGGATAACAGCACCTGCTAAATAATGTATTGCAATGTAATGACTTTAAACTTAAACCGACCAAGTCCTGAGTCCTTATGACCACCACACTCTCCAGCTTGTTGAACCAATACACCATATTTATCATCATCATCATCATCATCATCATCATCATCATCATCATCATCATCATACTTGTTTCACACTCATCATCATCTTCATCTATTATTATTATTATTATTATTATTATTATTATTATTATTATATTCTTTTAAACAGGCAACATTTTGCATCATGGAACCATGGCCTGAATAACACTTCTTGTTAATTTGCAAGCTGATTGCTGTTAGCGGCTGAGAGCACAGCTCCAATTACGGGCGTCTCACTGCGGCGTCCACCATCCCACTTCCTGGCAGCCATTGTTGTTTCCCTGGGGGACGAGCTAAAGAGGTGGATACGGAGTTTGACACTGTTATCCTTGGAAGCGTGTGTGCAAATTAAGAGCACATTAATGTAGCTGTGACTAAATATTGGAGTGCAGCGCCATGTGACTCTGCTCTGATATTTTAAACATGATTCCAGATAGATGGAGTAAGAGCAGAATCCAACGTTTGTTTCCCATGAATACTCTGGTAGTTTGTATGCCACATTTTATGGTAATTTCAGCCAATAAGGGCAAATGGTGCAATGAATTAATTCGAGTTCACACCGGTGATTTAACTCTTTATTTCTCTGAAGCATGTGGCAACAGGTCCTCGCTTCTTTTCTTGATGCAGGCACACCACCAATCACACCCTATCTATGCTGTTTGGTTCAGATGCTGTGTACCTTAAAATGTAGCTTGTGGAGTGTGTTACTATGGGCTTTTATTTTAAATACTTCCAAATTGTA
Organism: Albula goreensis; assembly: GCA_022829145.1. Lineage (NCBI taxonomy): Eukaryota > Metazoa > Chordata > Actinopteri > Albuliformes > Albulidae > Albula > Albula goreensis. The sequence continues at coordinate 38,031,608 of CM040746.1, read as the reverse complement.
GTTATTTATTCATTTATTTACTTATGTATTACAATTTGAGTTACTTAAATTTTGTTTGACTTGTTTATGCTTTGGAGCCAATAATTTGACATTTGTCTCATCTTGAGTAGAATCAAAAATTAAGGAGTCAAGTTCATGTCCTGATTCTAATTAAGTCGTAATTGGACATAATTAATTTATTTTGTGCACTGTGTATTGTGTAAAAATATGAAAAGCAACTATTGATGCAATGAAAAGAAATTACTGCAACCAGCCTCCACAAACTGGAAAATGTGAAAACTAAATGACATTATAAACGATGCAAGAATCATAGCTTTCCTAAGTGCTTGAGCGAATTGTCACCATCCATTCAAAAGACAGCCTGAACTCGAACATGTTTTTAAAATCTAATCTTTGCGGAAATAATAGGCTGACAGGGTAGTGAGTGTGACATTATTCACAGAGATTTGAGGTATAACAAAAGAGTGTCATGCAAGGTCACAACGCAGCACAGATTCTCAGGTTAAATAGAATTATTGAGGATTTACAGTGATGAGTGGTGGGGGGGGCATGTGGATCAGCTCATCTTGATTATTAAATTAAATTTTATATTATTTTTTAATAGGATTATGTAAAAAAAAAAAAAGCTTCAACCATAATGACTGCCATGACTACTGTATATGTGGGAAATGTTGTCATTTGTGTGAGCACTGGTGAAGAATGCTATGAGGTTAAAACAATGTGCAGTCTCTTTCTTCATAAAATTTGCTATATCAATAAACAACATGAGCAGAATCAAAACTTTAAGCCAGTAAAAAAATGAAATACTGCAAAAGCAGAAAGCCGTATGGAGAACTCCCTTCTTGCATGGACACCTGAGGCACTGACTGCAGGAGGCCTGTGGGCCATTATTTTGAATCCAGACGCTCGATCGCTGATACAGCATCTGGAAAATGTGTATTGATTTTCAGCATCGGCTGCATGCAATCCTGGGTTCGAAATGAAAGGGTCCAAGAGAGGGGATGGTCCAGAACCCTCCCTTAGGACACAGGGTCTTAAGAGAGACAAATATTCGCTTAACGGGCCGCCCATTTCATCACTGTGTCCACGCAATTACCCTTCAGCTGTATGTTACTCTGGATGGAGCATACTTTACCTTAGCATTTTCTTTCTGAGAATTGCAGGGCATTGTGTGAGCTCATTATTCCAGGCTTCTGTGGTTTAGACTACAATTTACAGCCTGGTAATTCAGATGCACTTAAAACCAGGGCATTCAAGCTAGTTGGTAATATGAATACAGGCAACAACGATCGCAAACAAAACATACGCGCTACAGGAGTGAGTAGTTGTTCCATGCCCTCCTGGGATCCCTAATCCAAGGGACGAGGATGATGGCGTTCTTGAGAAAACGAAACTAGCTGGCCTTTTCTCCTTTGCCAAAGAGTGCCATGTGAGTTCCCTGAGGCATTTGGAAATAGCTCTTTAATACTCAGGTTTCTAAAGCAAACTGAGAGACCTGACAGATTTGAAAGAGGTCAGAATCATTGGTGCCAAAAATTGGAGGCATGCCAGTCAAAGGCATGGCAAAATTACTTAATGTGCGAAGGGAAAATTGTGACAGGGTATCATGACAGCATACCCTGAACGAGGGTAACAAGAGACTGTATCAAAATGAGCAGCAGTTGGGGGAAGTCGAAGCTTTGAATCTTGTAAGAGAAACATTTATTAATGAAATCAGTATGCAACAGTCTCATTTTTAATCTTTTTATTGTAATTCAGTTTACAAATGCATGTGCACGCCCCACCACACACAAACACACACACACACACACACACACACACACACACACACACACACACACACACACACACACACACACACACACACCACACACACACACACACACACACACACACTAAACCATAAATTTGGGAATATAGGTTTCCCATTGATTTTTTGGACTATATTGGGGCGCAAAGATAACTTAACTGGAGAAAAAAGGTCCATTTCTAAACTATGTGTGTATCACCAGCTTTATCTCCATGTGCCCAACGACAAAGCATTACGATTTGTTGATTTCATCACCGTCACCATTTCTTAGACAAAATACGCTGACCCTCCCAAAACACTACTTATTCCCCCGTTTTCAGTTTCCCCAGGTTTCACAACACTGTATTGTATGTAAACGATGCACTGCTTTGCTGGAGATTCATTATTGGTACTGGAGAGCTGCCCAGTTTCAGTGTAACGTTCAGAGACACTTACCTGCAGGTACCTGTCACAGGTGCCAGCATCAAGCCTGATCTTCCACTCTGAGCTCAGAGCCGAGTCAGGGCCACCTTTGACACATTAGCTGAAGGTAAGTGAAACCTGCACAGCTGCAGAATGTTCTAACTAACTAGATAAATAAAACATGCACAGCTGGACCTTAAAAACACTAAGGCAGGAAGCCTCCATTGAAGCCTCCACTGACAAACTGTCTACAAGCACAGAAACAGAAAAGACAAACAAACAAACAAACAAACAAACAAACAAACAAACAAATAAATAACATGTTGAAGAAAAACAATGTAAATTGTAAAATGTGCATTTTGTGCCTGAGATTTGATGTGAGTCAAACCAACCTGATCATGTCCGTTGTTATCCTGCGCTTTTTATTTATGTTGTTGGCAGAGAGCTGGAATAAGATCAAAGCTCAGTTTTGCCAAATGTTCCATATTGGTTAAATGCAGTGTGTATGTGTGAGTGATTCAGCATTGTGTTTTTTTACAATAAGGTGATATAAGTGGGTGCATACTTGCACTAGTTGAGTGAATATAGAGCTAATTGGCTTTGATTAAGCAATGACGAACTGGATAAATAGAGGCCAATTGTAATGACTTTGGCGCAATCAAGCAAATTATCATGTTAACTGAGAGGATTAGGAGAGAGACGTCTGGTAATGGAATAAACAACAACAACAACATCTGAGGGCCTTTTGGACAGATCTGTGTTGTAATATTTTTACCGTAAACTGGGAACTCAAATCAACACGACAAACTATTACAGAATATTGGGCTCAGCATTTAAGGGTAGTTGCATTTACAAATGTGTAGCTTTCATTATAAAATTTTTAGTTTACATTATAAACCTTCATATGCCCCCTGTGGCTGGTGATTCAAATTAATTGAAGAGAACAGGTTTTTAGTGTCTCTCACGACAAATGTATAAAATAACAATTATTGAACCTATTTTTTTTTTTTCTTTAATTCTAGTGACTACATAATGAGGACGCTGTTGTTAAATAATTTAACTGTCAGAAGCTTTTGCTGATACCACCACAGCTGTTGCAGAAAAAAGTGTTGAACATAACAGAAACATTGTTATAGCCCAATGAGGCAAGAAATATCCTGCTGACTTAGCTGTCCCTCCCTGGGCAACACTCTGGGCAACTACAGCATATTGTACTACACTAAAAATGTGTGAAAATAAACTCCATTACAGTCAGTGTTTTTCTTTTTTTATTATTATTATTATTTCACTTATCTTATTTTAACAAGGTTAATGACTGATCATCATAATGTTGATTTGCATTTTACATTTTTTTATGCTTCATACTGCAGATTTTTATTTGAATAGTTGTCAGTTAAATAGTTTAATAACAAAACATATATTGTTTTTTTGTGATATGTATGTGGCTGACTCATAAATTGGCTTTGTAGTTTTTTTATGTAGCGCTGTCCACTGTTCTGGGACACTTCTATGCTTTACAAATAATCAGCTGATGAATGGTTTGACAGTGGAATAGCGTCACATCTATAATCCCTTGAACTCAGTGTTGTACATTACTTGCTTGATTTTATTCCTTTATAGTTCGATAAAACAAAAGTTTGGGAGAACTATTTTCAGACAACCCTTTCTCAGATACCCATATATGCCAAACCATGTATTTATATACCTTTGTACATGTATATAAATGCCACACACCTCACTTCCCACAACCAAACATAACAGCAAATAATGGCAACATGTTAACAACAACAACAACAACAACAACAACAACAACAGTAATGAGACTAAGACTAAGACTTATTATTTGAGTTCTTAACTGTGTGCCAAACCATGTCCGCCCCATCTCCACAGCTGTATCCATAGCACCACTTCCTGTTCTGCTCAGGTAATTCTAACTTAACCTACCTTTATTCTGGCCCAATATGGTAGGGGGTGCTCCTACCCCTGTGATGGTCAGGAATGGCCCCGCCCATTAGAACTCATGGCTCCGCCTATTAGGTTTCCAAGCCCAGGATCAAATACCAACACCTGTACTGGTCATGGCTGTGTAATAAACCCTTTGTAAATGCATTCATGTTGTCTGAAAATGTGAGCAGAAAAAAGGGTTTTTTGAGGTCTATTTTTTTCTTTTCTTACTGTACGATATGCCGCAGAACCTCATTACTGTGAACTTCCTGTTTTTCACCCCGGGATCTCCCTCGGTCAGAGGCATGACATTTTATTAGCTTTGCGTTACGGGTTTTACCGCCTGCACTTACAGTGGGAGATTGACACTGATGTGAGCTTATTATCTGCCATCACAGGTGAAAATGTGGAACCTGCTCACATGTGTGATATGCCTATCCCCCGTGCATCTCTCAGCTCCGCCTGCTTGAATGCATTAACGAAAGCAAGACACCACAGTAGTAATAAGCTCCTTGACAACTTTGACAATCTTCTTCCCAATTACAAGCCTGGCTATTTATTTTTTTTTAAGAGTTAGCACAGATTTTATTGCAGACATCAGATTCTTCCCTCATATCACTTTCAGTGGTGTGACATATAGGTGTCATTTGTAGTGCTTTTTAACCACACTCTGGCATCTCTGACTTCTTTAGATTCACCTGTCTCATCCAGGCAGGTAATACTCCGCTAACGCTAATCTGCTGCTGCAATATGGCGATAAAGTTTCCACACGAGTGCGTAATGAACTTTTCCTTCAAGATACGCTCTCTCTATCCCTCTCTCAACCTTTAATGTACCACGAGCTTGTGAAAACCGGCCTCTGTCACGTCCGATGGACCTCATTTCTCTGTCAGGATGCGCATTTTGGAAAACGATGCTGATTTTTCTTTTTAGCATCCGAAAGCAGACGCTGGCCTTCGTCTGCACATTCTCCTTTGATTTGTTTGGATTTATTCCTCCAGCTGGATGGGCCAAGTAAACAAATCATTTCATCATCAAAAAAAGACCCAAGATTACTGTGTGGGATCACATAAGGAATAAACTGAGGCGCAGCAGAGGGTCTATTATCCAGCCTGAGGTTGTTTCCTTTCAATCAGATCAGATAAACATGCACAGTGTTTACACCTCGGCTTCTTTGAATGCACACAATTAAGAACTCAAATAACGAGTCTTAGTCGCTCAATACTGTCTGTGTTGTTGTTGTTGTTGTTGTTGGTGTCATTGTTGTTAACATGTTGCCTTTATTTGCTGTTATGTTGAGTTGTAAATTGAAAAAGGTTAATTGAAATCGAATGTCGAAAGAGCTTAGACCACCTTTTTTTTTCCTCCTCGAATGCAAGTAACACAACTTCCGTGACTGGATCTGGGCTTATTGTGTAGTTTCAGGAACATCATTAAGTATCAAATGTGTGTATGTATTAAATAATATATCTTGTGTTTTTTATGGTGAAACGACGCAATTTCTGGAGTGCTGTTTGATATCATTAGCATGACAACAATATGAGCCCATGAGTTCACCAAATGCAAAATGTACACATAATCTCAACTCCCTCTCAAATTTAACAAGCAAAATAACAACGAGGAAGCATCAGAGTGTGAAATTAATTTGCAGGAAAGAAAGTATCCTTTCCACGTACACTGCATAATAACACTTCACTTTATCACAGATTCACACACTTAAAGTGGAATAGATTGAGTAACGGCTTCATGAAATTAATTACAATAATATTTTGAGAATCTTGGCGCAGGGATAAATGCTATGACATGCATGGGAATATATCACTGTTCTCACTCACATCGCATGCCTTTACGTATGTTAATTACCGCCAAGCGCAACTGTATTGTGGGGAACAGCCAGAACTGATGTTTGAGATAAATCAAAGTTTGAATTTGATGAGAATAGAGAGGTTGGGGGGGTTTGTGGGCAAATACTAATTAATTCAGCTTTCATTGCTCTTGAGTTTCATCATTTGTCTGGGATGCTACTTATATCACTGATGGTTCTGATTGTGTTGCATATTCATTTATTTAACCAGCAATTTTTTTTTTTTTTTTTGCACTTCATTTTATTTTTTGAGTGTGGCTGTGTGGTTTCTTGTGCTGCCAAAAACAACTCTCAAGAGTGAGTGCCCTACTGGGGGGTAACAAAAACCAAAAATAAGCACTTACTTGGAGATGTATAGGAGGGGTTCTGTAAGACATGGTATTGTGTCCATTAAGTTGGGGGGTGGAGGGAGAAAAAACTGAGATGCAGACCGCAACACAAACAGGGGGAAAAGAAAGAGGAGCATAACAACTTCTTTACTTGTAAAAACAGGTGTCTTACTCAAAATTCCCATGATTTGATTTTTATTTAAACCAAGAAACATTATGTTCAGTTTACACATCTGCTGAACAAAGCCTAGCTGGCAAGCAGAGATTCCTGAGACTGGAGAGTTTTAACTGGTATAGGCCGTTTTTCCTCAATGAGACTATGCCAATAGTTCCTTCTGCAATGTGCACCTCCAGTCACAGCCAGTAGTAATATGGCTGAGACACACATCAACTGTGTCCTTACAATCCATGCTCGACTCAAATGATTCCATTGCATACATTTCCTTAGCAACTGGCCATACAAAACAATCAAAACAAGCACAATGAGTGCTCATTCATATTGCTGCATTAAAGTAAACTAACAGGGTGATGACTCTCATCAAAAGGAATATTACTGCACGGTGGCTCTGACAACATTAATATTAAACTTTTTTTTTCAAGTTATTACAGCTCTACCACAAATGTGTTGTCATACGGAAGTGTCTGTCTATAAACAAAGTCTTGATTTCTTGGATAAAAATATTTTGGATGCTTGGTATTTCATGTTTGATTGATTGATTGATTATTTTGTACAAGCCTTTTCTTGTAGCTGTGTCTATTTCCCTCAGATTTAGCTATGTTTAGCATGCCTTCATGGTTATTGTGCATTCTGCCAGTGCTGACCTGATGCCAGTCCCAGGGACTGCTCCATCCATCCTGCTTTCAGTAGATTTGTGCTTAATTAAAGAGTACATAATGCTTCTCCTCCTCAAAGAAACCTTCGGCCAAAACAATGGCAATGATTTTAGGAGACAAATGACGCCCCCTCTATCGATCTGCATGCTCCGTGGGTTGTTTTCAAGAGGTACATTTAACTTTCTATCCGCCTTTTTGCTTCTAATACAGAGCATATATTTCTAAATAACTGCTTGATTGTGAAATTAAAATCGTCCATTAACAGTGGCTTAATGTATGATACCCACTGCTGGGAAGACTGCATCGTCTGGTCACAGCCCAACATACCCAATCAGACTGAGGAGGCAAAGTCTTCAAAAACACCAACAAGCTTTATTCCAGTGTGCGCTGTGCCGAAACGGTGATGGATCTGGGTGGGGTCTGAGAAGACAGTTTCTCCAGGCCGCTCTTAAGCCTTAGCACAAACGTAGCGTTGTAGCAGCTTCATGGCAGTATCATGTGTTAAGCATTTCTGCAGCACACTTTGAGCTTTCACACTGACATGCAGTGTGTCATGGTGACTCATGATGCCTGTCCACAGGGGGAAACCCAGTCAAACTTCCAGACCTGATTCTGTTTACAGTCTTGTGGCGATAAATTATTTCTCCAATACAATGTTGTGAATGACCATGCCGACCCCCCCATCTCCACCCCCACCCAGCAGCAGTGCCTGAGCTTTCTACTACCTGGGAGACAAATCTCTCCTCCCATTTCTGTGGAAGGGGAGGATTAAGACAAGCAATCCAACAGGACGTGTTAAATATTATGACTAAAGACAAAGCTAAACATCAGACATCGTGGCTACTGTAGTTCATAAAACTAGAGTCATAAACATAAAACTAGAATCCCCTTGTGAAAAGTCTGCCTTCAGAAAGTAAAAGAGCTGCGATGTATCCATTCTACCTGTGCACTAAACCAGGTGAGTTCACTCATGAGCTCATCTACCTGGCTGAAGAGCTGTGCTAATTAGACTCAGCTGTTTTACTACTTGGATGGGACAACATGTGGTAGAACTTTTACACTCTAAAGCCATCGGTTTCCCATCCCTGAATCTGTTCACCACCATGTATTCCCATAATTTAACCTCAGCTCTTTTTTGATAAAAATTAATAATTTATAGCACATATTCACACATCTAGCACCTCCTAATCCATGTTCAATTGCACTTCACTATTCTTTCAAAAAACTCTCCCTGTTCGGATATAAACCTTAGGCTTCCACTTCAGCCCAAAGGGAGATCAAATTTTCTCTAATCTTCATTATATTTGAGTATGTCATCTGCAGCTGGAAGATAAAGACTGATTTAAATCTATGGAAACATTTTAATTGTACTTTAAATGGAAGGAACTTACATTTACTGCCTTTAAAATGAGTGTTTTTCTGCATGTTCATTTTCCATTCTATTATTCCACTCTTGCCTCAAAAATTCTGTAATGAATTTAATATAATTTTACAATTTGAAGATTTTAACGAGATTTAAACGATACCCCAGGCTTTTCTTCACCCACCAAGTTAATAGAATTCTCTGGATCCATTCCATACTCATCCATACTCTTGTGGAATATCTAACTATTGACTCTGTGTGGGGTATCGCCTCTTCTGTGTTCTGTAAACAAATTTACAAATCACTAAACTCCTCCTTCACTGCATGAACTCTGTGTAGGACAGGGAGCACCATCAGTTCACAGTAAATTTAGATACATAGATTCTAGTCTTTTATATATATATACAGTATATATATGTATATTAGGGAAGACATGGTGTTCTCATGCAGATTTAAAAAAAATGTCTTAATGTTTGTTTTTCTGATTTATTTGTTTATTTATTGATTTATTTTTTGACAATAAACAATGCAAAAACAAGAAGTACAGCCAACATGCAGTCAGAAAGATGGTTCTGCAAGCACCCTGTCGTTGCGCATATCTCCAGGCTGCTGCGTAGTATAATGGTTAGGCAGCTAGATCTGTTACTGATAGGTGGCAGCTCAACACCCAGGCGTTGTATCCTTGGTTGCTGAGTACAAATGTGACTTGTGCAAGTTGTTCTTTGCTGAATGGTTTCATTTAAGGTAATTTCAACTGTCTTTTTTCAGCCTACAGTGAGGTCATAACTCAGATCGTAATTCCTGGAGAAACACTCTTCCTTCACTTCACAATATATTCCTGTAGGACTCCTGACAACAATACTAGGAGTCCTGCTGGAATTTAAAGAAGTCCCAAGTGCCATAAGTGACAAAAACGAAACTGTAAAGTAAACTCTTGATGAAATAAAGAATCAATTACAATGGTAGCATAAATACGTTAGTCATACTAGCAGTTATAGGACAACCCCAGCTCAGTAGAAGAGGCTGGGAGGGATGGGAAGAGGTGCATCTTGGGCCGGTGAGTCTTCATGCTGTGCCAGAAGGAGCTCAGAGTCTCTGCAGCTCTTACCTGAGACCTGCATATGCAGTGACTACCAGAGCAGGTGTGCGGCTTTTACTCGGCTTATAGTGGGTATGAGGTGGGGGTGTGACAGTAATTGAGATTTGCTTGTTTTAATTCTCTGTTGCCATCCTTGTTTTGAGTAATTAGAGCAATGAGACATCCACTTCGTTGCATAGATTATTCAGATTTTATTTTTATCTGTATCATACAATGTAGACAGAATTGCATTTGTCAAATCTATCCGGCGAAATGGTGTCCCACATTTTTTCTGACATTTGATTTAAAGTATTTTGTTCTTTAGCAGGTAATTAAATGATAAATGACACATTTTGCTGCACTTGAAAACACCTTTTTCCCCTGCATTATCTCTAAAGAAACCACCGGGGAATAAATTATGATTAAAACAGGACTGGGGATGTATGAGAAAACTGTTAAAAGAAGCTTGTGCTATAAAAGTACAAAGACAATCATAAACCATGAGATTTGCATAAATTGTAGCAATTAAAGCGTACCAATGTGTGTCTCAAAGTGAATCAATGTATTAGTGGTCTTAAAAGTGTCCAGTGTATTTACTCCAGATTGCCTCTTTGGTTAAAGTTGTATTTATTAACTGTAACACCACTGACAACTGCACAGAATCTGACTGGCCACTCCATTCTAAAATAAATGTATTATTTTTTTTTCAGCTGAAAAGTGTGCAGAGGTTGTCTAGAATGGCAGTCTTATTTTAGCCCAGTATTTAGTGAAAGTATGACAAATGTGGCAGTGAGCATACAGAATGAAAAATAAACCTGGTTTGAGGCCAGTTTGGGAAAGCCGCATTTTAGAGAACCTGACTGACACCGACTGTTAAAAGTTGTGGGAACTTTGCAAGTATTTGGGCCAGTCTGAATATTTATTATTTATTTATTTTGCATATTTGCCAGGTGATGTCAGCAGATAATTCCAGAATAACAGTATGGGCTGATGGAGACTTGCGTTCATATTGGCCAGGGTCGACACGAAGCAGGCCTATTTGTATACCACACAGCTGTCACCAGTTATCCCTTATTTTAGGCTGAGTTAATGTGTGTGTGTGTGTGTGTGTGTGTGTGTGTGTGTGTGTGTGTGTGTGTGTGTGTGTGTGTGTGTGTGTGTGTGTGTGTGTGTGTGTGTGTGTGTGTGTGTGTGTGTGTGGGAGAGGGAGAGAGGGTGCGGTCAGGTAATCAAACCAGCAATCACTTCCGAAGATTACAGTTTGGATTTTAATGATTTTATAACCTTTCACATCCGAACACCCGTATGGCAGTTGATCAGGCATATCAAAAATCTCTTTCATTTATCTAATTGTAGTAAACCCCATTATTGCTATTCTGCACATTCTGGCATTGTCTGCAAAAGCACTGTGCGGTTTTTGGTTGCACCATGGAGTATGTTATTCCATTATATTTCTTTTCAAGGGTCTCTCAATCTGAAGATGAGTTGGTTTGAATTGGGAGGATGAACCCATGGAACTTTCCACAAAAGCCCACATTTTTCCTCTAAATTTTCTGAGTTTCCATTTTAAAAGCTGCTGTGAAAATAGACTGGTTTTGCCAAAGTTTTGTTTTGATAAGACTGCTGTTTCCACAGAATAAATTTATAGTACCGGGTCAAGGGTATGTTCTATTTTGTAGCTAAAAAGGACACAAGGCTCAGTTACTGGCTAGGTTTCTCCCCGCTCCGAGGGAGAGGGAGATAGTTAGAGCTCTGTTTTGGTAGTGTTGCAATGCAGCAATGTTGTCTTTAAAATCAATATTTATGTAGTTCACATGTCTTTGCTCAGATCAAAAGTGATCTCACTTGGTCTTATTGATTCAATCCCAAAACATGGGGTCAACAAATCCAAAGTCTTCTCCTGATAGCATGAGATAGAAACATTGTGAGAGCTGTACTTTCAGACATAGATGCAGGGTTAACTAAATGTGATCTCCCCACAATAATTTAATGCATAACATCAGGTAAGGACATGCATACATGCATATATGCATGCATTTCTGCAGGTAATTGGCAAAACATTAATGCAAAAAAAAATTAATGCAAAAAAAAAAAAAAACAAGCAAAAACAATGTTCCCAGTGGATTTATTGTATTCTTCCAGTCACAACCTTACCAGGACATAATGATGAAAACATCCTTTTGCTCACAGCTGTGATTAAATATGGCAGTATGATGAGATTACTTTACAACACTTTCATTTCATATTACAGCATAGTTAACACTCTCGAGAGAGTAAATATAATTTAATAATTTTTTAATGATTTCCTATTTAATTATGTCCATATACACATACAGAGAATCAGTGTGGTGCATGCCTGGGAAGGTGGTTTCAGTGATTTACCACCAACACACAGTCCTGTTCAGTTCAGGTGTTTATTTACAACTGGACATTAGCAGCACAGAATCTGGTCTGGCCTCGTGTATGGCAGCCTAGTTTGGGACTAGTGCTACCTAATGGAACCCAAATTTCCATTTCCTTGGTATATTTCCAGCACAATGACAAGGGGTGATCATTATAAAGACCCTGGGTTGAGCAGTTGTATGAATTTAAAAAAAAAATATATATATAAATGAACAACATGTAAGCTATGTGTTTCTACAGGTGCTGAGGAAAAACCACGGGTTGCTATCACCAGCCTGTCTTACCTGAAAACCACTCACGGTTTAGTTTGTATGCAGTTGAGCAGGTCCCATAATCACTTGTTAAATTTTCACCATCTTAGGGACACAACTGAAGCTCAAACTTACATTGTGTGCTTTCCTGAGAACTAAGACCTCATTTATAACCTCATGCACTGTAGATAAACACATTATGAATCAATTATATGAATTTATAATTCTGTCAATTTACCTATTACTCGTGGTTCATTGTAAAAAAAAATAACAATTATCACAATGTTATAATGAACAGCTCCTGAACATTACAGATTCGCTGTTACAATTATAACCCATTTCTGTCAACCCATTTACAGTTAAAAGATCCATTATTGAACGAAGTTCATGATTATTTTGAATGAAAGGATATAAAATGGCTAATGCATTTATATAACCCCTTTCATTTCTCTTCACAAACCAGGTATTGGTACATTGTGTCCCAAAGAAATCATAATGCGTATATTTTTACCTATTAATCGTTTTTCTCTGTACCCATTGTTGTGTTAAAATTCCTATCTTTTTCATATCTGTCCTTCTTATGTCAAGATATAACATCTAAAGCATTCGTTTTAAGACAGACAAACCATGGAAGGAGGCGTTTCACAGCGGAGATGAAGCAGGGAAATAGCAGCTGCCATTTCAGAGTCCATTAGCAGAGAAAGAGCGTCTGTAGTCTGGAGAGTTGCTGCAGTTAGCAGCGAAAATGACTTTCACCAATCAAACATACAATTGATTTGTTTGGATGAAAGATCTTAATTCATTTTGGCACCCTGCCTAAGACAACCAACACGTCAAGTCTGGAGAAACTTTGAGGCGTCAGTCGTATGGTTAACACCAGTTCCGAAATACTGGGGACGGCTACCTCAGTCTTTTTTTTTTTTTTTTTTCTCACAAATATGTGTGCTATCCATGTGATACTGCCCTGACAGAGATATCAAAGTTCAAAATCCAAATCGCTGTAACTTAATTTACATTTAATCACACATCATGTATCAACTGAACAACAGGTCAGCCAAATGATTGTACGGTGCTGGATTATCGATAAACTGACCATTAAAATTAAAATCCACTGGTCAGACTGGTATTGATCAGCGACTTTCATCTGACATAAAGACTGGAATTCTCTGGTAATGAGGTGCGTTTTGTTTTCACTGTTAACGGATTTCCCCGCTACGAGCTGCTGTTGGAGGAGCTCATGGATACGCAGATGGCCTCCTCAACCTCAACAGCTGAGCAAAGACGACACATGCGTTTCACCTTATGATGAAAATTATGGATACATTTCACTGCTCTCCCACAACCTTCAGCCATTTTCCTGTTTGCGGTTTGAAGTCACTGCTTGGAATTAATGCCATCGGGTCTTTAAAATGCAGTTTTTTTTTTTTTTTTTTTTTTTAATGTATACTGCTCCCCTATAATCATATTCTGCTACATTTCCAAAAACTGATTGCAGATATTTTTTTTTTCTTAATTTAAATTCAAAAGAAATTGCATTGCTGTGTCCCTCACCTCATAATTTTGATCTGCCTCTGAGGAAATCAAGTCCATTGTGCTGAAATGTGTGTGAATTCCACTGACAATAGCCAATGCAATAACAATAATCATAATGCCTGGCGACCAGGGGAAAAACAGGTGTAGGAGCGTTGCTGGCTTGCTGCCAAGGCCGAGTTATTTTATTGATCGATTATTTCAGTCCCAAAGTGTGAGATTTATCCATGCCTTCATGATGATAGTGTCTATATTGCAATCATGAGGAAAGAATCACTCACTAACTATTGATATCATCACAGAGTACAGCCCATTGCCAGCTGTGCAAGAAACCCTGCCAACGGAAGCAGCTACGTTAAACAGCATATATGCACACACACACACACGCGCACGCAGACACACACATGCTCACATACACACTCACACACACACACACACACACACACACACACACACACACACACACACGCACGCAGACACACACATGCTCACATACACACTCACTCACACAAACACACACACACACGCACATGTTCACATACACACACACACACACACACACACACACATATGCTCACATACACACTCACACACACACACACACACGCACACACACACACGTACACACACACACACACACACACACACATGCACACACACGTACACACACACACACCAGCACATACGCACACACACACACACACACAAAGGAATGGCTTTCCAGTTTATCATGGAAAAGGACATGTGACAGACATTACATTACATTACATTATCATCATTTAGCTGACGCTTTTATCCAAAGCGACTTACAGTTCATTAGGCTAGCCAAGGACCAATCTCCCCTGGGAGCAATGTGGGGTTAAGGGCCTTGCTCAAGGGCCCAACAGCAATGGTGTTCTTGCTGTGGCTGGACTGGGGCTTGAACCATCAACTGCTGGGGGACACATATTGATTGTCATTTCTTTGTTACATCTTTTTTTTAAAACCTTTTCAGACTTATTTTTTTGCACTTGATTGTGTGAAGTTCATGTACCCTCAGTCATTGTAATTCACAGAAAAAGTTTGCAATTCACTGAGATTAAAACTTTAACCTTGGAAAAGTTTTGTTGTTTGACTCATTTCAGCTTCAATTGTGCTGCCAGTTGTGGCAGCGTTGGGTCTGAACACATTTCACTAAATCAGATTTAGCTTTATGTATTGCCTGTCCACACTGCAGACCCTATTCTGCTTAAATTTAAAGTGCAATTTTCAAACCAGGCCTGGACAAGCCCCAGCATTCAGCACCGCTGCATAATTTTAATTACTCAGCGATTTCTTTCCCCCTCATGAATAGAAATGACCTGCGTATTACTTCTGTTTTGCAATTTGAAATCACTGAATGATTTTGTGAGGAAATGTAAATAGGCTAAAGGAAATTTAATCAAGTTGTTTATAAGATCATAACCACGAGTACAGTGTTAAAAGCTCATTAGCTTAAGTGAAATCAATCTCCACGTGTAACGTTTTAGCAGCTTAACTTAGAATGTAAATGAATTCTAATGAAATCAGTGTGCTGAATATTTTCCGCAGGACATGACAGAAATGGCGGTAAGATGAATGTCTGCGCTGAGAGGTCTGGAGGTCCTGCGTTCTCCTCCTCAGGCAGACTGAACTTTAACCATGTGTGAGGTCACTGTGGTCTCTCACAGAAGGGTTTCACTTAATACAAGGTGATTCATTTCCTCATCTAAACTTTTAAAGCGCGTACTAAAAAAGAACGGTTTCATGAACAATGAGTGAACCTGAGACCGATCTATTAGACCGAGCACTGACTCACCTTGGAGGAAATGACTTCAGGCCTGGAACCAAGGTTTATTTTAATTTTAGCAGGTAGTAGGTGGGGGAGGTACTGCCTGGCAGATTTAGTGGATAATTAGGCGGCTGGTTTTGCGGTAATTTGACCAGCGCAGCAGGGTTAACAGTTCCTCTCTTTCAGAAAGCACCATGAGATCTTTAATGACCACAGCGGGTCAGCATCTTGGGATAATGTCTCATCCAAAGGTCCTGACCTTCCCCAGTGCAGATTCCATCACCATGCCTGGCCTCAGGATTCCAGTAAGGCTTTGAACAGCGACTTCTCTCAACTGACCCTTCGGCGTAGTAGAAAATGACATTTTCACAGTTTGCAGCAATCGCTCAATAATTCTGAAAATTCTATATATTCCTACCATCTAATATTAACACATTATCTACAGAATGCTGAAAACCTGTCACTGTTTGCTGTGTTGATGATGTAGTCAATAATCTGAGAAATGTACTCATTTAATATCATTTCAACACTTTCCCAAATAGAGAGAGAGAGAGAGAGAGAGAGAGAGCGATATCTGGATGTTTGGATATCTGGCCTAAAAGCCCACTCCATGTTGAATTGTGATCTTGGCAGCTGAGACATCTTAAGCAGAGATTGGAAAATACATCAGACAGAATACAGGCAGAAAACCCTGATACCCCCACTCAATTCACTGACCTCTGTATACCGAGACATCAAGTCCTGCTGAGTAGCTCACAAGACATAGCTGTATTTATTCTAAAATAGATATATGTGTTTTTTTTTCTTTTTTTGTGTATTTTAAAAGAAGAAAATTTCATATTTTTTTGACAAACGAGATTTAGACAAACTGGAGTTGTATTTACGTTGTGTTGAATGTGAGGAATGAAAACTGTCCATTAGGCATTGCTGGGTTTACACTCCTATCCACTTTTCCCAAACAATCTATTGCTCATGAGTTTATGTAACAAGTAGAGACAGGTCATTGAATATTAAAATATTTTTGAATGCAAGGGCTCGTGGTATAAGTGGAACCGGCCACTCTGAGCTGTGTGGGTGTGGTGTGGGTAGTGGTCGTCCGCTAGTGTTTGGGGGTGTGGGTAGGTGGCTTCATCTTTGGACCACATGACATGACCCTGTGGTTTACTTTCATACAACTGGCTAGCCTGTGGTGGTCTATTCTGTACATATCCCAATGTGAGTGTAGAAATATATGATAGCACATGGGTTAAAGATGTAAGAAAAAAGGAATGACTTAGCAAGTAAGTTGATGTCAGGAATCCAAATTCTTAAAATTTTAGAATTTATTTTATAAAACTGCTCCTATGTTTGTGGCAACCCCATATGCAAATTCACATAACATCAAACAGTGCTGGAATATTGCCCAGTCAAAGTGGGCATTACTCTTTTGAAAGCTAGAGCTGCTTTATCTCTGATTTGTAAACATCTCTACAGAAGAATTCCGCTTTGCAGCAGTTGACTGGCTGTGAACTTTATGACTTAGCCTACTAATCCTTTGATTTTGCGTGCTTGAATCTTGGCAGGGATCCCTCACAAAAGCTAAAGAAACCATTTCAAAGCCTGTGTCTGATTTTACTTTTTTTTTTTTTTTTTTGTTTTACACTCATATTGCCTCATTAGATGGTAAAAAATGTAAGAGAAGGGTGAAAAATAGGCCAGATTACTCATTGTTTAATTGGCTCTTGTGATGCATATATCATCATTATCCTCATTAAAAAAATAATAATAAATATATAAAAAATCTGGAGAGATGATTGGGTTATTTCCATGGTTCAATGTCATCATGCTGATTCGTAGTTTAAGATCCCATTTTGAAGAAGCATTTTGTCCCCGTGCTCTTGTGTCTTTTGCTTTGCTACAGAGGCGTAAACATTGAGATGGAACCAGAATGCTCAAAATATTTGCAAGTCAAACACAGCACGAAAAATCAACAAAAGATAAAAAAAAGAAGATCTTAAAAAGAGAAAGATGATCAAATCAGTCATACCACCCAGCACCCTTTCAATGCCAACTTGCTTAGTTGGGAGACATCCTGGGAAAATGAAGTAGCTGCAGAGGTGTTGTTGGGCTGGCATTGGGCATTCTTCTCATTGGACTAAAGGGAACTTCATTGTCTCTGCATGGTGAAAGGTGCACTGTGCTATAGAGTGTGCAGTCCTTCAGGTGAGATGTCAAACAGTGTTCCTGACTAACGGTGGCCATTGAAGATCCCATGGTGCTTTTTGATAGAGTACAGGGGTTAACATCAGCATTCTGGTCTGATTCCGATAAAAAAAATACATAAATAAAAAGTAATTGCCAGTCTGTATCTGCTCACCTAAACTAATCTCTGTATTTAAATAGGTATATGATCCTCTGCATTCCAAACCCACAGCGATGCCCCAATTAATGCTCTGTTTAACCTATCCCAGGCACACAGTGGATTAAAAGCAATAAAGTGGGGATCGCGCTGTGCAAACAACAGCTCGTTCACTGGTTAAAGGCCAGACTTCCCGGGACTGAAGAGAAATCGGATTCTGTTCAATGTTGATCATTCAAAATGGTGTCCTACTTTTGGCCGAAACAAGGCTTCTGATTGGTTCTCTGTCATCTTATGCTTTTTATCTTGTCAGCATCAATCCTGTAGCATACCTGTTAGGCCCTGGGGATCTGGGGTATGTGGTTTGAGGATATGTTGGCTCTCTATCACTGCCTGATAAATTATTTCAAAACCTAATAAAACCTTAAAAATAATAAACAAATTCACAATATGTAACCAGCTGGTCAGATAACAATGATAATAACATAGCAATAAAGTAACTTTCCTCTCAATCAAAAAGGTGTTTTCCATTATTTGCACAATGTTCATTCATGATTCAGTTTTATTATTATACCATGTTATTAACTCCCTTTGCTGTTGTGGAAACCATGCATAATGTATTATGTAAGTGGAAAAAATAGTAAAAGAGAACCGTCCCTTATGAATGTAATGTATTTAATGTAACCAAGCTCAGAGGTGCATTAGTGCGTTTTACAGTTTTATGTAATAAAATGTTAATGCTTACATCTGTGGCCTATAAGCACTAAACCTGTGTCCAGTGTAGCTTTAGTAACATACATTGCAGTACAGCTTGTTTAAACAGCAAGTGATTACATTTGTTTTTATGGAGTGCTTTATAAAAAAAAAAAAGTCATGACCATATTTTAGGCTACTCTAAAACACTGATTTCTGGCTTGTTAATCTGCACCCAGTTCCAATTAGTATCACTCTATAGGCCTGTGATGGGACTCACGTCCAGATCACTTCCAACACAAAAAGAGGAAAATCATTTTTTCCAATGAAGCTGAGGGTAGAGTTCAGCTCATCAGGTTGGTAAGGTGCAAAGCACTTTGGGTACTGTAGTTAACCATTGATTTGTTTATTTGATTAATTATTGAATCAAACATAGTCTTTTTGAATGTAATGCAGTTTTACAGTTGCTCGTGTTGCTATAAGCTGTAATCTGTGTGTGTGTGTGTGTGTGTGTGTGTGTGTGTGTGTGTGTTTTGTGTGTGTGTGTGTGTGTTTCTGTGTGTGTGTGTGTGCACATGTGCATGTGTGTGTTTCTGTGTGTGTGTGTGTGTGTGTGTGTGTGTGTGTGTGTGTGTGTGTGTGTGTGTGTGTGTGTGTGTGTGTGTTTGTGCATGTGTATGCGTTTGTGTGCATGCATGTGTGTGAGCATGCATGTCTGCAGCAGCAATAGCCAATTGTGCAAAGTCCATTGGCCAAGTCCACTTGCCAGATCTGTTCCTAATTTAGTTTTTTTAGCAGTTATCTGAGCCACATCTACACCAAAGCCAGCCTGAATCCATTACAAAGTCAATTCCAGCTTCTGTAATAGATCTGTGCTGCTGTTCTTTCACTAGCTGGGTTAGAAATTTGCCACATTCAAATTAGCAGTAATTAAGCAGTTATACAGGTTACCTCTCAATGGAGATAGACATAGCTCTCCTTAGGCGAACTATTGTATGTTCATCCTTCAACACTGGTTTCACTTTATTGGACTGTAAACTGTTTAAGGGCCTCTATTTCATTCATTTTTTTTTTTTTTCGCAAACTGTCATTTTTCACCTATTTGGAGAATCTCTTTGCCCTCTGGTTTAACTGACATCAGCTTTTATTTCTACATGTTTTGACAAGCTAACATTAAAGCCCATCACAGTACGATGTTATAAGAGGAAGATATATCAGCCAAAACGACTTCTCAGCAGGCCCGTAAGTGCCTCCAGTATTCATTGTGTTAACATATTTCATATTGATAACCATATTTGTAGCTCAGGAGGGGAAACAGGGAGGCATAAATATCGCCCTGTATTATAGAAAGCATCATAATCAACAGTGCCAGTGGGCTGTCTGATTAGATCACCACCATCCATTTTGGCAGCCCAAAGATGGGAAGATGAAAAGTATATGTATACAGAATTCATGTAGTTATGGGGAAAGTTAATATGATATTCCACCAGCGGTGCTACCAATCTGCCAATTTATTGTTTTCACTGTTATTACATAATTATAATTTTTGTGCACTTTTTTTTATTATTGTTTTCTGACCATCAGTGTACTATGCAAATTAGCACCTGCAGATTGCATAACCATTTGCAATTTCACTCAGGCTAAATGAGTCCACAATGATTACCATTCCAGCTGTAAAAGTGACATATTTGTCTCTATAGCAGACACTGTTGTCCACCCTCACCCTCTGAACAGCTTTATGTTCATAAAAACCAGCTATTTAAAGTTGCTTCAAAAACTACACATTGCAAAGGTATTTCTAAACATTTGACTTTCCACTTACGCGTCAATTGTCAGTTTAAATGACTAAATGTCCATACACTTTGCCTTTGATGTACAATGTCTCTAGATCTCTCTGCATCTCGTGAAATATGATTTTCAGAAATGAGAATTTTAGGTGTGGTTTTAGGTGCGTGTGTATGTGTGTGATGTGTCTGTATATGTGTGTGTGCATATGTATGCGTGTGTGTATTTGCATGCATGGTTTGTGTGTGTGTATATGTATGCGTGTGTGTATTTGCATGCATGGTTTTTGTGTGTGTGCATGCATGTGTGGATGTATGTGTATTAGTTTGCTGGTGAGTGTGTGCATGTGTGTGCATGCAGATGTGTGTGTGGGAAATAATATCATTTTGCTCTCTTTGGATCTGCTGCTGGAAAAGCAATAAGAGCTTTTGAAATTGTGTGGGCTAAAACTACATTTCATAAATATGTAAATTCATTATTAGCAAGCAATCACAATTTGAAAAAAGTGACAACTTCAATTCAAGCTTGTCCTCGCTATAAACTTCTCCATAATCAAAAGCAAAACATGCCATGTCGCTGAACTGAAAGATTTACACGGAACAGTTTTTAGTAAGTAGTAGAAACGAGTGCACTTGATCATTTGTTTATGACTCATGCTGAGTTAATTTTATTTTCAGTTTTTATCATCAAAACATTAGTAATAAGCTTTGCTTTTCTGCATAATAATTTGCTATTGTAAATGCCATCAATGAATTGATAAGAATGATTTGTAATACATTAAAGGCATTGCCAAAAATTATTTTCCAAAATCAACAGCATTCTTGTAAATAATGATGTCTGCTTGTGTAATAATTTAGCATGATATTTGTACTGAGCAGCTCTGGAACAAATATGTCACAACCCGTACTTTTTATATAACAGCCAGGCTTGTAGAGTATTTGCTTCTCTGTTGCTAACAGGGTTTCTCTAACCCAGGGTCTGTGTTATTGACAGCGAAGTTATGACTGGAATACATGTCAGTCTCCAACTCCTTTCCCGGCCTTTCATTTTGGCTGTTTGGACAACTGTCATTCACATCCACCTCCATCCCATCCAGAGGTTAACACACTTCATCAGAGGAACTGGAACACGGTTCAAAGCTGTGTGACAGTGCCAAGGCCGGGGGACACTCAGAAAAGGCAGGGGTGAGAGTGGCTCAGCCCTTAAATGTAATAGACTTTTAATGTTAAAAAAAAAAAAATAAATAAAAATAAATAAATAAACCTAATATTAATGCTTCCATCTTAGCTGGGCTTTTTGCATTAATGCATGAATAGAAATTAACTTCTAAAATGGGTAACACGGTCACAGTATGGCTTATTTATTCAATGGTTTATTTAAATCCAATTTGACTTCATTTACTCAGCAAGAATGAAAAAAAAAAAGTTTTTACTGTAAAATAAAATCATATTCATCCTCCCTCATCGTCAGAGAACTGATGACACAGTCCAAAATTACTTACATTAAATTATATTTTTAATGGTACAGTTAATCATGGCTGATGATCATATGCACACCCCACCTTGAAAAAAAAAAATTAATAAAAATAATAATAAATAACAGTGTAATAAGTGTCAGCTCACTTCAAACTTTCGTACATCTCTATAAATATTAAATTGTGACAGATTTTATGCATGCATATTTCACACTGTGAAAGCATACATTCCAAGTCATTACCGTGACCAGGACAAATGTAGACTTGTCTCTGTTTCAAATATCCTCCTTAAAGAATTATTTAGGCACTGCAAAACTTATTTTATGATGGATTGTAGCTAATCTTTACTTTCTGAAAAATGATCCATTAAAATGAATACTCCAGTCCTGAATGTGGTTCCATTTTGTAGCCACCCAGCAGTACTTAAACATTATATCATCACAAGCTTAGCATGAAGGTATAAAAAAAAAAAAAAACAGCATCTCCTTGTGGAAGACAGTATCTCTATATTATCACACTGTCATTTTGATATGAATAAATGTGATTGGCTGAATAAGCAGAAGGGTGATTTCTGACAACTGCGGCTGAAGTCCGCTGGATGTACTGAAACACTGATTATGGCCTATTATTGAAGGCTGACTAATGGAGTTTTTAAAACAAAGTTCGGGAGAATCATTCTCAGACAACACCCTACAATCAATTCTGGTCTCCACACAAGTATATAAACACCACGTACCTAGCTACCATCCTGCTTTGCATCTCTGGCATCCCACCTCCTCCCCATCGCCACCTTTCCTAATTATGTGTTTTCCTATAGGGGGGTCCTCTTCTCCTACAAGAACATCTGCACTCCTCTCCCCCTTAGGACTCCAAGCCCAAAACCAATATACAATCCCTACACCTAACCACTTAATAAGCATTACAATTTAATTCCTTCCATTGTCTGAGAATGTTTCTAGTGAATAGGGGCTAACAAAAAACCAATGAAGATCACCACTGAGAAAAGTTTGTTTGTTTTAAGACTAGGTGAAATCCATATTCTGGATACTGCCCTACCTGTTGTTGAATATGAAATTCCATAACTGATCCTTGAGAAAAATGCTGCTTCATTTATGTTGCCTTCATACTGCAAGAGAATGTCTCTTGTGTTCTGCCACAGAATGCTCTTCTTCCATACAATCTTTAAAAAGGGTTCCTAAAGGGTTATTCGCATGTCCTGCTGGGGGAACCCTTAAAGGTTCTTCTTTGATATGGATTTCACTCACAGGTTCTCTGTAGAACCTTATTCTGCGGGATATATAAAGAACATTTGATGAACATTTAAGGTTCCCTCAGCAGGGCTAAGATTGCGGTCTACAGAAGCACAGGAGACATAACTATCTACACACAGGAGAGGGTTAAAGCACACCGGAATCGTGCTCTGTGTTCAGAGGTAAAAGAAAAAAAAAAATTAAAAAATGGAATGGTGTGGATTGAATGAGTCATGATTGGCATTTCCATGTGCAAAAAAAAACAGCTGTGGGCCAGAAATGTCACCCCCATAATATAAATCAAGCAGTGATTTTCTCTGGCCACCAGCTGAGAAGCAGCTCAGCTTTACCCCTCAGTGCTCAGCCTCCGAATTTTGAACAAGTTTGGCATCTTACCGGATGACTCAAACTATTTCAGTATTACAATTGTCTGATCAAATCTGAAGACTAAAATGGTTCAGTGCTATAAGTGATTTTCTATTATAGAGAAACCTACTCTAGTCAAGAATAGATATATAATTTTTTTTTATTTTTATATTATGTATTTTTTTTTTTAATTTCAAAACAATTTTTAATTATCCCATAATTTTAAAAAGGTCAACTGAGAACACAGTCTTCTGATTTTTTTCTCAACACAATCACATTTCTTTCTTTTCCATTCTTTGTGCTCTAACAATTAATTAAGAATCCAAATTGGCAAGAATAAAATGTAATAAGTAATTTGTTAAAATTGTACCTAACCATGTACACTTCACTAAGAAACACTATTTGGCTGACATAAGAATTAATGCGCCAGATTTTTCTGGTGGGCTCACATTGTGATAATACTTAATTTAGGTTACCAAGTTTTGGCATTGCTAAAGGTGCCCATTCTATATCGGGATGGTGTCCATCATTGTCCACATCCCACATTTTTTTTCCATCAGCTTTGATAGGTGACTGAACAGACACCTTACTCTTGAGCCCATGCAGTGGCAAGCTGCAACATCCCACTAGTCCAGAAACATTTCCAAAATGGTGAGAATTGTATACAAAATTTTTATCATCTAAATATAACCATTGCCATATTTTTTTTTCCATCACATTTTTATTTTTTTGCCTTTTTCCATAAATATTTTAAATTTTAAATCTCATCCTTGCATTTCATTAAATGGATGGTATGTGTCTGGCAGCAACTGAAATTTTGTCATGTTATGATAATGACAATTAAACTCTGAATCTTGAATATTCCTCTGGAAAACAAATGGATGTCTGAGGGCTCACCCATCATTGATCCTCTGTTGTTTTCTGTGCAAACTGCAACAGTGACAGACTTGGACCGTGGTTTAATTCTCCAATCCATGCATGCAACACTGGCAGCAAGCGGATGCCAGTCCTACACATACACCCTGTGTGCCTCCTGGCCAGTGGACCTAAAGTGCGAGATCTGTTTAAGTTTGAGATGGATTTCAGCTTGCGGCTGCTTTATGGATAGATACCTAAAAATGGGTATAATATCTGTATATGCAGGCAGCCATGACCTTCAGTTTAAGTGGGATGTTTTTGTATTAGGTACACAGCACTTACCTCTGGAGCAGCAGCTGGATTGCTACCATTTTTCTCGTGCTAATTCAGGGGGAAGTGAATGCATGGTTTGTCTTGGCAGAGTCTCATTGCGCCCTAATGATCTCGCTTTCTGAAAAGTGTGTAATATCCTGGGCACATCCCTACCCATCAGTTTCCTGTTTTCTCTTACATTTTTATTTTAATGGTGTCCTTGCCTCCCTTCCATTTGTAATCCACAATCTATATACTATGCCAACAGCCTAATTTCCTCCAACATTAAAAATAAGAAAGATTCTTCAATATAGGAAAAAATTAGGCCAATTGTTTACCATATGGTACAGAAGATTCCCAAACAGTATTACACTCTCAACTTATATTTCTTGCAGGTTTGCAGATTTTTTTTTTTTTGTTTGTAGTAATTACTTTTTTTCTCTTTAAATATAATAAATTGATATGGTCAATGACTGTGCATGCAATGCATACATTATTTATTCATGTTGCTTTACCAAAAACTATGTAAAAAAATAACACATTATGAAAGCCCTTGTCAGAAAGCATGGAGAGGTTAATAGATTAAACTTTAAATTGGGGAACACAACAAAAGAGATAAACGTAATCTTAAACATGGTGCAGCTGTTAGATTGACTGACATTTCCATCTGTAAAAGCTCAAAAAAGACATGTTTACAACCACTGTTTTCGGTTTCTCATTCAATGAGGTTCAGTGTCAATGGGAGGCCAGTGCGCTGTAGCTCTAAATGTCAGATGATAAACGCAGTGATTTAACTTATGCTGACTGAACCTTTAATGGGGAGTGCAACCCGTAAATATAAGGTGGAAAACAGTTCTCCAACAGTTGTTTATGTCACTGTCATTTACACCGTCAGTGACACCGTCAGCTGTGGAGACTAATCTGCTCCTTGCCATTGGATCAGAACTGTAATTCCCCAGCTGCCATCTTGATTGCATTATGGTTGACACTGGGGGCGAGAGTGGGGCAGCACTGGGGGGAATGGGTAATTATCCTGGCATTATAATAGAATGTCTGGAGAGAGCAGCAGCGGCCACTGCTTAAATTCATGAGTCCAATGATAAATTCTGAGGATATGGCAGCAATTAACTTTGAGATATGCGGCAAGGGCCTCTTGGAGCTCCAGTTAAGCTTTATACATATGGATAAGGGATGTTTGAATGGCGCTATTTATAAACTTAAATAGATAAATAGTCAATATGAGAATGCAGATGACATCTTTATGCATGCTCTCATCCTTTTTAGACAAGATACATATTTTTTTACCCATGGAAAGATGACAAGTTCAGTATCACTTGGTTGTCCTGTGTCTTTCTTTCTTTCTTTCTTTCTTTCTTTCTTTGCTTATTTATTTGCATTTTTATAGCCTAAAAGTATCCATATTTGCCTTGATTGATTGCCTCTGTGTGTGGGATTATGGTTTCTGACTTGACTTCAGAGATCCAGGGTTCCACCACTGTCCTGTGTCTATGTCCTCATGTGCCTGTGTGTCAGTCTCAGGCCATGAAGCTCCAGTCGTTCAGGTGTGCACAGGTGAAGGACTATGAGGTTTCCATCGCAAGAAGAACAAACTTTTTTTTCCTGACTCACTCCAAAACACTATAGGATAATGAGGTTACTGGAAACTAATGTACAAAAGCAAATAGTTTTTGTTAATCTGAAACAGTCTATTGGATTTTATTAGGAGTGATGAACTATGCATAATTCACTGATTTAAAAAGACAATATTGCACACCACACCTTGAGGCATCCAATGCTCTCTTTATGTATCACATAATTACAAATGAAATACAACTATATATATATATATGTATATTATTATTAT
This sequence comes from Albula goreensis, assembly GCA_022829145.1. Lineage (NCBI taxonomy): Eukaryota > Metazoa > Chordata > Actinopteri > Albuliformes > Albulidae > Albula > Albula goreensis. Next base: position 38,005,071 of record CM040746.1, on the reverse strand, counting down.
TTTTAATTTTGTTGTGGCAAACATGTCATCACACACGTCTTCATTACGTATGAATACCTTGCTCAAACGTGTGCTTACCTGCTCCTGTCTGCTCAGATCGTACCCTGGGTTCAGGAGCCGTGTTTGGTTCTGATACAGCCCATTACCATTTGACAGCTGTCCAAAAAAGAGTCTCTCTAATCTCCTGTGATTAGCATCGCTCCTGAGCTTAGGTGTCACTGGCTGTTACACGGCTAACACAAATCTATGCTTTTCATGGGTCCCACAACACTCTGAACTTCGTCTTTTTTTTCTGTATCGCAAATTCTCTCTCTCTCTCTTTCTCTGTCTCTCTCTCTCTCTCTCTCTCTCTTTCTATATATACATAACTGTCTGTAACTATTATTAACTGTCAGTAAATGTTATTATAACTATTACCATTAACTACTGCTATTACTGTCAGTGACAACTAACATGCTAAAAGGTGCCTCAAAGCTCGGGGTCCATGCATTAATATCCAATTACATCATGAAGAGTTGTTTGATTCAACCCCTGATGAGCAGCATGCATAAAATAGTTTGGCTGAATAATAATCTGTGAATTTGAATGCACCTGAGGCTGGCTGGGATCACTGCAGTGATTTCTGGCGCAGTCTGAGATAAATTTATGGATTGGATTTAAGAACAGAATAATAGTTTGGGAACAGAGTTCAGAGATTGCAGGTTTGATACCCAAGGGAGGCAATGGCATTGTATCATGCGCAAAACGCTGAGCCCAGTGGATATCCATCTGTGCAGATGTGTTTTTGTACGACGGCAAGTAACTGTGAGGGAGAGTGCCTGTGATATGCTGAGATGTAAATGAGACGACAGAGCCGGGCAGGGGTTGTGAGCGAGGCGACTGGCTGGCCTGTTTCCGTGGAAGGCGTTCCATTTTGAAATGAGGGTGAGCGGTGAATTCTGAGCGTGGGAGTGGAGCTGAGGCGGGGGAGAGGAAAACGAGGGGCTGGAGGACAGGCTGGGGATCGGCTGCACATGCAGTACTGCTGGTAGCCTGGAGCAGTGGTGTCATCAAGGGACAAAGGAACTCACTATGAAACCTGAATATGGTGAATATAAGAGTGCCCTAAACCTGTGTGTGTGAGTGTGTGTGTGTGTTTCTGTCTGTGATGTCGGTCATATATGTGAGTGTGTGTGTGCATCTGAGTGTGTGTGTGTCCCTCATACTAATGTGTGTCCATGCTGGCTGTATATGTATGTGCTTTTGTGCATTTCTGAGTCATTTTTCAGTGTGTGGGGTTACAGAGCGATTATCAGAAGTTGCATTTCATGTGAGTTACGTGACCCCCTTGTTGTACATGAGGAATTTATTGTAATGAAGCAGTTTGTCCATGTTTTCTTGGCATCGTGTGTCACAGGGAAACTAGCACAAGTGAGACAGGACTCATCTTGGGCCTTTGCTGCCAGGTGGTCACTGAGCAGGGTTCCAAAAAAATGACATGCTCCACTTAAGTCACTACAGCTCAATAACTACCAAACTCCTGTTGGGCATTAAGCTTGTGTTAAGCCAAGAATTAAAAACCCATGGTCTGGCTGTCTCATCCAGAATGCATAAGCGCATTTGCTCTTGTCTGGTAGCATGAAAATGAAACGTGTGCTCAAATGAGTTAGCTAAAAGTATGACAGCATTGTATGGTGAGTTTTTGCTGGCTCTTTTATGTTTGTACTTTGAGGAATGGGTTCAAAGATTTGAGAACATGGCATCATTAAGTCAAAAGTATTCAATATGGGGAGCAACCTCAGGGATAAAAAAAAAAACACTCAAGAAATTCGGGGACATATACACAATAACTCCAAAATTAAAAATTAAAAAATTAAAAATGAAATTTCATGCAAATCCTTCATTGATTAACACTGTGCTCAAATAATTACCAGCTATTTCTTTCTTATTTTCAAAGACCACTCTCTTTTTGTAGCTAACAAACCAGTAGGAGTTCATAGAAACTAACACAGGTGCAAACCTTAAGTACCTAAAGTGTGCAGTTAACATTACACAACATTATCAGCGTCATTTAGCTGACGCTTTTATCCAAAGTGCCTTACAGTTGATTAGGCAAACCAAGGGCCAATCCCCTGGGAGCAATGTGGGGTTTGACACAAACTGTATGTGCACATGTGCATTAATCTTTACACATATGGCAGATTCATTTAATGGAAATGATAGCAGATACATCACTCCCTAACCAGTACCATTTTAAAATATGGCTGTATTATTATTTTTTTAAAGTACATCACTTAATGCAGGCTTTTATGTGACAGTGGTTTTCTTAAAGGTCAGATGTCTTCATAAGAACATGCGTTTGCTTTATAAAGGGCCTGAAGCTCTCAGTACCCCTGGAAGGATGTATTTATTATTCTCTAAGTTATACTTTGAGACTGTGATTGGCTGTGATCATCATTTTCAACCTTCTGCTTTATGCTAGCATTTGATCGTCATTGATTATTCCCTATCATCTGACTGTGATGTTCTTTACTAAGGTTTCTCTGTTCACTTGTATGATACAGCTGAGTTACCATCATTCATTGGGCAAAAGGTCCAATGTTTAGTTATTTGTTGGTCTTTTTTACTTAAGTGAAGAAATATGGGTTCAAAAGCACATTTTCAAACCTTCTCATTGGGTCTACACCAATCATATGTGCAATATTTATACGGGCCCCTCTAGTTTAAGTACAAACACGGTTAAAATGGGTCACATTTTCAGAGAGACATAAACATGAAATAAAAGTGTTTTCGATATTTGTGAATAATTTCAGCTACAATGAGCCCAGTTATCACTGCGTTTCATAACCAGAAACACCCAAAGGGAAAAGATTGGCCGAAGTTGCTAAATATCTTGTATGTGCCCTTGGATGCTTTCTTTAATGTAATATTTATTATGAGTCAAACAAGCTGACATACACATAGCATCTTGGACCAGGGATGATTTTTATTTTCATTTTTCGCTCAAGGCTTCTCTCTCGTTTTATAATGTGTCAGATACTCTGGGTCTTTACTTATTCCAAGAATTAAAACAGATGGATTTACTTCCCAGGCATCAGCTATTTGTTGTTTCTGTAACTCAGATTTTCTCTCGGGTTTTCTGAATTCCCCTGAGACAGTTAACCTGAGACTTGCACTGTATAACCCACAAACACTGGATCACTAACTCAGAGACTGCAGACCCACAGCTGCACAGCTGATATCAAACACTGGATCACTAACTCAGAGACAGCAGACCTACAGCTGCACAGCTGATATCAAACACTGGATCACTAACTCAGAGACAGCAGACCTTCAGCTGCACAGCTGATATCAAACACTGTATCACTAACTCAGAGACAGCAGACCTACAGCTGCACAGCTGATATCAAACACTGGATCACTAACTCAGAGACTGCAGACCTTCAGCTGCACAGCTGATATCAAACACTGGATCACTAACTCAGAGACAGCAGACCTACAGCTGCACAGCTGATATCAAACACTGGATCACTAACTCAGAGACTGCAGACCTACAGCTGCACAGCTGATATCAAACACTGGATCACTAACTCAGAGACTGCAGACCTTCAGCTGCACAGCTGATATCAAACACTGGATCACTAACTCAGAGACTGCAGACCCACAGCTGAACAGATGATATTCCATATTGCCTATCGCTCTATGTAAACTGTTTAGCTTGAGGCATTAAGATCATCATTTTGTCAAAACAAATAGTTAATATTCTTCTAGTTAAAGTCCATGTAATCCCTGTTTTTTTTTTTTTTTTTTTTTTTTTACATTTATCTTATGGGTATGGATACTTTTGCCTCTTGACCATACAAGGCAACTCATGTAACAGTGTGTGTATCTGTGTGTGTGTGTGTGTGTGTGTGCGTGCATGTATGTAGGTGTGTGTGTCTAGCTACATGTCTGTTTAGACAGACAAGCAATGACCTTTCTGACAGACTTGTTTGCACAAGAAATGTTGCCGCTATTCATAAACACTAAGAGACGAATTCAGACACAGCCTTGAAGTAGCCCTGTGTTTTCAACAAGTCTGTCAATACAAACGGCTATCTTCGTGCAGGAAACTCTACTCATCTCCACTCTCCACTCATCTCTGCATTCAGCCTTAACTTATGATCCTAAAACTACTTACCTGAAAGATAACCATGGTCACAAAGATGTGAGAATGGTTATGTAATTTTATATCTTTACTTTGTGATTTTAGTGGGAAATCCTTCATGTTTTCCCAGAGAAAATCCCCCAAATTCTACAGAGACTCACCATGTGTTAGAAGGTAGAGGCAAAAGGTTAAATGTTTTCTCGTGGGAAGGTTCCTCTTGCTGTTTCAGGTGATTAGCCTACTTGGGTTAATCAGAGGTTGCCCATTCCAAATAAAAGATACAGTAATTCCCTGGGATGTATCAGCTCATTAGACATCCAATATAAACACATCATAGCACTGTTGACCCTGACATGGAGAACCTCATTTGAATGGGAACCGGCAATTTCTTCAAGGCAGAAGCTGTTGAAAAATTTCAAAGCAGACTTTAATGAGGACGTATAACAATGGACTTAGCATTAGCATGTTGTTCAAAGCAAGCTGCTAATGAACACAGCCTTTTTGCTCACGCAGTGAAATGGTCACACACCAAAATGTCTGGTGTTAATTTAACACTAACAGTGTAAGTGTACATATGAGTCCAGTTGTTCTCATATGTACGCTGTTAGCGTTAAATTAACACCAGCCATTTTGGTGAGCGGGATATTTGATTCTGATTGCATATTGTGTATGTCATAGGAATCAGCCCAAATCATGCGAACCTTCACCTAATATTAACATGGTGCATAATAATATCAATAGGGTTTATTTTCTGGTATTTATCAGTTTTTGAGTAATCTGCTTTCAGAAATTGCAATACATTTTCTTGCCTAAAATGGGCCAACATTGATAGTATCTCCTCTGGATCAGATATGAAAAAAACAAGCTTCAACGTTGTTCTTTTTTTGTTTGTTTGTTTTATATCTGTGAAGGATATTAATGCTAGGATCTTAAGGTCTGGGTTTTTCTTGGTCCTTTCTGGGATGACCAATATGTTTTCTACATAACTTAAACATTCCAGAGAGCAGCTGGAGTACCTCCACTTCAGCTGAGAGTCATTTACCGGTCAGTGGTTCTCAACCTCCATCCTGGGGGAGTCCCGGAAAGGCAGGTTCTAATTCCAGCCTCTCCTAAAAGACAGAATTATAGCAAGCTGTTAATTGCTCTTAATTAGACACTTTTTCATGTCTTGAGGGATGCTTTACCCTCTTAAGCCACATTAGGTCAGAAATTGCTATGCTTGACATGAAGAACACATTTCCTGCATTCATATCCCAGGACTTTCAAACTAGTACTTGAGATTTTCTTATTGTGCTGTATTCCAGTCGAAACCTTTTGAGAGCTATTACATTTTTAATTGATTGAATTATAGATGACAAGTGAATTAATTGTGTTAAGTACTCTCAGAAAAGAAAAAAGGAAAAAAACAATTTTGGTCGACATCAGCTATGCTAATACCCAGCATGCATTGGGATTACCCAGGACCAACACTTAGACCCACTGTCTATGCCAGCTGATCCCCCCCCACACGCTACACAAAATGTCAGTCTGTCGTCATTAGCCACAGAGCTTGCAGCCCTCTTATACTGCTGTTTTACTACACTGAAAAAGGTTGCTGTTTTACTGGATTAGCTGGTGGTTCACTTTGATTTAAACTGCATGAACTGACTGAAATTATTGTAACTTTTGTTACAAGCTCTACCTTCAGCTTTAGTGTTACGCAACATTACAGTTCCATTCCTTTTATTTTGATAAAGATGTTAAATGGCCGCTGTGAGTCAGCACCATGGCTTCATATCTCATCTGACGGATGGCACCTCCCTCAGCACAGTAGCCCCATCACAGTGCTCCAGCATTTGAGCTATTTTGGAAGAGTGCTCCCTGTTCGTCCACCAACACCTACTCAAATGGCAAATTTGTTTGCTTGGCCAACTGAAATTGTACCAGTACTACTTAAACCCAAAATTGCTTTGCTTCTGACATTTGACATTTTATAGGGCTGCTAGCTCTAAGCCCTCAATTTTGACAGTACTCAGTTTTCAGCCGTTCTAGATCTGAACATAAGAAATAGATGGTTCTCCCCATGTTGGATATTGAAAAAGGGAGTTATAATTTTTTTAAAGAAAATATTGTTATGCATGTAAAGTACGCAATGGTATTTTAGGTAGGAACATTGGTCTCCTCAATGGTACTTTGATTGTATTTACATCTTAACAGAGATTGGAAATTAGGTTTGGTTTGTTCTGTATGCTTAGCATTCATTCTGCTAATGCAATGAGTGAGTACATACAAATCGATCAGCAACAATTTAATTCACGAACGCTGCCAAGTGCGCTTCTCTCTGGAACTTGCGTATGTTGTGTAATATACCACAATGCATCTTGATTTGGGTATATCTGCCGTCCTTGTCAGATGGCTCCTTTTATAAAGTTTCCTCTTTCCTTTTAAACTTTCTTACATGTGTTCATGGAGACAGTATCTTAGGAGGAGGCACTTATTAAGAAATGGACAAATGCATGATCAGCCGTGTGTTTATGTTTAGAAATCAATTTCTGCTGTCTCACAATTAATTACTCCCCGGTAAATATTTCATCTCTGTTTGCGCATTCTCTTAACAAGTCTTTCAAACTTTGTACTGAAGGGAATGGTTAAATAATTGGGTGACATTATGCTTCTTTTCCCAGTTCGGGTTATTATAATTTTAAGAGACAGTGCAATTTGGCTGAAACATGGAACGTAGCCCAGACTAAATTAGAAGCTCAGCCTGGAAGCCAATAATCAATTATAAACCTGTAACCTCACAGTTTATTTCCTCTTCTCAGACTCATCTTCCAATGGGTCATAATTTAGATTTCCAATTGTGTTTTTTATTGTCGTTTATCCTCTGGTTTCAAAGTGGGGGGGGGTAAATTTCACCAGTGTAATTTTAAAATTGTAAACTACACATGCCTCAGTCTAGCTAAACCAGAAAATGTCATCTTAAGTGTTCGACCTCAGCAGTAACACCGCTTTCCAAACATGTGCCTGGAATGATGGGATCCATTGAGGATTGAGATGTGCGTTTGCTCTTGTAGCCCAGTACAAGGCCAGGTTGTGCAGAAATATGTACCTGTCAGCGCATTTGACTGGGAGTTCAGTCAGCTGTAACATTAGCTTCCAAACTTTCTTCTGTATCTTTTAACTTATTACCGCCGGATCCTGGACGTCCATGTGGAGCTTCACTGAGACAGCCTCGCTGTCTTAGCGATGCGGGGATTTGCTGTTCTCTTAACCCGGCTTCAGTGATGGAAGACGAACAGAACAAGCGGAGTATTCTGCTGTACAAAGCGTTCCATGGAGGTGCGCTGACATCCGGACAGCCTCTTTGCTCTCCGTAATGCTCACCTTGACATATGATTGCGATAGAAATTTTTTCCAAATTCAACTTTGCCGTTTTCTTCCCCACTCTTTCATGAAATATCTAGCTGTGGGCAATGGCCACCTGTGAAAATCAAACACTTCTCAAACCTTTTTTGAATCCATTTTCCAACTTTTTAAATGTTACATATCATTCAGCAAATAAAAAATACTGACAGTTGCATAACCAGTAAATGGCAGGAAGGAGTGTGACTGTTAAAGGATTTTAAGGAGTTCCTCATATATAAGAATAATAACTGAATAACATCAAGGTCATCAAAAATGAGTTCTTCCTGTCAAAAATGTTTTAAATTAATGCTATAATTTGGTTTGAGAAACCATTTAAATGAATGGTGGAATGTAGTCTTATAAAAATTAGCCCTGCAGTCAAAAAAAAAAAAAAACACCTGTTCAATATGGGTAAATGTGTTTGTGTTAGGGATGGGGAGTGTTGTTATCGTCTCTGTTCACTGTATTTTGTATTTTATGCTTTAGCTATGCCAATAAAGCACATTTGAATTTGAACTGAATTTGAATTTGAAACCATTTATTGAAATTAACCATCTCTCTCTCTCTCTCTCTCTCTCTCTCTCTCTCACACACACACACACACACACACAGGTCTCACAACTGGCTCTCTGTCTGTCATCCTCCATCTTAGGTGATCATATGAAACCCTTGACTGCTCCTGGGTCGGTTGCCTGCATAGATAGTTTAATCATGCATGTATGTGCCAGTCTTTCCACATTTCTAATAAACCCGATCAATAAATTATCGCCTGACATGTGGTACGGCCTTGCAGCATGGCAAATTTAGTCGTCTGACCACATAAAAGCAACCTTGTGACAGCCCGTCCATAAATAACACCCAGGCTTAATGATCTTACATGGCCTACAAAAATACTTTAATTACACGTGCAGGCCTTTCTAATGGCAACCCCATTTATCTCTTTCTGTGCGATATGACTCAGTGTAAACCTTCCAAAGCCGGAGCTGGGTTGTGATAAAGGGATAAACGGGGCGTATGCAGTCTGATGCATACGTAAGATACCACTCCAAACTTCCCTGGTCCATCGGTGAGTGCTGTTATACAGCTAAAAGAGGCACTACTCAGGCACACAAAGCGAGGCGTAACAGCCTTAAGTATGAACCGAAACCCACGGAATATGTGCAGATCCCCACTGTTTCATATTCATTGGCTTATTTTTTTTTTTTTTTTTTAGGAGCACCATTTAGACCGGACACTTCCTCAGTCATAAACACCAAACCCCAGCCCCCATCCCCCTGCTACCCAGACCCTGGGTTTGACACAGTTCCACAACAGTGTCCATTTTCGCATCAATGTCACCATACCTCACTGAATTTAAGGGCCACTTTACGAGGCCTGATGTTTTCAGCTGTTTTATAACAGATCCTGTCGTTGAAAAATAAAACAGTGAGGAGCAATGATTCAGGTCCCAAAACTGACATCAGTGAAAGTGTTAGCGATTACACTGCAGAAGTCAATCATCCGAATGCCACCTATTTCCCATGAGTCATGACCTATGTTTGTGTATACATTACAGGAGATGCACATTTACTTACCAAAATATTAGTCAGAAAGAGAAATGTGTTCCTTTTCTAATGAGTCAAAGTCATTACACTCTTGTTCCTTTTAATGAATACTTCCTCATGAAATGAAGAAGTAGGAATACTTCAGCCTATAAAGAATTATATCGATCATCCTGAATTTTTTCAACTACATATGTAGTTGTACACCCACTAGTGTGAAAATGGCTGTGTACTGCTCTATGCATGAAAATTTACATTGTAGTAAAAGTATGAGTATGTTGGCCATAAAAAGGCAATTTCCTGACTTGTTCTGTCACGTTCTTACAATTACTATATGTACCTTGATAATACACTCTTGCATACATCAGAAAGTCATGTGGCTCTCCTGCTTGTAAAACTACTGAGCCAATGAGGAATCGTTTTCCAACCAGGTACGTGAACTTACACGTCACCACTGTTTATTTTTCTAAGGGTATTTCTGCCAGTAAAAACAGGGCTGGAAGCTCAGCCAGAATGGGGCTTTAAGTATCATGGCTCCCTAAAACAGTGGAATTTGTTTTCTTATCTGACTCTAAAGCTGATGTTTTCCCCCCAGAGGCAAAATGTCTGCAAAGCTTTGTGATGCCACAGAAGCTGTGGCAGACCCAGATTGTGCTGAATATAAATATTAAAATTATATTTAATGTAAATGTATGTTAATGTGGGATTGTGGGACGGTAATGAGTATGTATGAGTAAAGTTCAGCCTGTCATTGAAGGCATCTCGGCCAGCCAGGATGCTGTCGCTTCTCACTTAAACTGAGCTCCTGGCGTATGCCGCGTTATCCCTGCTTTCAGAGACGTGTCATTCATTTCTTTATACCATCAACTTATGATAAATCTCCCGCAGAAATGCATGACATGGTTTTAGCATGGTGAAAAATTCTGCCCATTCCAACATCTTTAGGTGATTGAAATGTCCGAAATGAACAGTATAAGGTCATGCAAATTTTTCATTTGTTGGAAATAGATATAGATTAATGCGCTGTTAGAATTAGTTTGATTGGAAGTAATATTTAAAATGCTACCCATTGCTAATCAAAAAAACCTTTTTCTCTACAGGGTTCTAAATCATTCTATAGTTAATAAGTGTGACTTGTTTAGTGGGCAAGTATGAAACTACTTTCTCCTTTGAACCAGATTTTCTGCTGTGCTAATTAGCTATCACAATTAATGAATCAAGGGCTCAGCTTTTGGGTTTGAGATTGGAAGTTAAAATTGATAGTTTCCCTAATAAGCTAATTCCTACTTTTCATTTCCTTTGTCAGCTACCTGATTTAAATATTTGTCTATGCAGGGTCATATGGTTTCATACAAATGTTTACAAAATTTCAGACATTTACCATTTCTGATGTGTGAGCCTAATTTTCTTTTAGTATTCAATTCAATTCATTTTACTATTTTCATATTTCTACTCTATTGTGTTTCAACCCTTCCCAAGCTGATCGTATTTTCAAAATTCTGTGCTTGAGACTCAGAATCCTGCAATTAAGCTTGCCGGCTTGGTACACATTTTTCAGTGTTTTTAGACACCATTAAAGAAAGCTGGCCTAATTTATACCCAGTGGTGACATATAGGCAGTGAGCTGTAAAAAAGATATAATTACAAGTCAGAAAGATGGTAAAACTCATTTAACTGACAGTAATTAGTCAAACATTAGAAACCCTGACTTGGAATTCTTTCATCCATGAAAACTAATACAAGCCCATTTGCTAATTTTGTCATTTTTGTCACTGGAATTTTAGCAGCTTTAGTCAGAGGGCCTTAAGTTCATGTTATCCCCTCTCTCAGTACCACTACCGCACCTGTACCATTCATGTGGCAGTTTAGAGGCAGAGAGAGAGAGAGAGAGACAGGGCTTCTCTTAAATTGTACTGTTTTTTACATGCTTGAATTGATATTCTTTGAATAAACAGTTATAACTTATGACTATATGCTAGAAATATTTCTTTCTAAAATACTTTTTAAAAAAGTGTTTTTTGGTGTGCGAGTGTATGAAGGAGCGTGTGTGTGTGTGTGTGTGTGTGTGTGTGTGTGTGTGTGTGTGCGTGAACATGCGTGTGTGTGTGGTGTGTGTGCATGAGCATGTGTGTGTGTGTGTGTGTGTGCAAGCGTGCGTGTGTGTGTGTGTGTGTGCGATCGTGTATGTGTGTGTTTGTGTGTGTGCGTGAGCAATGTGTGTGTATGTGTGTGCGTGTGTGCGAGTGTGCATGTGTGTGTGTGTGTGTGTGTGTGTGTGTGTGTGTGTGTGAGCGTGCATGCCTGCGTGCGTGCGTGCGTGTGTGTGTGTGTGTGTGTGTGTGTGTGTGCAAGCGTGCGTGTGTGTGTGTGCAAACGTGTGTACATGTGTGTGTGCGAGCATGCATGTGTGTGTGTGTGTGTGTGTGTGTGTGTGTGTGTGTGTTTTGTGCGTGTGGGGATTGACTGATGTTTGGAGTTACCAAGTTGAACAAACACTTTAACAGTGTTTCACATTCATTTACACATTTGGGTGCTTAATTAGGCAATTAAGATAACACTTCTTAGCCTGGATATCAAGCATCCAGCCCTCATTTTTACAAGATTCATTATTTAAACACTTCAAAAATATCATTATATACATACTTCAAGTTACAGTATAGTTTAGATATACTTCAATATTATCGTAATAGTTCAACAAATTCTAGTTCTAGATTCCATTTAAAATATGTTTAAATTAATTGTAAGCTTATACTACTGTATCATTACCACAGTATTTACTCTGCCACCCCTAGCACTGTCTGGAGTGGTACACACAAAGCCAGCAGCCTCAAACACAATAGACCGGGCTGGTCAGAAACAGCCCCATTGGCCACTTAACCCGTTCAAACAGCAGGCCTGAGGTATGGCCGCATAGCAACAGAAATCAACAGCCTTTCAGGAGGAGATAAATAAAACAGAAACTATCAGGGAAAAGAAAATAAAAAAAGAAGGAAAAAGAGAACTGAGAAAGCACTGGAAGCCAGGAAGTGGAGCCGAGGCTGGATTGAGTGAGTTGGCGTTTGAATGCGGGCTTGTCACTGGACTCTACAAGGTGCAAAAAGCAAACAGGAGTGATTAGCGGTTGTGCCCATTGGCTTCTTCTCAAAGTCTTCACAGTCTTTGCTAATGGGCTTCCACCTTTGAACACTGTGTTTTGATGAAGAGAGTGCCCACAGCTATGTGACTGGAGAACTCTCTGGGTGGATTTTCATTTTGTTTACGGTCCTTTGGCTGCTTGCAGAACAGAATGGCAGACTGCAAGCATCCCAGTGCCACATGTCTACAAATGAGACTGTGTACCTTATTCTGACTCCAACATTTGTGCATGCAGGATTGAAGTAATTAAGGACTATATAAATGTGTGGAACTACTTGAATCAATTAATTCCTTTATAAATCTTTCAAAATTATATATAAAATTATAAAAGATGCAAAATTATTTCCTTCTGAGTATCCTCAGAGGTCCTCTGGTTAGTCAAGATGTTTATTTGTTTATATATATATATTTTTTTGAAAATGTCTCCCATTTTCCCCAGTCTAAATTGAACAACATGTCCCAGTCAGCCCCTCACCAATCAAACTTCCTCCTTCCACCTCAGACTGAGGAGGAAATGGCTACATACACAACTCCTCTGATTCCTGTGGCAACAAGCTCTCGCCCTTTTCCCCATTGCAGATGGAACACTAATCAAAAGCAGTTTATGCTTTCTGAGGAGCACAAAGTCAGCATGTGATCTGAGCACAAACCTGAAGGGTCCCAGCTAGCACTGACTACCTTAGAAAGGGCTGCAGGGGCCCAGCTAGAACCAACTACCTTAGAAAGGGCTGCAGGGGCCCAGCTAGCACCAACTAACTTAGAAAGGGCTGCAGGGGCCCAGCTAGCACTGACTACCTTAGAAAGGGCCGCAGGGGCCCGGCTAGCACTGACTACCTTAGAAAGGGCTGCAGGGGCCCAGCTAGAACCAACTACCTTAGAAAGGGCCGCAGGGGCCCAGCTAGCACCAACTAACTTAGAAAGGGCTGCAGGGGCCCGGCTAGCACTGACTACCTTAGAAAAGGGCTGCAGGGGCCCGGCTAGCACTGACTACCTTAGAAAAGGGCTGCAGGGGCCTGGCTAGCACTGACTACCTTACAATGGGCCTCATTACCATGTCCCTCCCACACTTCAAACTGTCGTTCATGTTTGGAGTCACTCAGGGCTCATAGTAGGGCTTGTGTAACTATGTGAAAAAAAAATGGCTGGAATATTTGTGTAGATGCATGTGTGTTGCGTGTATAACCCATAGCTTTCCATCTTTTAGCAGTCAGGATTTAGTTCATATCCTAGCTGTCAAATGACTAATCAGATATTATAGTGCATTGAATTGCACCCTTCCGATATAATCTGCAGCGAATGAAGTGTATCCTCATTAGTTCGTTATTTTGGAGCAGGCAGGATATGTTCTCCGGCTCTTGGATGACGATAAGACATTCTTGGCAGTAATGACATTTGCTCAGTGTACAGATCTTCAGGAAATATTGGATTATCATTCACTGAAGTGCCATTACAAATTAGTTGCAATATTTTGTTCAAAAATTATGTTCTGTTATGTTTGTCTAAGTATTGGATATTGTAATAATTTGTGTTTTCCTTGTTTGTGCCTTTTCTCCAAATTACACAAAAAAAACAGACAACACGATTGCAGTTTTGAAAGGAATGTGTACTGAGATGAATATTACTTTATGGCCAAACACTTTGAACAATAATTAGGGGGCGCATGGGGAGGAAGCCACCATAAACGTGGCATTATAATTGTCAATAATAGTTAACGGTGGTAAATAGTACATAATATTTGCAAATATGTCTGCAAATAATCGATTAATATGGTCAAAAAGCTCAGTTCAGACATGAAAGAAAGAGGGTATGGAATGTGCTAACGAAACACACACACTGTAAGTGCACAATGGCCATTCAGTGAACACATTTCAGATCCGCATTTGGCCATTATAGTACACAGAAAAACAGAAAAGCGAATAAGGAATGAACAAATAAGAGCGCTCGATTTGCATCGGGTCTTTGCGGTGACCTTGTTAGCTATGTGCCACAGTGTTGGAGGGAGAGCAGGGGCCTTCCATGGGGAGGGCACTGATTTACCCGCTCATCTCAGTACAATATACATCATATGCAGGGGAGTTAATTAAGCGGGATGTACGCGGATAATGATTCTAGGGTAATGATTCCCCTTCATGTCAATCAAGCCGCATCACAATGGGGGTATCCATGGTGAAATTCTAAGCAAGCCTTCAAGGCCTTTTTGAAAGTAATGAGAATTTTAAAGATTTGGCTGAATGATTATTATGATTGACATACAGATCCATGAAATGAATTCTGGCTGTGAATGAACATGGCTCATCAAAATTACAAAGTGCGAGTGCAAACTCTCTACTTTCAAAATACAGGAAGAATGATTTTTATCTCAATTTTTTTTTTTCTTATCAGTAATTCACTGCATGAAATGCATTCATTCATGAAACTTAAACACTCTTGGAACAATTATGCAGTGATTACCAAGATTCTGTTGTGATGACAGACAAAGAAATGGAATGCAACAATAATTTTCTTCTTTTGAACAGAAAGCTTATGAATGTGGAAACATGGTGAGTCATTTTGGATTTTGATTATGTAATTACTGTTAGTAGTAAGAACCATTGAATATAATTGTGTTTTTTTGAAGTTTCCATACAATACATTATCCTGACATATTATTATTTTAGAAGCATGACTAATTTAGCAATTGTTACAAACAGGAACAAATAAATTATTTTCAACTAGTGTATGAATTTTATTAAGATTATTGTGAGCTTAGTTGTATTGAGCAAGTTAGTAATTTAGAACTATGTTAAAAAATGTTGACATTAATTAATTCCACTTTACAGAAGCTCAATGCCATCCTTTTCTAAAACAACGTTAACTACAAACTGCCGTAGTTTGGAAGTTTGATATGAGATTACTCTCACCGCATTGAAGTGATTTTGTGAGATAAAGTTGGCCGTAGTCATATCTTGTGTCTCACTTTGTATTGTCTTATACAGTAATGAATTATTTGACTCACTTGTCAATCAGTAATGTTCTCTAGCAAATTCTTCTCAGGCTTTAATACTTACACATTTCTCAAATTAATTACATTGCACATGTCAGGAGATCAGACCAATTTGCATTAAAAGCATTTCATTTTCTTGATTTTCTTAAAACAATGGAGCACGTTCATGCAAATTTGAGCAGATGGTTGCCATGCTCTCATTGGCTGCATGACCGGGTGGGCATATCGACCCTGCAAATGTCAGCCTGACTGAAATGGTACCTTTATTCTGTGCAAATGCTATTATTTCCTTTCTTGTGTCAACCACATATTTGCTTTAATTTGTACCTTTCCTGGTAGTTATTAAAATCAGTGCAGGGCAGGAAAAAAAATCACATGCATTTGATACTTACATTTAGACTTGAGACTTTCACTTTCAATTATTCTGTGAAGGGTGCAGCACAAACGTTTAGCAACGACCCATGACTTTACCCATAAACCTGAATGGCACCTGATATGGAAAGATGCCCTGAATTGTATGGCAGTTGTATACCATATCATTCTGTGCAGCCCAGGTTTGCTGGTGGCATGCCTGGTATTCTGTTCCTGATATCTGCTAAACCAAACCAGCACCATGCCTCAACAGCAATGTGCCTTCAGAAACTACACAGACCAACTGAGGTTTAATTTTCTCAGTGTGAAATATTGACAACATTATACTCATTTTACAACAGTGAACAGTGAAACAAATTGTGGTGTGTGTGTGTGTGTGTGTGTGTGTGTGTGTGTGTGTGTGTGTGTGTGTGTGTGTGTGTGTGTGTGTGTGTGTACCTGCGCTCAGGGCAATAGTTTTATTTTGATTCTACATGTCCCTTCTTCAGGGAATTAACAACTCTTCTGATAAGACGGAATGATGCCAGAGAAGAATTCAATATATCGGGCTTGATTCACGCAAGTACCATTTGACTTTCAATTTGAATTTGTTTTCAGGAGTTTGCATTCCAAAATGCTGTGCCATTTTACTTTGTCCATGTGAATTTACTTTGACCTGATGCAGACGCCATGGCAGTCTAGTTCTTCAAGGAAGTGATCCATCAATTAATCCTTATTATGAGATATGTTTTTATCTCTGCTCCGTGGGATTTGACAGTCAAAAAAAGAGGTCATTATGTCTTAACCCATCCCTCATTTTAATTTAAATATTTAGGCTATGCTGAACCTTATAGGCCTAATTTAATGAATAAAAGAATGTTTCAAGGGGAAAAGACCTGATAAATGATTACGGACCTGGCTCATGGCACTCTGGGCTGCAGAAAGATCTATCCGTCAATGGAGAGGCCCAGTAAGTATATTAACACAGGGCTATTAACAGGCAACATAAAGCCTAGCATGCAGGATTCAGACAGCACATAAACAAGCCCGCTGGTCCTTGGGTTCTGGATGTATTGTGTCGTAAGATTTATCATATGCAATCAATATTTCCCAAGAATTTTCAAAAATGCTTTCTTTAGACATCCCTGAAGGAGGCGTACGTTATCTGGTACAAACTGGAGAGCCATAATACACATATGTGTAAAATTAAATGCTAATAAGGAGGACGGAAATGCTGCAGATATTAAAAAGGCAGTGAGCAGGAAGCAGACAGACAGATATTACTCCAGGCCTTCATTGTAGAGGCGAGTTGCCGATAGACTGCATGGCTATCTGCATCTTGTCTGAATACAGTTTTGCGGTATAAACGGCAGAAAATACACAATATCACTCTGATTAAGGTGAATACGGTCCAGCCCCCTGCACAGCAGTAGAGGTGAAAGTGCTGTTCTCTTGATCACCGGGTAATGCTTTTTCCCGCCTTTGTTTCTTCCACACTTAATTTTCACCCAGCTTGACCTTCAGCGGGTTAGAACACCCTGTCACCCTTTGTGAAATAACTGCTTTGGCTAATGAGGCGATGCTGTGTTTACAGGACACAGTTCTGATGCTCGGATGGCGGGGTGAATGAATAAGGAAAAACATGAATAGGGAACACTTTGTAAGGATATGAATCATTAAATATCGTCCTTTGCTGCTGCTCTTTGAAACAGCGGAAGTAACATGCAGGTAGCAAAATCAAACGACATGGAGAAGTTAAACAGTCTTTAATTGGATGGGCTTAGTACATTTTAAACTTTTTTCCCCCAAGAATGTTCAGAGACTTTGAATCTCTATATTAAAGTCCTTTTTAACTTTAATTCCCTCATGGTTGCCTCAGTTTTATTATTGCTGCTGTGTTATTGTGAAGGTTCGATATAACTCCAGCTCATTTTCTCCACACTATGGATGAGACACAACATTGACTCATAGCATCACTCCATGCCAAAAAAATAAAATTAATAAAAACAGGGATTGTCTGTGCATAAAAATTTGATCTATTTACCTGAAAAGTATTGTTTTAATGGCCTTCCAAATAGAATGGAGCTGAAAAAAAAATGGATTTTATCATTAAGATGCTGTTGCTTTCTCAAAAGTTTTTTTTTTTTTTCTTAAAATAAAAAGCCTTTATTATAAGCCTTTTGTTGCAGAAGTGCAGTAGTTCAACACTTGATGCTGATATGATGACAGTAATCTGCATGTGGCACTTATCCTTCTTACCACAGTAACCCCTGTGTGTTACTTAAATTTCGCCAATTTAATTCAACAATGGATCTATGGCTTTTTTTTTATCTTGCCCTTGCTCTGAAGTAAATCATTACCACTCAAAAGGAGACCTGTTTATACAAGTCTGCATCTGTTAGTCGGATGAGATGCAAGAAGGAAATGTGATTTGTCCTAGAAATGAGTAAACCTTAGGTCACATTTCCCAGGAATTAGTTTGTATTCAGTCCTTTCTGTGAGACAGGTGACACTTGTATGCAACTCAAGTATATGTACCAAACCCCTCAGCTTTGCGCATCAGTCTACATGTAGCTGTTGAAAGCAAGTTTGGCATGCCTGAACGTTAAGTATTAATGCTTAGGGCAAATGGAAAAGCAATGTCAAATTGTTAAAGTTCGCTGAGTAATGTTCACTTAGGAACAAGTAAATCATGTTTCATGCACCTGTTTCTTGATTTATGTAACATTATGCCGCTAGCCTCTGGATAGCCAAATAAAATCGCTACAAAGCTGAAAAAGGTTCCAGTAATTCTTTGAAATTTGCACAGTTGGATCATAAGGCAAGAAGGATGGGAAAAGTCTATCAAACCTACATAGTAAAATATCTGCACTAAATAAATCCAGAGTATATTTGATAGCTCATGGAGTAGTATAAACTTTGTTAGATTTAAATGAACTCTGAACATTTTACTGAATACATTCGCTATGATACAGTGAATCACAATGCAGTTAAAGTGGCAAATGGAGCCAGCGGAGTGGATTTTCAGGAGAGTTTTAATACACAAATGCTTATGACACAAATGACACATCGGGGACTGCTGAATTGACCATCAGAAACAGTGGACTATCTGACGTAGGGTATTACATCTGTAGTTGTAGTGAACCATAAAATGGCTTAAAAACAACTGAGTAAAATCAACTTGGTTAAAACAATAATTTATTTTAAAAACACACAAGCAGGCATCTGTGGCTCTCCTTCTCTTCTCCTCACGCAACTGAAATGCTATTTTATAGCTAGCCACAAACACCAGGTTTCAATTAACAATCAAGCAATTAAGAATGCTTCAGTCAATTGGGAAGGTCCACTCCTTCATATGAACATATCATGTGAATCCATACAATTTATATAATAAGGAAAAAACTCAGAACACATTTATATTATTCACATCATTACTCATCTCAATGTGTATTATAAGCCACAGTTCCATAAAACATTGACCGAGGGCAAGTATTCATGCAGGCCTTCCATGCATTCATTAAACATTGCTGAAAATGCTGACTTTAACCCGTGTGCAACCCCGGCATGTAGCATGCATTGCATTTCAGCGGCAGGCTGCAGGAGCTTTGATGCATCTCTTAGTGAAATCAGAATATTAAGAGAAAAAGAAAAAAAAAGCCAGGCTACTTTGAGAGATTAACTGTATGGATCTCTAAAGTTCAGACAGTGATTTCATGAAAGCCTGAGTGGAAGAAACAGGGACTCAGCCTGAAAGAAAAGACAGCCTGATTATATCATTCCAGAGCTGATGATGGAGCTCAGTTCCACATGAAATGTACAACGTCCCGTGACTCAGAGAATGTCTACGCTATACTGTAGGCTATCATTAAACAGCTCTGCATTTATGATCAGTGTCTCCTGTCCTAGTCTTTAGACGTCCTGCATTAGTTTCATGAAATTACCTGGCAAGTAGGCAATGTTATCCAGGGGTGCGACAGCCAGTGAAAAGAGTACTTGCTGAAACTAGCAGCACACAAACGATGTGCACTAAAGCAAAATGCAATGCAATACATAAAAAGATTGACGGGAGGTTCATTGCCACGCCCACATGGCCACTGGGGAGGGGTTTGTGTGTATTTCTGTGTGCCTCTTAAGATTTCGGACCTGCAGTCTCCATTGGATGTAAATGAATGCCCTATTACCATCCGATCCTTGCATTACTACATTTGCAAACATTATGCTCATTCCTGCTCCAGTATTATATTTCAGCAGGCCTGTATTATACATGTATCTCCAGAGGCATTGCGCCTGTGTTTTCAGTGGTGTGAAATTTGGAATTCTGCATTCATAAACGGATGCTATTGCAGCCGGCAGCTACACCGCTACGCAACCTGCTTTTGCTGAATATTTGAAGTTAAGCAGGTGTAAGATTGGTTCGTATTTGGCTGGGAGACCCGGGGAGACAAAGTTGCTGCTGAAACTGATATTTATGAGTCAACATGGAGCGGTCGTCCCTTTTTTATTTCAACAAAATAAAAAGCAATGCCCCAGTACGGTGAGCAGGTCACAGTGTAGTAGGAGGTGTTGTCTTTCAGAAAAGAAGTACAGCCAAGCCTTAAAGCAGAAAGGTTTGACTGGAGAGGTTTAGGCAGACTTTGATCATGAACATGCTATGAATGAATGGAATGAAAAGAATGAAGATGGTGGACAATAATAGTTTATTGCAATGGAAAGATATTCAATGGGACCCTAAGAGTTGATAACAATTTAATTGCAGAGATATGAGTATTAATATTTGGGTTATCTTGGGTATAATGTCCCATTTACTATGGCTGAATGACACACAAGGTAGCATAGCACT
>CM040746.1:37822211-37979711 GCA_022829145.1 Albula goreensis | reverse complement strand
ACAGGGGCTGGGCTGAGGGATGACTGTGAGCTGCCACATGTGGAGTTAATCCCAGTGAGAGTCCCACCAGAGAATCAATCCTGAGGGAGTGTTTGGGCCAGAAACCCAGAATTAGTATTTAATGCAGGTGATTTGTATTGGCTTACTGCAGAATGCTCTCTTACTGCGCAACATCCCATTATCAATCAAGACAGGACTGGTTATCTACCTGTTGTGTGCATTTACTGTAAATTGAGCCAGATAAACAAGATTACAGTACACAATAAGATATGAAATAAACCCACTGAACAAGCTCTGCTTATATGCAATTTGGAAACAGATTCACTGCTGATATCTGCAATTTATTCTGCAAGATTATTTTCTATTTTGTAATGTACGTTTTAGTAAAAGCCATATGCAACCTGATCTGAGACCTCATGTCCTCAGATCTGAGGGTATACGAGGTTTAGTCCTCCATTTAATCTGAACAGTGAAAGACAGTCAAAGCCACAGCCACCACTCTCAAGCACCTGTGCATGGCAGGTTGGTGTGATTTGGCGAGACAAAGCTGAAAGGCTGCTCATTTTTATGGCTGTTGGAAGCAACCTGGATTTGAACCCGCAAGCCGTGCATGGAAAAGCACTGCCAGGAGTAGACATCTTCTGTATTTTCATCAGATTCGGCTCCGCATGTGAGAGACGTGTGGAGAAAGCAGAAGAAAAACCTTCTCTTCACACAGGCATCACAGCATTCCCTCTCAGGAAAACGAACAAATAAACTTTTGACAGTTGTGCAGACAAGAGCTGGATGGAGCAAACGGGCGCTAAGAAAAGGAGGGGCACACACTTTTCCATTGATACTGAGATAAGAGTCATTTCTGCCAATACAATGCGGTTTCATTATGTATTGCTGTTAATTATTTACTGCTTATTTAAAATGATCATATCGATTTAGGCTGTGTAATGTAATTTACCAATCCCCATATTTTATTGAGGTTTATTGAGCCAATCAGATTAAGGGAGGTTAATGTGTCATGGCAAGAAATCATTTGCAAAAATAAGAGTGATGTGGACTATAATGACATGTAGCATGTAGCAGGTATGAGGATTAAGTGTACTTTTAGAATCAGTGGGGCAAACTCTCCCTGGGGTCTGTCACACAAACATGTGCCCTGAGAACACTGGAATTTGAAATATAGGCCTTGTTTGATGTATACTGGATTTAGGGCTTAATTTCTTAACCATCCTTAGGGGCCATACAACATCTCCATCTTTAAGGGCCATACAACATCTCCATCCTTAGGGGCCATACAACATCTCCATCCTTAGGGGCCATATAACATCTCAATCCTTAAGGGCCATACAACATCTCCATCCTTAAGGGCCATACAACATCTCCATCCTTAGGGGCCATACAACATCTCCATCCTTAAGGGCCATACGACATCTCCATCTTTAAGGGCCATACAAACATCTCAATCCTTAAGGGCCATACAACATCTCCATCTTTTGGGGCCATACAACATCATGTCTCATGTAACACTGCTGAATGTAGGCCTGTGTGGGCTTGGTTATTACCTGTATGGGTGACCTCCTTAGGAAATTAAATTGCCGTTGGAAGAGGTGGTGGTGGTTGGTCATTAGGTGGCGCTCTTTTGTCCTCACCCAATTTCATAGCACAGTAACAGGGGTATAATATGAAATCAGAAGAGTGTAGAGATGTTGTTTCACTGTGGTCATTTAATATCCCAGGGAAAGTGCATGGTTGTTAACCTTGGAGCCCTAGTCAAATTCCCGAAAACCAGAAATCCCACCTAATTATCCCCTGTATTTAAACAGCTGTAAAATCCTTTGCAAGTTCAAGCCAGTTCGATTCCCCAGGACATCAGCACAAAAAAAGTACCTGAGTTCTCAGTAGTTCTACCCAGTTAAATAAAGGTTAGAAAGGTGCGATGGGCTGAGGAAAGCCCGGCACAGTGAAACCTTTGTGCTGTAGGCAATGCTGGGGCAAGCCTTCCCGTCCAGTTACAGTCCACACCAGCACAGTCAGGCCTCCACCGCAAGCTGTGGGTCACATCAGTGCATCAGAGAAAAGGGCCGGAGCTGGACATGACAGGCCCGAAGGCCAGGCATTATGGCGATTTTTCAGCCTTGCCGCTGTGCTAATTACATTGAAATATGCATGAGGTCAGCGTAGCTCTCCACTTCATTCCCCCAGATGAAGGAAATTGGCTCATTTCTAGTTTTCATGGTCTTCTGTGACTAAGACGATGCGTCAAAACGTTCCATGTTTTTTGTCTCCAGATAATAATGTAGCATATGATTATAATTTATTCCACTTACGCTAACAGCTGAAGTCGACAGATTAAAACAAAATGTTTGGGTTTGGGTGCCATGCAATTTCCACGAATGCCCTGATTTCCATGAAATGTTTTGCTAAATTTGTACAACAATGAAAATGTCTTTTTTAAAGTGGTCTATCTTATTTTCATCCGATGTGTTGTTAAAGAGCTCCTCTAAGCATGAGTAATCATAGATGAAAATTACTGTCTTCACTGGAGTGTAATGAAATGGTTTTTTTGTTGATAACAGTATGTAAATTCAACAGATAATTGTCACACCAGGGTTTTTCTCTTTGTTATGGAAGAACAAAGAGGAACTTGTGGTGGTACCTCCAGTAAATAAAACTGAAATATGACTATATCATTATCAATTTAATATAATAGTATTATAGGATATATATATATATATATATATATATATATATATATATATAGTCAAAACTATCCTTAGCTTACTAAAATTGAATGTGTTTCTCTATAAATTGAAACAAAAAATATTTCATTTTTCTGTTGTAACCCATGTAAACAGGAGATCTGAATTTTTCATTTCTAGTAGGAAGTCATGTGATCAAACGATCAGAGCCCATGTTCCATTACTAAAATCAGCTTTAACCCTCCTCTGGCCACTGAACGCATATGAAAAAGTGACACATGTAGGAAATGATCACAAATTCCAGTTTGAGAGTCTAAAAAAAGTTATAAAATTTACATTCCACAATTTGGTTCAATGCTTCAGCAATAAGTCTGGTATCTGTTGACTTATTGGCTTTTATAATGGAGTATTTGAAACTGGCAGAATCCCAGAGCAGTTAGATGCAACAGCTGGACAGAGACGGCACATGGCATTCATGATCACCCACATGCTCAGAAGGGGTTAAAAGCAGCCAAGATTCACTAAATGAATTCAGCAAGAGGAAATTATTGGCTATCTGACAAGCAATTAAATGATAAGCATTATGATTATAGATAGCCTTATATTAAACATGAGTGATATGAGTGAAAATGTGTGTAAAACTCTCCGATTTCAGACAGATTCATATGGACTTCATGTTTGTGTTCTGTCTTTGAACGAGTCTTCAAATGATGTCATATTCATTACTGAACTTCTGAGGTGAAAGGTCAAATAAGCTTTACAGGTTCCTCATGGGTCTTACACTTCAGGATGAGAAAATCAGTCTAGCGGTTCATAAGGACCTCCATTTTAAATGTTTGTTTTTAGCATAGACACTGGGTCAGAGTGTAGCTCATGATAAATGAATGTCCTACTTCATGTCTTTCTAGTGGCTCCCAGTGATGCGATCACAGCTGCGCAGTCACATTGGAAAGCAAATGTTTTATTTAGCCAGTGCTACCAGATCCAACAGTTATGGATCTACTTTGCTGTGCAAGTGTGTGTGTGTGTGTGTGTGTGTGTGTGTGTGTGTGTGTGTGTGTGTGTGTGTGTGTGTGTGTGTGTGTGTGTGTGTGTGTGTGTTTGTGAGTGAGAGTGTACGCACGTGATGTGTATGTGTGTGTGTGCGTGTACAAAGACTGAAGAGAAAATGCCCAGAATAAAACACAATCTTTAACAAATATTAAATATTATGTAACATGTACAATGTGGATGGGGAATTGAGATTAACATCAGTTATGAAATAACCTAACATGGAGTAAGAGACCCAGTCATGCTGATGGACAGATTTTTGACCACAGTGATGCCAAGACCATCAGACTGTACATTCTGGGCAAAGGGGTACATTGTGATTAAATAAATATATCTATTATAAACCTGCTATAGACAAACCATCTGTATAGTTCATACTGTCGTGCCAGTCTGCCATCTGATGCATATAGCAGTAAGGACTTCTCATAACACAGGACTCAACGTGACATTTTTTTCCCTCAGTATGTTAGGTTTTATCTGTAAATAACAATTGGCACTACTGTGTGATGGAAAATGACAACCACCCATGCATGAAAGAGGGACTGATATAAGTAAGAGTACTATGTAGTAGTCAAGAGATTCTTCTCAGCTTCGTTTTAATTTCTTTGCAGGTGCTGAGTTGACAGTTTGCAAGATAAAATAAAAGTATTTTTAAAGGATAATTGACAGTGTGTATGATGTGCCTGATGCACAATAAAACGTGATTCAAATATGGTATTGTGAATATGTGATATTAAAATATGTACAATAATAACATTGTCATATTGAGTTGCAATAACATATAACTTAATATGACAGTTACAAGCTGCAGTGCTTCATAAAAACATTTCCTATACTGCAAGGTGTACATGTAATCAGAAGGCATGGTCTTTCTTGCTGTCTGGTGTCATAGAAATGAAAGAAAATGGAATCTATAAAATGTGTTTATAAGTGCTTTGTAAGATGAACCATCTTGGTCAGGGATGTAATACATGTTATACACACTTCACTGGATTCATAGCTCATTGTATAAATTACAAAATGTATAAATGTCAGGGCCATGTTAAGGGAGGCTGAGGTGTCTGCATGTATTTGTGGTTTCCTTTCAATCAACTTATGATTCATGTATTGAAAACAAGCTTTATAGCCAGTTGGTAACATACGTTAATCGCTTAAGCTCTGCAAAACTAAAGGACTCTAGAGTCTGACATCCAAATAAAGCATGACCAAGGTTTCTTATGCATGGAAAGAACCAGAGAGCATTAAAGACTCCACTATACCTGTGAAAGTGTCATTCTATTCTGCATCAGGGTAGAGAGAGACTTGAAAGTGTCTAATTGTCCTTACAAACGCATAACGATTCTTAATGCATGCTGAGTTAGAATAGTCCATGGTTTAATGTGTAATTATGCAAATATTTCATTACCATATTTCAAAGAAAAGCACTTCTGTAGCTTCGTTGAGAAAGGAGAGCATAGCGAATATGCCGATACAGACTCCTCACTGGGCCATCTTGGTTTTTTAATCTTTCATGCTGCTTTCTAATTATCCATTAGCTGTCTACCTGCATGGTTACGCTACCTGAGATAGGGGTGTCATTAGCGCTCTTGATTGCTTTGAATTCCCACGGAATCTGCCCACTTACCCCATCCTGCAACGATGGGTGGGGGGAACGGAGTATAGCTTTAGATACATTCTGGCTGACAGTGCACCCAGCACACCGTTAATTGCATGGTCTTGTCGGGTGTAAACGATGTAGGCTGTTGGTGTTGGCGGTGCAATGGTGTGGGTTGTGTTTTCGTTGCACATATTGGATCCCTTGATATGAGTACAGCAACCACAAGCCACCAGCAAATTTGGAAAATTGTTCAATAAATAAATATATTAATTCTCAAATTCACTATGGGATGGAAGGACCTGGGTTTGGAGAAAACTATACGGATGGATCGCCCTCTGTTGGGTGTGAATGAGGCAGGCTGGTGGTGGAGGTGTCATGGTGTGGGGTATGTTTTTGATGGCCCTGACTGAGACCCTTGATTTGAGTACAGATGTGCTTGAGTGCCCCAGAACATCTGGACATGATCATCTACCTGGTGCATCCCTTCAGGGCAGAATTCTGTCTGTCAGTGAACGGGCTTTTTCTGTAGAACAGTTCTCCATGCCACAAGGCTGGGAAAGTCCAAATATGGTTCTGGGAATGTGATGGTAAATTAAGGTTTCTGCAGTGACCTCCCCACTCAAATGGATCTCAATCCACTTGGATTGAACAACTGGAGGTAGAGATCCACCACCAGCCAATGTACTGGAGCCTTGGGCAGCACTGGAGTCGACACAGGCCAGCATCACTTTCCATCTTCTGACAAAGTCAGACTGTTTTGAGGGTAAAAGTGGGAGCAACTTATTTTTAGGTAGGCGTACCTAATGAATTGGCCATACAGTGCGTTCTTTACACTGTATACAGTAGCTACATTACCTCTGAAATTGTTTGTACAGTTGTCTCAAGTGTGTTTGTGCCGTTGTATATGATTCCGAATGGGTAATTGTTTCATGTGTGACAGCTAGGATCAATAGCAGGTCACACTAGGCTGAGTTATTAGGAGACCACAATCAGTGGATCTTTTTTTAACCATCAAAGCTTGGCTCATGGAATGATTGGAAAGAGATCATAAAGAACTGAAAATGAAGACCCCAGCACAGCCAGATAAATGCTTCAGTACAACGTGTTCAGAATCCTGACAGCAAAATCACTCATTCGTGTGTCCCTTCTGAGAGAAATCTCAGATGAATATATCCCATATTTTGGATGCAACAAAAAAAAAAAAATTCTTTAAGTTTAACTTCTTTAAACCTTTATTATTATTATTATTATTATTATTATTATTATTAGACCTCTAAAATATAACACCTCTCTTGTGATTACAACAAGTAAGCAATGCAGAATATTGGAAAACTGTATCATTGTGGTCCGATCTATATCTCACTGTGTGTAAGTGAAACTGCCGCTAAAGTGGGAACTTTAATTACAGTATTGATTTGAAAGCAAAAAAAATGCAACTAAAAATTCTGTAGTTGCTGGGAATTATTAATGTACTACACGCAGGTGAAACATGAATATTTTTGACAGGTAACAAGATTATTCAAATCAGGAGAAATTTCAAATATGTGTGCTTTCTTCACCTGGGCATACTTGAAGATGTTCCAAGAATGGGGAAATTAGAAGACTCAGAGGACATTGGCCCGGTGCCTCGGGTGAGCGCTGTGCCTCCCCACGCTGCTTTGAACCCCCATCCAAAGAGGCCTGGGGGGGTTTGGACAGGAGGAGGAAGGGGAGGAGCTAAGATGCAGAACTGGGATATATGAGGAAACCCAGTCAGGGGCACTCTATTCTAGTCAACCGAATTAATGACACGAATCTTGGAAGCCATTCAGTCAGAATTCAAAAATATCTTAAGACATTAAAATTCAGGAGAGGGATCTTACTGGAGCAGCGATTGCTAGAAATCAAGCAGCGTAAGACACTGGTCATGTTGTCAGAGGTGGTGTGTGAAAGGGCTACTGTTATGCCCTTGGTTGTGCATATATTATTTGTGCATCTTTCCCATCTTTCTGTTTGATGTTTAGTTTTTCTCCCGCTTTTCATTTCATGCTTGGTATTCGTCTTCCATTGGTCCACCCCCAGTTACTGTGCGTCCTCATCAACCAATCCATTCTCTGTCCGCTGCCCGCTCCCCCCAATCAATATTCCCCGGGACAGTTTTTAAACCCTCAGCACCGTTTCTCAAGAGATCCGTCTGTTCACCATTTCGCTCAAGCTTTTCGCTCGTTGTTTTACAAACTCCTGTATAAAATAACCCATATTGTTTATACCCTTGTATTATGTTTCCCTGTAAAACTCTGTGCATTACCCTGTTGCGTGTTTGGGAAGAAGGGCAGGTGAGATATATTGTAAATATAATACCACACGTCATACCATATGCTTACACCTAGGGTATTGCCTGTTAGATACACTATACACTGTATACACTGTATTTGGTTTGGTTAGGTCAGTCTAGTTAGTTTAACTACTATTATTACTACTAAATAATAGTTTGCAAACTATTATTTTTGTTACTAGTCAGCTAGCTGAGTATAAACAGACTAGGTAACAGACCCAGGTTTTTAATTTGTGTTTGTGCTGTTGTTAAATTGTTGTAAATAATTGTACATAGTGTGTATTGCCCCCTCCTTTGTAAATACCCCCAGCACAGTACACATTACAAATAAAGCGCACCTCCCGTTTCTTAACACTTAACTTTTTGGTTTATTTTGTGTTTTTTTTTTTTTTTTTTTTTTTTTGTCTGTCCTGGCCTCCCATCACACCACATTCTCTTATGTTGCATTCCCCTTCCCTATACCCCAAGATGCCTCGGGACATAACAACTACATATTTCACATGTACTACCTCTTGATATAGTTTATGCTGAGCACACTACATTTTCATGTTTCCTTTTTCCCTACCCCTGGGCTGAAATTTTTGTGAGAATAAGGGTAAAATAAACCTTGTCTCCAAATATGTCAGCAGCTCACTGGCTTGAGTCAATCATCGTATTTTGTTGACAAGAGAATGAGAAAAGGTGAGTTTGATTGATTCACGCATGTCAGTGATTGGACGGTTCACTATGGGTCCAGCCAATAAGGAAGCCCATGAAAATGAACTCCTCCAGTCAAGTGATGGTGCATTACAGGCCGTTCTTATTCATGTCAGGTTTGGCGTTATACATTTCTTGGGCTGCCATGCTTGTTTTTCATTATTTCTAAAGTATCTGTTGTTCATTCAGTCCTAACAAGGTAGGGCATGTGGATTGTAGTGCACAGTCTTGTCACACACCCCACACCTTCCAACACATATATCATTCACTTATCATATATCTCACACTTATCAAAATAATACTTTCCAAAAACCAAAACATATGTTTAATTTTCACCTGATGATCACGTGACCCATTTTTGGACAGTTCTTTTGTTGATATTCTGTGTTTTCCATGACTGAATCCCAATGCTTCCCTGTCCTGCAGTGAAGCAGCTTTAAATATTCACAAAAATTTCTCATTCATTCGGCAAGCGCTAGCAAAATGTACCAGACCTCATTTGGTACTGAATTGATTTTAATATCCAAGAGTAAAATTAGAATGTGCAATATTCATAAAACACACTATGAAATGCATGAATCAGCTACAAGAGAAATTGTACTTTCATATGAATAGTTTTTTTTTTTTGTTTTCTCCTGAAAATACTAGCCTCCTCACAGTGCAGTTATTTCTGATATTGCAAAGCAAAATAACATATCCATCATGCTAATATCATTGGACTCTGCACTATATATATATATATATATATATATATATATGTATATATATATATACATATATATATATAGAAATATTGTAATCAGCAGACTCAATGCCCAGACACAGGGAGCTGGTGTTTCAGGTATTGGCTCAAAGGGAAGGAAGTATCTATTAATCTAAAAACAACAAAGGTCAAAACGAATAAGACTCACTGTGTGAGTGTTACACAAGTTCAGAAATTTAACTTCGGTTGCTTAGTAACCGGGTAACTCCGAGCTGAAGGTTACAGCTTCAGTGGTCTGTTGGAGTTTTATATTTTAAAATGATGTGATTCTGATAGCGGCGAATGGGGCTCATTTTATAAGAGTGATGTGGAAGTCAAACTTGTCTCATATCATGCAAATCAGCACAGCTCTGGAATGACTGCCACTCTGCTTCCCATCTTGCCTGAAAATAACCCCCAGACATGTTGATATTTATGATACGGTGTGGGTTTTCATTTCACATCACTGTGATGTTCACATTTCATTTTGAATTGTACTACATTCCTGTCACTGCTCCAGAGAAAAACACTCATTTGCACGATATTCAGAAAGTACTTGGAAGGATTTTAAATGATAATTTGCACTGGACGAATCCAATGTATGAACAATGGCATAATGTGTTGGAAACCAGAATAATTCATTTAAATCATTAAGGAATGTAAATTCCATTAATATGTACAAATGAATTTTAAATTTGACTGAGACATTGACACATCAAATAATAATCGATGCTTTATTGTATTATAATATTTTACAGTTTTAATATGGTAATGCTTGCACATCTGATTATAGCACTTTAATAAAGATATGTTATCAGTTGGGTTCTATCATGCCATATTACTCAGCTCATTCAGACTTATTGTCCAAAGGGGCTTGCAAGTGACCATGTTGCAGACTTAAGCAATGCAGTTTTTGAAATTAATAACAAGCAAAGTAAGACATGTTTAGCTTGTAGGGGTGAATTATTCATTCAGATTGCGGAGCATATCACACAGCTTGTGTGGACTGTGGCGAGGGGGTTACTGACACACTGGCGGTAGACTCAGAGGGACCTCATTTGGCGTGTGTGTCCCAGTGAATGGCTCAGCAACATAACAGATAGCAATGAATAATTCTGCCGTCCATCTAAGCATAAAATGAACTTTAAAAATATATTTATATTTTTAAATCATTAAATGCCACCAAATGTGTGTTATTCGTAACCGCATATCTCTGAGGTAATTTCTGGACCTGTTTGTCTCATTAGAGTTGGCACGGATCTAGGAGACAGCTGGTTGTCTGTGTTTTATTTTTGTGGACAGTACGTCTGTGGAATTTCTTTCATTATAAAAGATGAAGATATAATATCTAAGACTGTGAGTGCATCATCGATTTCTCCCCTCTCTGCTCATTAAGGCCCATTTGTTTGGTTTTTGTCACACCTACGACAAGCTGAAAATGAGACCTGAATGGGATATTAATCAATATAACTCAATGCTACTATGAGTAAATGAATTCCATAAGTCAATTTGTTATGATGCATAAATTAGGTCAGAGTGAAAAAAAAATGCAATGCAATTGATAAACTACAATCAAGAAGTAAACATCTCCCAGGGAAATGAGACAAGATCATTTAAACTCAAGCAGTGGAGGCCAGCCCGCTCTTAGATCATTAATATGATCTACCCATGCCAGGGTACCATTTAGAATGAATTTTCATCACAGAACATCCATTCATTGTATCTAAATGAAATAAAATGGATTGTATTCACACCAACACAATAACTGGACATTATAATAAAGTCATATTTAGACTGATAACTTGAATTTAACTTTGTACATAAGGCAATTCCAGAATGATTGGCACCCTTGATGAAGATGATGAAAAACAAGCAGTAAAAAATAAACAGCACAGCTAATGAGCTGCCTATATAAACACAAACACACAGAAAAAACTACAAATGCTGACGGTTGAACTAGTACAGCAAAAGCATATCATGTTGAACAAATGTAGCCAATGAACAGTTCCAAGGTTAATCTAGTTTTCAGCAGTGCATAAAAAGCTGTTTGCGGCCTCTATCCAAGGATGGGCCTTGCCAATCTGTAATCCAGAGACTGCGGGGAAAAGCTGCGCTTTCCAGGGAGAATTCATGGGAAGTGGCTTGGGAAGGATGCCTGTCATATGCAGATTTCCAGTTAACTAAAGATCGGGCTCAGGCGGGATGACCTAATTCCTCAGATTCATATCCGGACATGGGATTCAGCAGGGATGACCTCTCCGGCAGCTGCGTTGCCACGGTGATTCATATCATTCGGTGATTCATGAATCGCAATCACAGTTGAGTTTAATTACACGTCAAATGAGTTTAATCAAGGTACATAACAGCTGCACCCATAAAAGCCCCATAAAATGGAGATCAGGTACCTATATTCCCAGTGTGTTTTCATGCAGACAGCAGGTGCTGCCACAGGTTACAGGTGACCCGGCTAATATCCTCCCAATATTGCATTTCCAGAGGGTGATTTTTGTAGTGAAAGATAAAATTTGGCAGCAAATGATTTTAATGTACTGTTCACACCAGGCTGCTACCAGTGTAGCCCACAGTAATTACAACATCTTTAATAGTGCCGTTATGGCCAGAGGGCTCTTACTGTTATCTACATGGGATCAGGTTGTCCATGAATGTAATTTGCTGCATTTTAAGCCACTGTGTTTCATAGTCTGTGGTCTGCCGTGCTTCTGCGTAGCTAATCTTGTTGAGAGCATAACCGGGTCATTGGCTGACACAAATTGAAATGTGTTTGGAGCAATTAATCAAATTAGCAGGTTAACTGAAGTAATTAGCTTGCAGAATAATGGAAATAGAATTAAGCAATAATAATCAAATGTAAAGGAAATGAGATCCAAATAAATGAACATCATTTGAGATTGCATGGCTCAGTCTTCTGCTCTTTTCAAGCTGCTCTGCAGAAGTATTGTTGTTGTTGTTGTTGTTGTTGTTGTTGTTGTTGTTGTTGTTGTTGTTGTTGTTGTTGTTGATGATGATCATGTTGATGTTGCTGTTGTAGCTGCTGCTTCTGTTTTTTTTTTCTTCCAAGAATCTTAACGTGAATGTCAAAAACATGTCAACATTTTCACATAAGACTCCAGAAATCTGACAATGGACCACTGTTCTCCCCTATACAATGACAGTCTGAATGTTTGTCTCTCTCTCTTCCTCTTCACTGTAATAAAGAAACAGGAAATAAAAAAAAAAAAACAGGGTTATTGGCAGAAAATTAGATATAGCTTTACCGTCTGGCCTGTCACTGATGTGATGCATCTGTGTCTCACCCGTTCGGATGTTCCCTGATATCACCCCTGTAGCTGCCCTGCGAGGATGACAGCCGACCCAAACTCTGCTCTTTTTTCACCGTGTTTACAAGATACTGATCTGGCATCACTGTCTAGCACACCAAAACGCTGCTGTCAGGATCGTTCAAATGGCAATATTGTAATACAGTACTGTTGTCAGTCAGGGAAGAATCCAGCAGTCTTGGAGACCCTGTTTGGACCCAGCTACAGGGTATAATGTTATTTTGGTAAAAATATGTTTTTAAACAATCTGTCTGAGCCATAAAAAATAGGGAAGGAACCCAAATTAGTTTAAACAAATTTGGTTTATCCGAATACTGTTTAATGTTGCTGCATGAAGAAGACTGCATAGATTATTACACGCTGCAACTTCATAGGCTTTGTTGGCTACATACAGTATTAGAAACAGTAAACAGACAGAACAAACTATATTTATTTAATTTATTGATTTTCTTATTTATTTAATTTATTTTTATGTATTGGTTTATGTGCTTTAAAGTATGCCAATCTACTTGATACTAAAAAGGTGGCTTGTGTTTGCATGGTTCACATACAACTTTTTAAAGCAGCGAATTCCTTCACAATTTCAATTGGTCTTTGTGAAATATAAGCCAGTATAAGGAAATTAGTAAATTTTGAGAAAGTACTTTGAGTACAAACTAGGAAAACATACAAGCAACAAGGTAGTCGTATGACTTCAAAATGCACAGCATGAATTATTTACTGGTATCGCCAAATCATAGGCACAAACTCAAAGAATATTATATGCAAAGCTTATATACATCACTTACGGCCTCTTTCATGAAAGCATTCATTCTGCCTACAGTTGCTCCATGAAGAAAGTAGCTTAGCAACATTAGGCTATGCCTGGGAATGCAATGACATCTCTCTGCCCTATGCCGTAATCCTCTCACCATCAATGACGGGAGGTTATGTAATTGTTTGAATAAAAATATCCAATATTAATGCTTATAGATATTTAATCGACTTTAGTACCCATGCTGATTTCAATTTCCCAGAAAATTATATTGTAAAGACATAATTAAATATAGCAGGAAATGACTGCTTTCATATGGGCAGAATGATTCTCTGAATATGTAATTATCTCCAGTGTATGATCCATTAAATGCATTTCTGGATGAGACAATTGGTCTGACAGAATTAAGATCCCCCGTCCCTTCTGCAATGCTGGTGTCAATGGGACAATGGAGCTGCTAAAATAATGTCAATTGAGTGTCTTATTTATATGATAGTAATTAATGTATGTGATTGATTTTCTGTAGGGCGAGTGCTTATGTATGGGGCTGGCGAAGGATTAGCAGTAGAGTGTGAGTCAAAGAAATGGTTTTATTGTCAGTAACAAGGGATGTGTGTGTGTGTGTGTGTGTGTGTGTGTGTGTGTGTGTGTGTGTGTGTGTGTGTGTGTAAGTGTGTGTGTGAATGTGTGTGTACTACCTTCCACATATGCCACTTTAAAAAAAAAAAAAAATGTTTAAATTAGCTTGATACTGTTGGATTTCTGCCCATTCTACTCAATAGTCTCGCTATTCTATGTGAGAGCGAAATCCGCGTGTTCTTTGAATGAAGTGATAGGAGAAGATATTTGGTCACCAATCCTTCGTTTTATTAAGCAGCAAATGAATAAAGCATACAGAGCTTTGAGTTGAGATCCTCCTGTCCCTGACAAACAACATAGTGTGTCAGTTTGCGAAGTCTGACTGACTATCCTTCACTGACCCAGTCTTTTTATAATACAGAACATGGTATAGTTTCCTGGGGCGTTCTTCCTTCTGACCGGCTCCTTGATCTGACTCCCTTCTTCATTCACGCCCCTGTCATCCAGCAGTTCCTCCTCATGACATGCAGTGGTCCCTGTTCTCCCATTAAAATTCAACTTACACAATCCATTATCTTTACACTTACACGACCCATTATCTTTACACTTACACAATCCATTATCTTTGCACTTACACAATCCATTATCTTTACACTTACACAATCCATTATCTTTGCACTTACACAATCCATTATCTTTACACTTACACAATCCATTATCTTTGCACTTTAACAATCCATTATCTTTACACTTACACAATCCATTATCTTTGCACACACATAAGGATCTTTGCACAACCCTAGTCCTTTTCCCGCTCTTCTTGTCTGCCATTGTCGTCACTCCCTTTATGCTGACAGTACATAACGTTTTTCCTTTTCCAAAACATGCTTGTTCCCCTTGTCAATATCTCCTTGTGAGTTCCTATTATCCTGTGTTCCCATTATCATGTCTCTATTTACCAGCCCTCCCCAGTACTTTTCTACTGTTGTTCTGTAATGTTTCTCGTTACCTTACTTACCTATCTTATTTTGCAAGCTTACACTTCATGATTCACATAACATTTTATTGCATACGTACCCTTCTTCCCCATCACCCTCTGTTGTCTAGATGTTGCTTTTCAAATCCTCCGTATATCTACAATACATACATACATTGATTGAATAAAGGCTGTTTAAATTGTGAGTCGCCTTTTTTTAAAACGTTTTCTTACCCCCTATTTCAAGTCATGGGCCGTAGCCAATCTTTTCCTATGAAGTAACGTGCAAACTGTAAATGACACCTAATTCTGCCGACTGCAGGCGGAGGCTCACAAATTAAGCCCTTCCAATGAGTCAGAGTCCCCTGCAAATGTGGATCAGGTCTGGCTGAGATTAAGGCTTTATCTTATGAGCTTGCATTTTTGTTTTTTCTTCTTTTCGTTTTCATTTTTTCCAAGACAGTGTTGACGATGAACTGATCAGTGCTTTGAGAGTCGAGTCGACACATCATCAAACTCTCTCTAAGGAGCATCGGGTCTTAAGCTGAGCTCTATGAATCGAATCTCCCATGTTTCTGGCCACAGTCTCTACTTCAGTTCAAGCAGCCATGCATTTCATAACTGAATACTACATTCACTGGAAAGGAAAATGATGATTAGCTTTATTTATAGTTTTTTTTTTTTTCTTCCAGATATTTTCTACAATTTCTCTGATGGGAGCTGAAAACTTTACCATATCTGTCAAGTGTTGAGTTTTATGGCCAAAACATGAGTCTTTCCTGAATGTGCTTCTGTACTCACTTCTTAACCAGCTACCGAGCAACAATTTGGGGTAAACTGAAGTGTACACATGCTAGCAAATAAACCACATCTCTACTCTAAAAAAACACAAATGAGTCACCTCTGAGACTTGATATCAAAGGGTAATTCTGTGTTGCAGTAATGCAGGCAGTACAATCCAGGGTAAACCAATAAATGAAGGACTTCACAGTCATTCCAAAACCAGCACAACAGCTTACCAGCTATGCATCTAGCATCTGCATTCCTGCCATTCGTTTAGCACAGATTTCCCAAAACGCTGTCAAATCCCGATCAGCCTTGTGTCTGAATATGTCCACTGTGAGGTAAGACATCGATCACTCTGCCTGCAGTCATCTTTTAAACTATTTAAATTGTGTTTGCTCTTCAGCTGCGTTGCAGTTCTGTTACCCACTTTCCTTCCTGTCCCAGCTACACTGCTGAGGCCATTCTGGGGTATCTCCTCAGGGCCATGAAATGCAAGAGCAGTCAGATGCTCTCTGAGAGAAAAGGCTCTGTGTTTAAGACACACTGTAATTGGATTTATCTCTTTAATGCCAAATTTCAAAGTCTGCTCCTTTCAGAAGGCAGGCCTGGCATCATTGTCTTAAGTTGCCAGGGGGCAGAAACAGAATGTACAGAAGGTGATGTTAACGAGCATGTCTTTTGATAAAGCTGGAGAGAAGAAACAATAGCTGATCCTTTGGCTTTGAGTAAATCTTTAGAGTGTGATAACTGCTTCTTCCAAAGCTCAGACCCTTGACTGTTCCGTCCGATTTTTATCTGCATTCATGGACCATTCTCTGCCATGATAAACTCATGTTGCCATCAGTGTTAACTTGATGTTGTAATCACTCTCATACACATCTACCAATAATCTCAGTATAAATGTTTTGCTTTTCAGCCAGCAAAAATACACTTCAGACAGAGGTCTCAGGTAATGCTGTCTGGCAGTGAATGTTTTTTTTTTTTTTTTTTTCTCACCCAAAGCATTTTAAGGACACCCTTCCTGTTTATCGTGAGAGAGCTGTCATTCTCTCACAAGCATAAAAAGGCCAGCCCCAAAATGAATAGCCAAAGGTTTGATCTCTCCAATAATCCTCATGAGCTTCATAAAAAAGATGCAAAAAAGTCAGAAACTACACATCTTCCAAGGCCAGGTTCGTTCTTTATGTTTTTATTTACGCGTTTATTTATTTTAGATGTTGTTTTTTTTTTTTCACTTTGAAATGAAGCCCACCATCCCAAGTGCATTATAATAATGTGAATTGTAACACATACCATAATATATTCTGTATAACAATCAGGCACAATATGCACAACAATGCCAGAGTTCATATGAGTCCAAAGCAGCAAAACGATCATTTTATCAGTTTAAAAATATCCCATTATGTTGATATTATACTGGACTTTTTGCAGTGTTGCATTGTATTTGTACACATTATTATTATTATTATTATTATTATTATTATTATTATTACATTATTAATTATTACCCCATTAATATCCCAGTCCCTTTCTCTGCCCGGCCGTCTCTCCCCATCGCAGGCTGCTTTGGCTCTGTTCCCGGCTACCCACTCGTCTTCCACTTCTCCCTCATTTCCAGCACACCATCTGAATCACACTGCCCTTAATGAGAGTCCCCCAGCGTCCCCACTTTATTTCTTGGTGAAATATATTTATCCTTGAAAAACTGCTCTATTTTGAGCTAATTAAACTCCCAGCAGAATTTTAAACTGCACTTCCAACTGTCTGCAATTTATATGAAAGGGTCTTCTGTGCGAGAGGTAAACATTTTCGTTTTCGTCCTCATAAAGCCAGCGGTGGATCAGCTCAGCTCTCTGTACAACATCTACTATTGTGCCGTTGGCCTGGGCTGACATTTATCAATATCTCCACACTTCCACAGGCGATCGAGTCCCATCAAAGCCCCCCGAGGTTCCAAAGCATGCCGATTAACACGGCCTCTGAATGGTGCGTTTCCCCATCTGCATTCGAAAGTCACAGCTCTGAGGCAGACAAACTCCCCACTTTTCCTTCTGTGTTTACACAGCTGCTTGTTGGGTATTTCATCTCATGTCATAAAAACAATCCCCAAGACATCAGCCGCGGAGAGGAGGGTTTATTTAAGAATAAAAGTTCAATATGCCTGAGTGAATAGAGCAAGAACATATTTATGCAACCATTAATATTTTTCACAATATATTGTTGTCCATAAAATATTGTAATTTGTTTCTAATATTAGGTGTTTAAAAACAGTAATTAAAATAATGTATAACATGTAAAAAAATCACTTAAATTAATGCAATAAAGCCAAAGAAAAAACCCTCGAATGAATGTAACTGTAGTAACTCCGTATTTTGCCATTATACAGTATAATAATCTCTACCTAGCTTTCACTCTTTCTTACAGTACACAAAATATGCCTGTTTGCATCTGTACAAAAACTTATTTCCTGCAAGTGTAATATGATATTTTGATTATATTCATGTATTTTATTTTTATACAAACACCAGTGCAGTTTGTGCAATTCCATGAGATGTGGACACTACAACATGAGTATGAGACACCATGCATAAGAAAAAAAAGGGAGAAAAATCAAGAAAAGAGGAGAAAAAGTGGGAGTCTTGAAGCAGCAGGACCTCTGGAGCCAGCTGAGATAATTAAGAGTGTATATACTCAAGATCATCCACAGATCAGGGGAAAGCGCCATTGTTGTGTAGATTATATGCGTGCATGATATTGACACCCGTCAATTTTAGGGTTTTTTTTTTTTTTCCTCCATGATCGTATCAAAAGAAATATTCTGAGCACGGTAGAATGTAGCTGTAACGATGGGTCAGTTACTCTTTCTGAAGATGTACAGAAAAAAAAAAACAGCATTGCAAGCAATAACAAAAGCTCAGCTACACTTCAGTGTAGACAAGCAGCCTTAAATACTGCATGGAATGTGGAAACAGAATTTCATGATTTATAAGTGAGGGATTCCAGTATTGATGTGAAGTCTTTTTTTTTTTTTTCTTTTTTGCTTGACATTTATTCAATAGTAGTGCAAAGATATATAAGTTACATGCTCTTGTATGTTCATCACAATTATGATCCAAAGAATAAGATTATGAATAGATTATTGAATAATATTATGACTAGTCTTTATGAGATTATACTGGTCCATTGTTATGACCCTACAGCTTGGACAACACGGTGCGGCCAGGAAAGTACCATACACTAAGAAGGGACTGAGATGTGCCTCCTAAGGGAAAATAAACTGAGCGAATGATTTCGCCTATGAACCACCTGTAGGGTTATCTACTTTTATTTGCCACTCTGGATTTCCTCCACTCCTCGTCTTCCTGCAGGTCAGGTCGAACCTTGTATCTCAGTTTCAGAAAGAAAGTAGACATGAAATAAAATTTTAAAAAAGTATATGTGTTCAACATCTCAGGCCCCTAAACCAAAACAACTGCACAAATATTGTGTCTGTTACCTGTTACTGCTCACTTAATTGATGGGATTCATAACTAAAGAATTACAATTGTAAAAAAATGATTTGCTATGATAACCACAATATGGCAGAGCGAGGACATGGTTATTGTAATGATCTGGGCACTCTGCCGAACGCTGCCTCTGAGACACTCTCCGGGTGCTTAATTATCTGAGAATAATTCCAGTTTCATCTGAAAGATCAACATCTGTAACAGGATCAAACAGCACTCGGTAGAGCTTGAATGAATCCTTTTAAAGTAAGTGAGTGTTTTTCCTCCACTTTGCACCTCTCTCATGTGAAATTTGACCAAATATTACTGAGCTGAAGAACACCATTGAGTTCAAAGTCAAGACACTTGGGATATTTTGCCACGCTAACATCATATAAATAGATCTTGCAAAATTCTTCCACTGTTTTTTTTTTTTCCAAAAAGGATCTAACTAAAAAAGTTTTGTTGTTGCTGCTATTGTGGCTGTCTGCTATTTATAATAGCTGAAGAACATTGATTGCCAGAATATTGAGAATGGTATTCTTTCAGTGTGGAAAATATTATTGCAAGCTTAAGACAAATCTAAAGCTTCAAATTAACATGTAATTTGCTCTCTTGCATATGTATACACTTTAGAAGATAAACATGTGCATTTCAGATTGTGACTGCAGAAGTTCTTTTCCAGTTGCTGATGTTTGCTAGTCTGCTGAGTGGACAGCAAAACCAATTTTTTTTTACTTTTCTTCCCCTCCAAGACAGCAGCACATTTTAAAGGCCTGCTCAAACCAAACGCTTCCTATTGACCCACTCCTCAGACAGCCTGACATGCATTGATTCCTGGATGTGTTCAGTGAAGACATGAAAATTACAGCTGCTTTTGTGTTATTAGTTCAGTTTGCTTGTTTTCGTTTACATTTGAGATTTAGATGAAGATCAGACCACATTTTATGACTAATCAATGCAGATATCCTGGTATATTTAAAGGGTCCACAAACTTTTTCTTTCATCTATTTTGATATATGAGCGGCATATCTTGACATATTTGCATGTAGATGTATGCCCGTTGTATTTTGGGTACATGATATCATATACGTCTGTTGAAAGTGTCCTTCATCATAGTGAAGCCAAAAACCTTAAGACTTCCTGTGACTTCCCATGACTTCCCATTGCTCCACATCGTCATGCTGTTGGCCGGGTGTGTCCTCAGTGCAATTACTTAATGGACAAGGCCTCCCTTCTCATCTTTTATAAGGGCAGGATGGTGTGGTTTTCATTCGCTGAATATTTGACTAGTCTTCTGACCGCTTGTTCTCCATCAATCTAGTCATAAAACCCAGATGGTCAAAACTGAGAGAGCTCTCAAGGCAGCCTTGTATTATCCTTTGGGAACAGAAGCTTCGCTCACCCCATGGATGTGTTAAGTGCAGCTTTCATCAGAAGGCAGTTCGTGGGCAGATTAGCGGGGATCATGGCTGTTTGAAATTATGAATTCATTACAGTGTCAGTGGAGAATAGTTCTGCGGCATTCATGAACAATTCCGTTGTGTGGAGTATCTCCTCCTTCAGCGCCGGCCTTCCCGGTTTGTCCTTTAGCCGAAATTAGCGTCCTGGCTGAACACCGTTTTTGCAGTTTGAAACGCCATCTTCACCTCAGGCTGGCTGCCAATGTACTAGTATGACTGGCATGAAAATATTATGTGGGAAAAAGCAGCTGGTCTTATCACTCTGAGACAGCACTTTCACTATGCTTAGAGAGTGGTATTAGCCTGGCATGTCCAACATCTCTCAAGATAATTCCATTTTGGATATGATTCTCATGTAATCATTAAAAATGGAAATGCGGTGCAGGAGGTCTTTTGAAGGCAGTGGAGATGAATATTTTTAAAATATTTTTTTGGTCAGTGTATTCTCATCTGTGGTCAACCCAGACTGTTCTTGTAACTAAGGGACCAGCTGGACAGGCTTGTGCATCCTGTCGAAATTGCTCTGCGCCTTCTGAATTTCACCATCTTGCATTTTCCGCAGACTAGGACAGGTTAGGGACTCCATAGACATGTTCCCCTCTCCTGCCTCATCATTTAATGCATTCTGCTGTATGCCAGGTTAATTCTCCCACTTGCAAAGTCAAATATTTCAGGTGTACTGCTCACCTTGCCCACGTTCCCTTCAGGCTCACAGACTTCACTCTGGTCCCTCCTGCATTTAGACCATGGAAATCAGGCCCACCAAGTTCTAAAACAATGCATGTTGCATGCATAATTCAAAAAATGGAT
The DNA here is from genome assembly GCA_022829145.1 of Albula goreensis. Classification (NCBI taxonomy): domain Eukaryota; kingdom Metazoa; phylum Chordata; class Actinopteri; order Albuliformes; family Albulidae; genus Albula; species Albula goreensis. The sequence continues at coordinate 37,958,428 of CM040746.1, read as the reverse complement.
CATCCCGCTGTGAGAAAAAAAAAATACATATAAAAAAAACTAAAAGTCTGGGGGATGTCAATGGTATATGAGATTTGTTGCAAAACATGAATTCTCTTACTCTTCAAAAAAAAAAATGGCTTCAAATATGTTCACCATAGAAATGTAGGAAACAAGATAATGCTCAAACAGGCATTTCCTTGAAAAGAATAACATTCACAGGAAACATAATGAAAGGATAAAGAAATGGCTTTCAAGTAAAGACTTGTTTTCAATTAGGCAGATTAATCCCATTAGTTGGAATTCTAAATGAGAAGAGACACAAAAATGGCAGCAAAATGGAAGCAAGAATAATCACTATGCATACAAGGCTAAGGATATTTACTATTGTAACTGCAGTGTACATTTGGCAAAGGCAGAAGCAGGTATTTTGCATTCCTGTGGCTAATCCACTAGCATTCCACTATGCAAAAATAAGGGGCCATTTCAGAAACATATCCATAGTTGTTGGTATACACACATATTTTATCCTCAGATTGCTCCGGATATCACAGGGATATTTCTATTGGATATCTCTGGATTTGTCTGGACAGCTCTGGGATACATGACTACTTCAGCTTGCAGTGGTAGGCAATGTACTTTGATGCATAGAGGAATTTTCCGGTTCTAGACTCAACCTAGCTCAGTGTATGAAACCAATGCCATCCACACGTAGGTGGACATCTCATAAAATATTTGTAATACAGTCATATGAAGGCCAGTAAGTCTCTCTACACACTGGACCTTATTGCCCAGTGTACCAGCAGTGGAGAAGGATGTGCTTTATTTTTATCATAGCCTTATCTTTGACAAGTAGTTTCGCAGTGGGTATGGAAAAGAATACAATGTTGAAAAAACATGCAAGGGGTCCAACAGCTCATTTTAAGAGCTTGTAATGTCCCTGGAAGACCCTCACTCCCTCACACATTATTTGTGTCGAGGTGAGACATCTGATTATTGTTTCATCCGCCGCGGCCTGTTGTGTGCATTGTTACTGACTCCCCTTATGGGAGGTGTTCAGGTGCAACAGCCTGTTTGAGTGACTGATGATTACTTAGCCTTCTGATTACTTCCGGGTCACGTTATTACAACCACCCACTCCACCGCCCGCCCCACCCCCATTCCCTAGCTCAGCCAGCCTTCAGCAGTGTGTCATAGTGGCACAGAGGTGATGACCTCACCATCCCCTCCCCCGCCTCCCACAATGCATTGGACACCCCCACCATTCAACTTTCAATGCCCTTCCACGGGATCAGGAAGAAGCAGCCTCACACACAGAAAACCACCCTGCTTCTCCTCTTTGCCATTTTTCACACCGCAGATGTGACACAAATCACTCACTCCCCGCGAACACGACATAAAGTGTAAATGTGTTCCCGGTCAGACTGAGGGAATCAGGGCCCAAAAGAGTCCATGTTATGCGCAGACATCAAAGAAAAGATAAGACACAAATCACATAAAATGCTCTGAGTTCTGAAAGCTTTCTGATTATCATTTCCATATGACCATTTTCCATTTAGACCTCAAACAAAAGATCAGATACTAATTACGTAAAATGGTTTGCGGTCTTAAAGCCGTCCTTCTACATGCAGCGTAAGTGATTAAATTCAGACACAGACATGGGATTGCTTGCTGCAGTTGAGTTTGGTTCCATTGGCTGACGTAGTGCGACTCATATTTCAAATTTATTGTTAAAACTTTAGATTGCAGATACAGTAAAACGTTTTACTTCAGGATTTCTTCTTGGTCAAAATTAATACCATAATAGAAAACAAAAATAAAATAATAAAAAACAAAAGGTACCTGCTCTGCCAAATCTCCGGGGCCTGGAAATAATGCATGTTAAAGTATCAGTGTGAGTCAGAGTCTGGATGAATCTTTTCTGTTGTTTTTGGTAGCTGAGTGAAAGCTGCACATACTGACCCTGTGTACTCCTTCTGCTTTGATGTAGTGAAAAGCAATAAGGTTCTCCAGCATAAAATAAACATAGTGAGTTAGTACCTGCAGCATAGTTTATTTATGTGTCTTTCTTCTTTCCATGTACTGTATTGTTTGAGTTTTTAATATAGGAAACTATTTATCTTTTATTTTTTGGTTGTACATGTACTTAAATAATACACAAATCTAATAAAATGTGTTTATTTGTATATACAACTATAGATGCACATTTGTTAAAGTTTAACTCAAGCTATAAGGTTCATGTTTTTCTCTCTGGCTTCTCTTGGTTTTAGAGAATTCAAATGCTTTTGTGATTCAGTGCATTCATTTGCTCAAACCATTATTCTGAATTCATGAGAAAAGTCAAGGTGCTGCTTTTCTTGACACAACAGCTTTGTCGGTCAGAAATGTTAGACAATTTCAGGAATGGGTTTTCTGGAAAGACACAGGTCATCTCAATCGGGTCGTGCGTGGCTGTGTTTCACGTTAAACTGTCCTGTTATAGTTCATGCCCTATGGAAGAGCTCTGAGAGAACCCCTATGTCTGCTCCCTATGAGAGGCACAGCCAGAGAGAGAAAATGAGCAAAGACAACAGTGCTGTCACTAATTACCTCATTTCTGCAGTTACTAAGGTAATCGTGTTAACTTTGACATATTAATACCACTCCATTTTGACAGATATTGCTTCCATTGCAACTAAAAATCAAAAGCAAATGACGTACTGGATGACTCATAAAGGTTGACAGTATCTTTTATGTAACTCACAAAATACGTATGATGATATTATATTTTTCACAGGTTTGTGATTAATATAATGATACCAGATTGGCATTGTGATTTCTGTATGGTAGACTCACTGGCATGGAGGTAAAAATACCCTTGCTAACCTTGAAGATTAAAATAAAAAGTTGAATATGGAATACACTGGACGGATGCATTGCTGTGGTACTATTGTTTCTGCCAGGTTTTTTTGTTATGGGTTTATGAATCAGTTGGCAATTTTAAAGTGTTTCAAAATGTAATTCACACATCCCAGATGTAAATTGTAAAAAAAAAAATATATGATATGATGAATGAGAAACACATTTAGAGTGAAACCAATTTAACGATTGGCTTCCCAACTTTTTGATCAATCAAGTTTGATTATTCCTATTCAAAAGAGTTATGCAATTCATTTCTGTACCATTCACACATTTCCGTATACCATCATTTCTAACTGGACTGCGTTTTGTGGAAGCAAGAAACTCAGAGGCAGAGAAATGCGAAGCTGACATTGAATGTGAAACTGGGATAAATACCAGCCCTTTATCCTATCCATACAGAAAAATAACACTACAAATTCTAGTGCAAATATCACCAGTAATGCTTCATTAAATGCACAGAGGTTGGGTGAGTTATAATATACTTCCACAACGGTGTCCTCAAATGTTACATGAAATCTTTGTACGTCTCCTGTCTAAAGTAAAAAAATATCTTTTTTGAATTATGTGCATCAGCTTTTAATCAGAAAGTTTACTGTAGGTGAATCAGAGGATTTCAGAGTCTTATGTTCTGCTGTTTTCAACAGAATCTTACTTTTCCAGCAGAGAGATTTCTATTAAGTACAGTAGGTTAATGCATGTTTGGATATATAACAGCGGATCTGATCAAAGCTCATTGTGTTTTATTGATGGTGTCCTCAGTACCCTACAGTTTCGTGCCCTTTTATTTATTTATTTTTTTTATCTATTTCTTTTGTCTCAGTCATTCCCAAACGTGGTGTAGTGACTGTGGGTGGATTCTGGTTCCATTGAAGAGTATAAATATCAAAGCCACATCTAACCGTGGAACCTCACAAACAGTGTACGACACAAAGAGATGTGTCTGCTGAAGAGCAACACAATGAAAGTTTAGGATGTATAGATAGGAGGTATCTTGCTCTGTTATAGAGGATAATGGCTGGTCCAATTATGAACACATGTACAGCTAACAAAACTGACTGGACTAAATTTATTTTTGTTGGGGTTGATGCTGTCCTTTTTCATTGATTGACACTGAAATATACATAAATATTTTGGGGCCATCTTCTGTAAAGGGTTTTAAGAGTTTATCACAGTCCAAAACAGGGCCAATTAGATGCCAATGTCAGAGATACATGTTGGTGTAGGTAGACCCCGAGGTGAGATTTACTGCAATTCTCTCCCTGTTACATTAAGTTCCCCATGATGAGCATGTCAATGGCCAGCCACTGATAGTGCAATGTTTTGATTTTTTAAAATGCATCTTCCACAGAGGATACACTTTTCTGGAATAATTTGTATGTTTATTTCTCATTCAGTGATCATCCATATTGTATGCAACAGAAATTGTCCTTTATTGCTGTTTTCATTTTCTAGTACTTCTTCTCTAGGGTAATTAGCCTTACAGTGAATATGATAAGTATCCCCTTCCATCTGTAAAACAACTTAATAAATAAATATTCCATACTCCTGTGTGACTTTTTACTTTGTTTATTTATCAGTGTTTTGGCTGGAGTTATTTTAAAATCAGCCCAGCTTCGTGTTTCCCTGCATTGCTGTAATAAATACCTCAGTAAATATCCAACTCTATGGTGAAGTCAGATATTAACTATATTATTTCTCTATACCGCCATCTTCTCTCATCGGGCTTTAAACCAGTGCTCGTAACACTGTCAGCATTTACACTTTTATTTAAAATTTTATCAATGTTATAACCTCTGAGAGAATGTGTGGAAAAACAGCATATCCCACAAACTCAGAGAATAAACATCTGGAGTATTGCATTTGACAAGTAAATGTCTTTGTAACAGAAACATGTCTTTGTAAGTCTGAGTCTTCACCATTTAACATTTACCACCCAGGATAAAAACAGGTCCCTGTTGGCTCTAGCTCCGCATGTGTTAAGACACTTAAAGATTTCATGAAACACAGTGGAGTACACAGATGGCAGAAGCACCCAGTATTTCACAATAACATCCATGTTATTTGACAGCTTCGATAAATTGATCTTGAGAGAATTACAGAAAAATCTTGCCATGAAAATTATTCTTGATGGAAAGTAAATAGGGGTGAACAGAGAAACTCAGTAAATTAATAAATAAATAAATAAATAAAATAAAGTCATTCAGACAGCATCTAGAATAACCACTGGATAAAAAAAAACATGCAACAAAGCTGGGAGTAAAACAGTTATGTAATTAATCTAGCTAAATTGAACATATTCTTATAAACCATACAGTAGGTAAAGTGTGTTTTTCATGTTCCGAATTGTTACACTTTAGAATGAGGTTTTGGACACAGTTTCCAAATCATAAAGAGATAGATAAACTTCCAGATCTCTGCAGTTCAACCTTGCAGTTAATAAAATGCATAGAAATAAAAATAAACTTTTGCATGAGTTGAAAAGTTTTCTGATTCTATAACATAGTATTGAATGTGATTTAGAAGTTTCTACAAGGTGCCAGCTGCAGAGCTATGTAGTTGGTCCAAGGCCCAATTAAAATCTCCAAACCTGATCAATAAGAGACTTCGGATGATACTGCTGAAAACCATGCATTCTATCAGTTTACTCATTCCCTTTAATATCCAAACCATGTTTAAATATGCAACAAGATTCCATGAAACAAAAAATATGCATGAACCAATAAGCGCAACATGCATGCATGAGTATGAAGTAGAACCCTTAGTGTTCTCAATCTTTCTCTGAAAATCACTTTTCATGACATTAATAGCACGCAATCTAATTTTCTCTTTTATGATTTTTTAAATGCTATGTTCACCCACAGACTCTGTTAGATACTGATGTGAAATTTATTCACAACCCTTAATCTGAAACCAGGCCTTGGATAGCACATTAAAATTCTACAGCATAAACACAGAATAAAAGCGATTTCTCTCAGAATCCATCTAACTTATGATTTCATGCCATGGAACTTTCTGTCTTGTGATACTCTGTTCAGAACCAGTTTTCCTAAAGCATTCTTAATTTAGACTAAAGTATTTAACCTTACGGGTTCTTCAGACATACGTACATAATACATACTCTTTATATATCAGCGGTAATTCAGACATACATATATAATAAAAACTCTATACATATCAGTGGTAATGCAACCTGGCTCTGCAAGGCTGCAGTGATGCACAATAACACAGTTTTAGCAATGAATTTTCTCAGTTGCTGCAAGAGGTGAGCTCGTTACAGTTTGTGTAGGTTGGAGCACATGCAATCAGGACCTGGATTTGAATAACCCCTGATACACATCCATTAACACACATGTGGTAAAATGTGCCTGTCTTCCATATAAATCATATTCTCAAAGATCTTGTCTATAAAACAACTTACTGTCATTAAAATGTGCACCTTCAAAGATCACTACATACTCTACTAGAAGGGTTTTCTGCAGGATTCCTATGCTAGTAAGATCGCTGAAGGTCGTTTGAGAGAAGTAAAACCATTTGCCCACTGGAAAACTTCACACCAATGGTGAAGTTCCAGTACAGCAGACAGCAGGGACTTACCAAACTGTCGATAATGTAAATCATTGTCAATCATAATCAAAAAAAAAAAAAAAAAACTCACCTGCCAGCTATTTAATTAAATTATATTGAATGAAAACAGTCAACTCAATTTGTATGGAGTAGACTCCAGCTGGGTTTCAATCAACATTTGACCTCAACTTTCACTCACAAATGAATAATGGATTTTTTTTTCTCTCTATTTCTCTACAAGTTCAGTTTGGTGACTCATTTCTTATGATTGCTGAACACTCAAAAAGGTATCAGCGAAGACAAAAATTAAAATTTGGATGTTATTGTCAACTAAAACGAATGACAAACACAGATTGAATTCCAGCCTCCATTTTATGCATTTACCATTGATACGGTCAGAGGCATATGTTCAGAAAAGTACTGTCCAAATCTACTAATCTTTGTTTCACATCGAACTGTTCATTAAACACTCAATGTGGGAAATCAACTCATTCACATGAAGGAAATGTGCAGTCTTATGTCCATTAGCAGTAGCGTTTGTGTGGCAAGTCAAAATAAGTGTAATTCACCAGAGAAAAGTATTGCATTTTCTGCTGGCTTATTTTGAATACATATTTTCAGTTGTGTGAGTCAAGATTACTTTTTCTTCAATCAAGACTACTATTTGGCAAAACTTCAAAGAATTACAGATTTTGATTTATTCATATTTAATAAGCAATTCAAATGATGTAGCTCCTCAACAGCATATACATCAATATGCCTCAAGACTACCCAATCAACCAGCCAGTCAGTCAGACCGTCTCCTGTCCTGACATCTCCCAGATTTCATGAGACATGCACACGGGCGGGTGTGAAACCAGAGTGGGAGGCCACGGCTCCATTCTGTCTGCAGCTGCACCTCTCAGCTCCACAGGGATTGAAAGTGCTTTACTTTGCAGTTCAGGGAAAATGGTGAATCAGCAGCTCCTCGGAGAGATCACAGAGACTGGGGGTGTCGGCACCGTGCTCCCCGTCAAGCCGAGATCGAATGTTTTACAAGCCTTTGTTTTATTCATTGACAGACACTTCAAAGCGACATGACACTGCCAGGGAAGGTAGTTACCATTGTCACATATCAGAGCCATGAGCAGGTCTGAGAGACACAAAGCGATAACGTCTACAGAGCCGATCTATTTATGCCAAGCATACATTAGCAATTAACCCTCCAGAACAGAGATACTGGAGCTGAGCAACACTTCTACCAATGTAAGTGGCGGGAATGTCCCGGACTCTAAGCATTACTTGGGCACAGACCCCAGCACTCACACTTGCAATTTATGATAAATGACAAAAAATTACTTATTTTTCAAAATGATTTACTGGGGCACAACAAATGATTACTGGGGCACATGGCCCGGTATATAACGTCTGGTGACACCCCTGGTTAGTGGTCTTACCATATTGGTTAGCTAATAAATGTGAAGAATAGAATTACAGGAAGTAATTAATATCCTCTTGAAGGGAAATTGTTATATTATTATCCCAGATATAATGTATCACATCATTATATCGCTATGACAACCTTTGTTACTCATGTCCTTGTCAGGCGTATTTGCATCACCCTTGGAAACATAACCATATGTTCAAGATAACTTGTCTTTGCAAGATCAGTGGAGCGAGTGTATACAGTAAAATATGAGAAAAGAAGTATATCAAAACTTGAAATTGTTTCTTATCTGTTTAAACCATATCCTGTTTGTTACCACCTCCCGTTAAGCCTGTTATACATATATATGTATATTAGCTGTAACCTTCAGTGAACAGCTAAAACAATGTTTGAGATAGCTTGTATGTTTAGCTACATTAAGTGAACACAAGTTGTTCAGTATATCACTGAAGATATTTGTTTTAACAGCGAGATGAACCATTGCTTCTTAACTGTGGAATAAACACAGGTTTTGAAGCTGACATGAATGTCTTGGTTGTATTGATGCAATTGCAGTTTACTATGATTATTATGGTTTTTGTTAAATTAGCACTGACAAGATCTGAGATGCCATTATCAATTAATTTCAACAGAACATGTTTTAAATACATCTTATTCTACAATAGAAATAAAAGAAGGGCCACACATATTGACAGGAGGAAAAGGATGTCAGGAATGATGACTCTAGGAGTAATGTATTAGGTGGTTCAAGCCATAATGAAACCAGCATATCGTGCTACTCCTGCCCTTATCATGTGACTTACTCCATTTTAATCTTTACCATGTCAATTTTCCACTCGTATCCAGGGACTATATGCCTCCAGGACAACCGCTGTCATGTTTCTCATTTCAGTGGATGTAGAAAGCGGCTGACAACATGATCAGAGTATTTTTATGGTTACAGGAAAATGGTTATTTTTTGTAGGACTCACAGCTATAAATGCAGAATGAGTTAGAGGCACTGCAGAGCACATGTATGCTGTAAATGATGAAGTGTCTGAGTGGAAACCTACAGTTCACCATCTGACATCACTGGCATTAGGTACTCAGAGGAACCTATAACATTAATTCAAGTGCCTAGATCTGGAATGAAAGTAAGTGATACCTGAGATGGGGAAGTATAGTCCTGAAAGATGGACAGTATAGTGCAAAAGTGCTAGGCTCAGCTAATAACATATCGGCTAGCCTGGCAAGCATTAACTAATAAAGTTATACGAAAAAAAGGGCAAATATGACAAGCTCAGCAAACAACAAAGAATAGAAAGGAGTTATATAAATAACAGCTTTGAAGTCCTGCATTTCAGGCTTATGCCTTTTCTGCTATAAGCCGGGCAAAATCTGTGCGGCTTCAGACTGGCCGGGTTTCACATATCCCAAAGTTTTATACATTCAAAAGGCAGTGGTGTGTCAGCTCTACTGAAGGTGCAAAGGTTATGTGAAGGTTACTGAATGTCATTATGTTAGCCATCTGTGTATTTTACAGGAAAACATGCTGAATGTAAAAATCACATTGATGGACTTATGCTCACATATCTGTTCCTCTCTTTAAACTAAAAAAACAGATTCGTGCTTGAGGGGAAAATGGAATTAGAAAGTCATACCGCAAATACCTTTTTTCTATTTCAATGACTACTCATCTATTTCCAAGACTGCCCTAATCCAACCCTTTGAAATTCAATACCAAGTTGCCAGGGATATCTGTGTATATTTTCAAGCAGACAGAGAAAAACATTTTTAGTAATAGTGATATTAGAAACAATGCTTGCAGTGCACCTGATAAATGATCTTGCTAAATTCATAACAAAATCCACTAACAAAATGTATATGGTCAGAGGAGAGTTTTCCTGGCCGGTGTTGTTACTCAAACTGAATATTATTCAGTCCTTTACACCTTCACACATATTTTTGTGTAAAGCATATGGGTATAACTTGGTCTGTGGTCCATCAAATAAAGTGCTGTGGAAAGGTGACAGCCTAACTCTTTTTAGAATACCTGTACAGTTTGTCAGCACATTTGAAACAGTTTATGGAGTGTCACAAACTGCGGCCTATTGGGAACATCAAGTAGTTGTCCATCCAAGTTATATAGTCTGTGGATGCAAGGTTATATTCCCAAGTTTATGAGCTGGTAGGTGAATTTTCATGGTGTTCAAAGAGAAAGAACATGGTGTTAACTGAAACGGCAGCTTTCTCCAAGTGTGTGTACAAAAAGAAAAAAAAACACATTTCACCCTGCGGTGAATGAAATTACTTCATTTGCATAGCAAGCCACAAATAAACATGCAAATAAAGCAATTTAATTCACCATTTGGGTGGAAAATTTAATATTGAGGCAAATTGCCTTAGTTTTCAGAGAGAACACAATGTTGGATTTGGAATGACTCATTGTCCCTCATGAGTCATGTGACACATGCACAGAACAGCTCAGATGAATCATGTGACACCTTCAGTGAGGAGAGGTGTGTTTCACCGATGGCAACCGGCTTCCTGGGGTACCCAGAGGATCATGGTAGGAGATCATTGGTTGATATGGGTCCATGGTACTACAGCTTCAACCTTAGGAATTCAGATGGATTACAGACACCCTAATCCTGCCTGAAGCAGTACCATTGACCCCAAAATGGTAGACTGAACTCTCTATCACTGTAAGGACAGCAGAGTCACTCACTTCCCTTCTCCCTTTAAACCAGGGGTGTCAAACTCCAGTCCTGGAGGGCCGCAGTGTCTACGGGTTTTTGTTTTTTCCTTTCGATTGGCAGCCATTTTAGGCCTTGGAAACCAGGTGTGTGGACTCTTTAGCCAACCCGTGATTTTAATAATCAATTAAGTGCTAAAACACACCAAAAACCAGCTACCACTGTGGCCCTCCAGGACTGGAGTTTGACACCCCTGCTTTAAACACATGTTTAAACCACACCTGGTTCCATCTAATGCTAAACAATAATCATCATCCGCTCTACCTCGCTATGTCCTCAAACTCACATGGCAACTTTTGAAAGTGGTTCAGGACATCAAGCAGACTGGCCGGTAAGTACGTAAAGGCTGCTGTTCGGGCTCATGGTATGCACTTTTGTAAGTCACTCTGGGTAAGAGCGTCTGCAAAGTGCCTGGATGTAAATGTAAACGGTGCACCAGCGCTGCAAGCTCCAAATTGGAGTCGCTGATGTGTTATAATGAACATCTGAGTGACATTAGCCACCAGTGCTGTTCTTAGGTTTTCCTGGGTTCAGGACAGCTGATGGATGGAGAGCCTGTAGCCTGACCTTCTGAAAGACCTTCATCAGGATAGACTTACGGTTGGCTACTCTGTCTGAATGCTGCTGCAGATATTTCTGTTTTGCTCCATTGTAACCTGACTAACTGCATGATCATGTATATCATTAAGCCTAATGACTGAAGTTGGAGATGGATATTCAGGCTTTGGTAATCGTATATGCTCAAACTGTAATCAAGGAGCAAACACAAGAAACTTCTATAGCCCTCTAGAGCCGGGGCTGCCCACCTCTGGTACAGACAATCAATAAAATGACGATGCAATTCGCCAAAAATAATGAATGTCCTAATTCAGCCGATAAGATGGGCACAGATCCTCTTAGAGGTAAAGCTGCGGAAAGGGAAAGCTATCTTTTAATGGCAACCACAGCCGTCCCGGCCATGGAAATTGCTTTTTAAGAGGACAGCTGGCTAACTCTGCATGACCCTGATACACATTCTATTTCTATCCGTGATATTTTCCAACTGCTCAATGGGAGATCCCATCACAGAGGTGAGTACACCATTCAACACTCCAAAAAAAACCTCAAGACAGTGCGGGAGATCTCAGACACTCTGTTCTCTTAGCAACAGTGGCGAAAGGCAGGGAGAGAGACACAAAAAAAAAGCACAGTTCATTCTCACCATCGAAATATCAATGTTACCTGCTGGGCAGATGGCTAATTGCTCGAGGTATAAAGACAGATAAACAATTACCTGATTGTGCAACAGTGAGAGAGACTACAGAGCCCGACAGGAGAAACAGGTGGTTTTGGGGGCGATCAACAGGGCTAAATGTGGCAGGACAGATGGGAAGAAAGAGGTAATGGTGTCGTGGGTCTCACGGTAAGATGACAACAGGAGCCTGTGGGCCGCAAATGAAGCGACGGCACATGTTTACTGTGTATCTGTGTGTATTTCACAGCCTGGAGATCCGGTCCCAGCCAGGCTATTAGGTCCATGTCTGTGCTGCAACAACTGGCTCAAGTTTGCCTGGGTAAAATGACGGGGATGTTGGTTAAACTCCACAGTCTTATCTCTCTACTCTGCTGGCTGGCTGAGGAACTGCGCATCCGCGAGCTGAGCCCTTGGTGATCTCTTGCTTCTCCAACAGGTTAGGGAATATTTGTATGCAGTAGCATCTGCAGTGTGAAAAATTGCCATGTGAGTTGGAAGAGCCATTTGAATTGGAAGAGCCATGTATGTGGCAAATTTTTTTCACAGTCTGTTAGGTTAATGAGATGACTGATTACATTGTTCAATGCAGAAAAAACTGGAAAAACAAAAAGTAAGGCCACAGCAAAACCTGTTGACAGCATGTAATCTCAGCAGGTGTCATTCCAAAGACTATGAGACGAGCACTGGGAACTCACACAAAATTGCATAATCAATAATGTCCAATTGTTTCATTGGCAGAGAAGAGAGTTGTCAAGACATAAATAAATGTTTTTTTTTTTTTGTTTGGACCTCACAACATTTATTTATTTAGTTACCATATTGCTCATATGTATTCGAAACAGAAGAAAAGGTTGAAAGGTGAATGTGCTTGTGAGGCATCCATGTTTTGATTAAAGCAAAGCTCTGAGAGATCCCATGGAATACTCATGATAATACGAAGGAAAGCAATAGCAGGAGCTACGAGATGGAAGATGAAGAGGTGAGAGAACGTTGAGCATCAAAACAGAGTTATGATGAAACATACCTGTGAGTACATGCATTATGAATGAAAACCTATATAGTTTGTGAAACCAATACTTTCTCTGATATAAATAAAGATTATTTCTGTAGCTTGAGATAAAGTAATGTAACAAATAAAAAAAAAAGCCAAGTCCCAACTAAGAGGGTATAGGGATGTTTGGAAAAAGGCCCATAACCCTATTGCTCAGTGCTGACGATGCTCCATTCTGTCATAATATTTCTGTGATAATGTTGTGACACTGGAATGGCCCTATGGGTCTAATTTAATATAATTATGACTAAACATAATTATGTTTTGTTGTATTCTGAAGGTTTTTTATCCCTTCTGGCTTCCGTCGCCATGGAGAGTCACATGATTGACGTGACAGTGATTTTCTCTCGTTAGCCGGTCGCTGGAGCGTGTCTCATTTTCCTGCAGCAGGAAGAGGAAATGGGTACATGCTTCTCTTATTCTTTTTTACTAAATTTGAGCCCCGGGGTGCTGGGGGACATTTCAGTCTACCAGTGACATGGAAAACAGCACGATCAGCTGTTACTCGAGGAGGGAACCAAAGTCAGTCTTGTCACTCTGTGCTCGCAGCACTTTCTCAGACAAGCTTTTGCTAAATTCTTCACAAAAAAGTACTTTACCACAAATTAAACCACAGCTCAATCTGGATGTCAACCTCATGGGTCATTAAAGTATCAAAATGGTATAACCTCATATGCATGTATTACAAAATGTGATTGTGAACATCCCCATTCTGCAATCAAATATACAGCGTAATTAAAATCACAATTAAAGGAGCCCAAGGTACAGGTATTGTTATAAAACAGGCATCGCTTCATTGCTTACAAGTACATTGCATTTATGCATTTTATTGTATTGCTGGCGGTTTACCAGTGCTGGTGAAGTACCTTGCTGAAGAGTACAATGGCAGCAGCCTACCTGCGAAATGACACCTCTATCCTTGAGTTACGAGCTTCACCCTCATCTTCAAATTCTGTTTTGAGGTCTTTAACACCTCAAAAAACATACACTAAACATACACTGTTTTATCAGCTTGATACTTCATGATGTGTCCTCATTTTTTTACCAATGGCATGTTTCAGATGTCCACTAAAGAAAAACTCACATTGGTTCTGTTTGGGGTCTCACAGACCTCAAATGTTCTGTCAGTTGGGTTGTAATTTGGCCAGAAGCGAAAGAGACCTGAGAAAAAAAAAAGTGGTTGATGTCTAACTTTTAACTGTTATATATGCATGTATAGCACTGGGGTCTGTGGGACCCCAAACAATGAGGAAGTAAAGCCTAATTTTCATTAGAACACAAGGGTTATAAAACCATCACACTACCCTGCTGCCCACTGACCTTCATAATCTCCATAACACATCACACATCATTAATGATATCATTTCTCAGAATGAGAATGAATTAATCGCTCTTAAACTTACAACAACAAGGCTCTTTTGTCCAGTCACCACTTTCAGGATGAACATATGCTTCGCAAATAAACATTTCTTGTGCACAGACTGATTGGTGAAAATATTGAACTGTCCTTATTGAACTGTAAAATATTGAACTGTCCTTTCCTTTAAGGACAGTTTCACCTTTATAATGTGCTATCATTATATGTTGCTTTCTTTACTATAAACATTTTTATCTTTCACATTTTAACATTTTTAACATTTTTCATCTGTTTAATGTATCATTTATTCTTGTGTTCAACACCATATTCCAATTAGACCATAATTGATTGAGGTTTTTTTTTTTTTTTTTTGTCTGCAGGGAATTGCTTAAAAGAAGCATTTTAATTAAAGCCATTGATAAATTATTAGTTGGACATGTACCGAAGTGAGAAAATGTCGCAGCAGCTGAATAACGTTGATGTATTTGCATGCGCCGCGTAATTCATTTGGCCTGGAGTAAAATCATGTGCTCGTCTCAGAGAGCTGAGGACGCACGACCCGCTGACAGTCACCGCCGTGTTTATCATGTTACTATTTTTAGAATCCATATTTTTTTTCCCGCTCATCTAAAAATGGCACATTTTTGTTTATGCATGATGAGGGACCCGCCCATCCTTTCAATTGCCTGCTACAGAGTGCATGTAAACCTCCGCAGAGAAATCGGCAGACTAAGAAGTTATAAAAGACGGGATTTATTTTCTGTGGCACGAGCCAAACTGTACTCTTAAGGCAAAGTTCAGTTCTACAGCCTCAAATATTAGCTCAGACAAATATTAGGTCTTACTAGATCCAGAGCGCTGTCATCCACTTTGGAAGAACTGAAGCAAACGACCGCTTCAAGTATTTAAATGGTTTCAATTTCTGAAACATAAAGTCTAATCTTTTTACTCTAAGGGCACAATGTACATAGTATAAATTAACATAATATATCTTACTGCACCAATCTACTGATCCTCTATCTTTTAAAGCATCAATTTCCAATATCCCAAAAGACATTTGACATCAATGTACAATACTCTCTCATTCAGATGATTTTTAATATAAAATATACAATTTTAATTTTGTATTTTACATCATAACTCATGATGATGATGATGATGACAGTAGTAGTGTAAAGTATAGCATTATACTCCAGAGGCATGCGAGCATACTCACCTGAACCCTCAGCAGGATTCAAGGTTTGGACCACACTGCACTTTCTAGCACCTTTTTTTAATGGGTGTGGAGATTAACAAACTGAACATGTGTTCAGATATGTATACATTGGATGGATTTTTTTCATATATTTGATTTCCATTGTTCCCAGTATTTCATTGACTGGGCTTTGCTTGGGAACATGAATGGAAAGAAACACTTTAAAATGTCAGGCTGTCTGCTCTATGACATTCAGCAGCTGTAGCCACAGACTGTATATATCAGCTCTGAAGACAGGGTTTCTCCATGGTCTGTGGGACAAATGGGCCAAAGTAGTTTCATGTCCTTGGAATTTCCCCTCAAGCATTATTAATGTCTCCCAGATATTCCACTGTCCAAGGACACATCATTACTTACTTAATAATATTCAAATGAATGGGGTTTGTAGATACACTAGTTGGAATTGAATCAAATTCAATAAATCCTTTTAGGATCTGTTCCCTCAAACAGTGACTGCAAACCAATCAAACTGACTTTAGTCGATGAATTCAATTGTAATTCAATCAAAATTGAAATTAGACATTCATAAGGGTGCATGCAATTCAATCAAAACAGGCTTTATATCACAATGTTATTTTATGTCATATTTTTTGGAGACAAGCAAACACGCCCTTTGTATTGTGTTATTTTAATGATAAAGAATGTCCATTAAATTAGAGTCCATTTTGATTGAATTGCACATGCCTAAAAAGACTGAAGTCCATTTTCATCAAAATAAATACACTCTTAAAGAGACTAGAGTCTATTTTGATTAAATCACAGTCAGTCTTAAGGAGACTAAAGTCAATTTCGATTGAATATCATATTCTCTTAGAAAGACTAAAGTCAGTTGGATTGGTTTTCAGTCACTGTTTTAGGGGACCAAAAGGGCTGACAGAGACCAGAATGTGAGAATATGGCAATAAAACCCTGTTTAACCTCTGTTCACTGTCACAATAGGACATTTCAACCCACAGAATGTTTCTGCAACTCAGCTTCATTCCAGGGCAAAAGCGTTCACAGGGAAGGCAGAGCATCTGCTTTGGAAGGATTCTCTGCTTCTTTCTTATAACTATGTAAAATAACACAAAAACACTACAGATGTTAGACAGTGTGTGACAGTTCAGGATATAGTTTATTGTTAGGGGTGCCTGACCTGTCTATATATATATATATGCACAAGCACACATGCACACATGCACTCGCACACGCACAACACACACACACAAACAGAGACACACACACTCACACACAAACAGAGACACACACACACACACAAACAGAACACACACACACTCACACACACACACACACACACACACACACACACACACACACACACACACACACACACACACACACACACACACACGCAGACACAGAGCCGGCTGATGTCTCCAGATGACTGTCGCTCTCTGTCTGAAAGCTGGCCCCTCTGTGGGATGATCCTCGTTTTTCCTCTCCAGATTACGCCACCTGTAGTAATGACCTCCGCGGAGGGGAGGGGCTTTTTCATTTTCTGTGCCTTGGATAAAGCTGACCTCCATCTTGCCTTCATCGTGCCAAATGCTCATTCAATAATTGAGTGTGCCCCTGATTGAGACGGTGCTGCCGGCGGTGCTGCTTTGCTTTTGAGGCAGACGGCACTCTCTGTACGCTGGAGCTCAGCCTCCCCAAAATTAAAGCGCCCCGCACTACTCCGTACTTCTCTTTGCGGATTATGAAGTTTGCATACATTTTCATAAGCATACAAATATTACTGCCATTTATTACATATGCACTTTTAAAATGGGGGACTTGTTAGTACTATTAGGGTTGTATTGTGGCTCATCCTGTTAATGCACTGTTCCAGTGTATGGATGGGCCCCACAGTCTGAATCCTGTTAAGGCACTGTTCCAGTGTGTGGAGGGGCCCCACAGTCTGCATCCTGTTAAGACACTTTTCCAGTGTGTGGAGGGGCCCCACAGTCTGGGCACCCCACAGTCTGCATCCTGTTCCAGTGTGTGGAGGCACTGTTCCAGTGTGTGGATGGGCCCCACAGTCCCCACTGTTCCAGTCTGCATCCTGTTAAGGCACTGCTCCAGTGTGTGGATGGACCCCACAGTCTGCATCCTGTTAAGGCACTGTTCCAGTGTGTGGATGGGCCCCACAGTCTGCATCCTGTTAAGGCACTGTTCCAGTGTGTGGATGGGCCCCACAGTCTGCATCCTGTTAAGACACTGTTCCAGTGTGTGGAGGGGCCCCACAGTCTGCATCCTGTTAAGGCACTGTTCCAGTGTGTGGATGGGCCCCACAGTCTGCATCCTGTTAAGGCACTGCTCCAGTGTGTGGATGGACCCCACAGTCTGCATCCTGTTAAGGCACTGTTCCAGTGTGTGGATGGGCCCCACAGTCTGCATCCTGTTAAGGCACTGCTTCAGTGTGTGGATGGGCCCCACAGTCTGCATCCTGTTAAGGTACTGTTCCAACAGAAAAAAAAACATTTCAACTTGGAAAGCCTTATAATTGAAACTGAACTCCTATCCCTCCTTCAGCTGAAGAGAGCTGAAGCCCAGAGCAGCAGGCAGGGCCTCCTGGGCAGATACGCTGTGTTCCGCCCTGAAGTCCTCGTCCTGGAGCCGCATGGCTGGCCTGCCAGAGCAATTTCAGTGGTCTGAGTGCCCACACTGTGCGACGCCGCCGCAGCGTTTCTGCTGGAGGGCGGCAGGATGAACACAGATCCTCTCAGCGGAGAGCCCACACAATCATACATATGCACTGTGTTTTATGGCCCCTTGCATGAGCTCTGGGTCTTATGGTCTTATCATCATACGGGTCTGGTATAGAAGGCCTCACACACGTGAAGAGGGAGAACGCAGTGAGGAACGGGACTACAAGACTAAACAATAGCATCTTCCCCCAAGCTGTCAGAACTCTGAACAATCAGACGACCCTGTCCGCCTGGTCTCCTTCCAAACACCAGGCACTAGCCACTTTACTGTCTCTGCACAGACACTTTATCCGAAGACTTGCACTCTCTCTACTGAGGGCCTGACGTACGTATACCTCATATAATACATTGTGTTTCAGCGCTGTATTCAATACTGTCTGAATCATACCTCCTTGTCTACACAGTGTCTTGTCCTGTGTTCTGTCTGTAGCGATATTGTAAAAAATGTGTCTATGGTGTATATTGTGCATTCAGTGTATTTGTTGTATTATTGTCTTATAGTGTTGTATACAGTTCAGCGTAGTATTTTTATAGTTTTGTACATTACGTACGTTTCAACTGCACAGGCTGAATTTTGGTATCTCTAGTCCACCCAACACTGAGGACTTCATGATGCATATTTTAAATGTTGCGCTGGGGACCTGGGAAACATAATTTCATTCTACTGTACACATAGAAATGTGTGGCAAGAATGACAATAAAGCCTTCTTGACTTGACTTGAACATTGCTTTTGATGCGTTTATGCCTACTACTTCCCCCTGAAAAAGGAAGCCCAGAGCTTAAAATCAAACTTTATAAACGGGGCAGCCTGTAGTTTAGTGGCTAAGGTAAATGACTGGGACTCCAGAGGTTGGTGGTTCAAGCCCCAGTCTAGCCACAGCATTGCTGTTGGGCCCTTGAGCAAGGCCCTCAACCCCACCTTACTCCCAGGGAGGATTGGCCCTTGGTTAGCATAATCAACTGTAAGTCACTTTGGATAAAAGCATCAGCTAAATGATGATAATGTAATAAACAAAGGTCATGGATACCAGGGCTTTTTTTCCCATATTTTAGCGAAAAATTTATCTTTTTACTCACCCATTTGAAGTTTCATATATCTCCATAATATATCAATAGCACCCTCTTGGATTGGTTGACCCAGGCCTTCATGCTCCTACAATTATAAAACTATAGGTTATAGAAGGATCCTCAATTAATAAAAGAACTGAAATTTTTCATATGAATACACTTAGAAAATCCTTACTATTGAAGACTGTGCTCACAGAGATTTCTTTGTACATTTTCAAGCTAATTAGATTGTCTTGCATAATGTTATATAGGAGAGAGAAAAGGAAAACTGGGTAGATATCACGGTACTGAACATCACCGCACTTGTGATTACATCTTAAATTTATGGAAAATGTGCATTTTTTCTTTAAGTTCTTCTTTTCTTTATACGCCATAGCTATTCATGCATAGATATTAAACCCCACCGCCGAATTATGGGAGATATATTACACTGGCAGGAAATTCAGCTACCTATCAGCATGGCAGGGGGGCTGGGGGTGTTGGAGGAAGGGTGTGGGGGGTCACCTTTGAAGGCTTTGTGAATTTGGAGTGCAGGACAGGAGAGACGTCACTTGGCATGAAGACCGATGGCATGTGCCACCGCAGAGATATTGATGTGTATCTCAGACCGGTGAGTTAACAAGTAGCCTTGTTAGAGAGCACTTCCCCGCTCACTGTGGCCCTATAGCATACTCATGTTACTGACATAAACAGATGCTGACATGGACAAAAGCAAATCTCCATTAGTGTCATAGGATGGTGTGTGCATCCTCTGTGATTTTGACTGCATCATATTTTAAGATAAAAAGATATAATGTAGCTAAAATATGAGTGAGAACAAGTTAGAAACCAGGCAGGCAATATCCCTAAAATGGCCAGGTCTGCTTACGGTACAAATTAACCTTTGCTTTAGAAGCACCTTTGTTTGCAAAATTTGTGAACAAATGCAGATTATTTTACGCTGTGTAATTGCTTAGCCGTCACTTGCCGAGCAGCTGAAACTCACTTACGGAAGGGAGAGAATGTGGCCATTCCCTATGCGGTCTCAGGGAAGGTAAGAGAATAGAGTTTTGGATGTTTGTGATAAAAATACAATGTGAGAGAATCAGCCTCATCTATGACACATTACAGAGTTGCTCTCCTCATCCTTAAATTCATTAAATTCTGTTTAATTTAAATTTTTTTTTTTTAATAGTTACAAAGCAGCATTACATATATTATTGACCTGAGACGCCCACAAAGCAAGCCAAAGGTGACAGCAAGGACAGCAAGAAAACATCCCAGTTCAGAGAGGGAGTCCATCTGCTTCTGCCTAGCACCAAGCAGTCTCATTAAATGGGTTACAGCTTGGAGTATATTACTGTTATCAGTCCGGTCAGTGGAGACTGGAGAGTTCCAGGTGTGCCTTCTAGCCTGGTAGGAGAGCTGAACCAGGTATCTGGGTTATTCTGCTCAGAGAGTGCAGCTACAGCTGTCCAGGTGTGTTATTGATATAACTACAGTTTTACCAAGAGGTGGACACTTTGAACACTTCTGAAAAATGCAATACAGTAGATCTGTGGTCTAGCTAATATGAATAAAATGACATACAGAATATATATATATATATATGTAATAAGTGTATGAGCTCAAATTATATAAAGACGGTGTGACACTCACCTTCATTTCAAATGAGGAATACTGATTCAAAAAAGGAAACTAGATTCAGAAGGGGCTCAAGAATCTGAAAGGAGCTCTTTGAAAAATGGTGTGAAGAACTCTGCCTCAAATAGGATTTTAAAGGGTTCTGCTTCGGCTGAGGGTAGGACTGTCCTTCACATATTTCTGGACTCAAACAAAGTCGCGGGCTCTCTGCCAGTGTGGGCCCAGAATCCCCTGCACTGGAGGAAATGGAGGAATATGGCAGCTTGGAAACAGAGTTCAGACGGGGTAAATAGCTGATTTCGGATGACACACACGGGCCTTGTCTCGAAAGTATACCATTCCATTCGAAAGTGCATCAAAGTATCGTACAGCAGCTTACTGCAGCATCATCAGCCCTCTCCTGGGCACTTAAATTTGAAGATTTTGTCACCCAACCAGACATAAAAGAACATTAAAACTGATTGGGCTATTTGCTTTTTTTTACTGTGTAGTGAAGGACATAAATATTGTTAAAGAGGCTATAAAAGCATTAAATACAGCTGTTAACAAAAAAAAATTCCATGAAAACAGGCAAGAAATTACAACAACTAATGTCACTTGAATAAACTAGTTATCTTTTATATTTTGAAGAGTCACCACATGGAATCACAGTTGCTTATTTGACAACACTAGGAGATGTTTGCCAGGTCAGGACCTTCGATTGAAAGGTTACACATTTGCAACGTGGATATGTACCTCACAGAAGTAGGCAATCTTAAGTCATAATGTTCATATTATAACTTCATTGGATCATGTAACATTGCTGGAACTTATCTCAACTATCATTTTTTGAAATTATTAAATCCTGGTTTTTAGTTTTGTTGTTTCTCTGGAACCCTCAATCTTTCACTCTTTCTCAGTACAGAGCTAATTATGAGAATTTAAAAATCTCATTCATTTTTGCCAATAGCAAATTGTGTGACTGCAGAGGTCTGATGTTTTTTTGTTCGTTTGTTTCGTCTCTCTTTTGTAATCTGTTTTGTCAAATTTTAATTTTATCTTTTCACACTCAGGCTCACAGATACATTTTTGGGCACTCTTTGCTATCTGTTTTTCCATGCATTTTGTAACCAAAAACACTGTGATGTATACTTGCTGCATTGTGTTAGTGGATACTTACTTTGACTCTTTGACAGATTTGACAGCCATTAACGATAAGTATGGAGGTAAATGTGAAATGATCATCATGACTCTTATGCAGGCACAAATGTATTAAAGCTAAGCATCACTATAAGAAATAAATTTATCATGTAATATTTTTGGCACATGAGCAATTGAGAGTTGTACATCAAACACATACAATGATACATTTATGACAATGCAAACGCATACCATTCACACTGTAATGTTAATGTTGCAGACCCTCATACTCTCTCAAGGTTAACTTGTGGCACTCTTCTGTAGGATACTCCCTCTCCCCTGTGATAGGCTCAGATGCTGGGAAACAGGCTTGCTGTTGCTTAGCAACTGCTGCAGTCTCCCTCTGACAACAAGAGAATCAAAGACTGGAGCGATGACGAATAACTACTGGGGGGAAAACTAACTGAAAATTGCATGGCTGTATGAAGAATGAAATAAATGTATGTTTATGCTAATATTTGAATGTATAAATAGGATTATACATATTAAATAATAAATGATTAAAGAAAGGCAAAAACAGTTCATGTTGTAAGTAGATATCTCGAGCAATAGCTACATACACACTGATGGACATATTCTTGGAAGTTGCCGGCTCCACAGAACTGGATGAAATGCAAAAAGGTGTTTTTTTTATGATCAGGTTGGTGTCAGGGTGGTTCTTAGCTGAGCGTTGTGACCAACAGATTATCAGATCTGAGCACAGCTAGCTATATACCTTATGTCATATCTTACAGTAGTCAGATATACAGCTGATGAGTTGTCTGAAGGAAAGGAGTTTCATATACCTGTGGGCTTTTTTGTCACATGCAGAAGTTTATTTTATAAGGTTTACTTATTTTATAACAATATTAAATGTACATTTAATGTGCAAATCCAATTAATTTGCCAATGCATGTCTAATGCAAAACATAATTAAATAATATAAATTAAAATAAAGTAGTAC
Organism: Albula goreensis; assembly: GCA_022829145.1. Classification (NCBI taxonomy): domain Eukaryota; kingdom Metazoa; phylum Chordata; class Actinopteri; order Albuliformes; family Albulidae; genus Albula; species Albula goreensis. Next base: position 37,935,422 of record CM040746.1, on the reverse strand, counting down.
ATGCATATAAGTGTCACAAGCAAAAGTTAACTGGACTGCAGGCCTATCCTGCAACATGAAAATAAATAAATAAAAAAATCAGACACCCGAAGGTTTGAATCACTAGACAGTTGTTAGATCTTTTTATCAATATTTCTGTAGAACAAGGACGTTTACTCAGTTACCACTGAAGGGAAACGGCTCTCGAGACCAAACTCCACTCCTTTGAGGGAAAGATGAAACTATTGATGAAAATGGACATAAAATCTATGAGACCTAAATAAGTACAACTATGCGTGAGGTTTGCAGCCAAAGCCTGAATCAAAGCGAAAACATAACTGCAAAAACATGATCGACAATCGAACACGTGTCCAGCCTTGAATTCTGCAGTCCTCTGCTTCATAGAGCATGCCATCATTAGTACAACCATCCTCACCAAACAATCTCCTCATTCAAGGATAAAGGAGGAATAACCCAATGTTTATGCTTTTATTATATTTGAAGAAAATAATCTGTACTGAAAATTAGATGTTGTTTTTGTGGAGAATTTATTTTGATTGGGTGAGTTGACCTTGATGGGAAGAAGCATTTTTTTTTGTTTTCTTTGCCTAAGAAGGTAGGGAGTTATTATTTTGATCTGTTTTCTTTTCTAATAAAAAAAATGTTCAGATGAACATTTAAAAATTTGACTGTCGCTGGGTCGGTGGTATACTGTTTATTAGCTCCAAAAAAATATAAACTGTCTAGGAAGGAGACAGCTTTCATTAGTCACCAAATCTAAATTGGCATGTTTCTGCACCAGGAAATGCTTACAGTATGTATGTTATCTGCGTGACAGTTAAATGGAGATATACAGACTCATTGAATATTTTAGTTGGGATCCTACACACGGTTTTGGATGGAATCTCAGATTTGATGAATTAAGCTGAGGGCCCTATTAGGGCTAAAGCAGATCGATCTTATTCTTTTAGATCTTGCTGTAGAAGTTTCAGATATTCTGATGTCACCCATCTATATCACCCTGTTAGTTACACATAGTTTATCAGAGCTTTCCTCCAATCAGGCAGTTGACTTATGATTAGTGGAGTAGGTAAGTATTTCTTGGTGGAGGTGCATCCCCTGATGGAGATTTTTAAGGTGGATGGGGGTTGAGGGGTTTGTGGAAGACGTGGAAGAGCAGAGGGTAGAGGAATTAATGAATGCAAGCATAACAACTGCAAAAATAGCCCACAAATTGGATTTGTTAGAAATGGTTGGGGATTTTAAATTAATTACATAAATTTAGTCTGTGTCTGTGACAGCTCCATTTGATAGGTACCACCTTTTCTTTTGGTTGCTTGGCATGCCGGATCGTACCAGTTCACATCCAGCGCTTCTTCGACTATCAGCAGGAAAAGTGGGGAAAATTCCAATTAGAGCAGAACTCTAACACGGCCTGTGTCATGACTCTGTTTTCCAGCACACGACATTTCTCAAAATGAAGCTGGGCCGTGACTTCGTATGATTACATTGTGGCTTCGTTTCACAGAAACTGAGCTTACCACCTGGTAGGTCAATGAGGAAGGTTGCTGGAGATCCAAATGTTCTCTGAAACAGCCTCAGGTATTTTTAGAACTGTACTCTACATACAGTTGTGGCCGGAGTTAAGATGAGCTGTCACATTCATTGTGTATTATAGGGATCTATGCTTAGTCTGCAGCGGTTGCAAAGGTAGATTTGTTTCTGTTTTTAACATTTCTAATTGTTATTGTTATATATGAAAATTATGTATTAATCATACTTAGTCACATTTCTGCTAAAGCTAAACAAACCCTTTAAAATGTTATTTTCAGTGTCTGGTCAGAGGATGGATTTCCCGAAAGGTTTGTAAGGCTATGAACATCTTTAAATGCCTCTTACAAAAGCAGGTTTCCCAAACACATTTGCAGCGAAAGCTTCTCTTCTCATTTCATTTGTAAATTACAAAAGGTCTAGATCACTTGTTCACAGCAAAGAACGTCTTTACGATCTCGTTCACAACCACCTGGCTTGGCTGCACACCATGCGCAGGTGCTAATGGTGCAATTTGCAACAACCAAAAGTGATGTACACTGCTACTCCCTAGGACCAGGAGTGCTGAACTCAGGGAAACTCATATTTGGCCATCAGAGCAATTGGATTTCTTATGTATCTCATAACTTGGTGTGACTCATCTAAATCAACCCCTGAGCAGATCAGAGGAATTAAAACCAGCTGTAAAACTGGCCCGTATTGGCAGGTTGGAGTATCTCTGAGGGAGAAAATACTGTCCTTCGCGTCAGCTGTGAAAGTGAGGCCTGACTCAGCAGCCTTCAACAATTCTGTGACACCAATCAATCAAAGGATTAGGAGACGCTAACCCTGATTTCTTGGTCAAAATCCAAAATGAGTTTCTGTGTCTGCAACCTAATCACATCTCAGGTTTATTGCTTGCAAGAGGCTTGAATTCCTTCCCAAATCAAATTAGTCATCAGCCATTTTTTTTTTCCATTCCCCCATCGACATGGGAGTTATTTATGTTTTATTCCAGTCCAGTTGTTTGGGTATTGTTTTGTATGGAATCAATTTGAAGACTGACAGATTGGCAACTCCCTAAATATAAATTTGGAGCTTTACCCTCAAGCTGTACCTCTCCTCTTGTCAGTACATTACTGAGAAATGGCACAAAAGAGGTATGCGACAAAAAAAAGGAATTAAATGAATTTTCTGGTAACTCTCCACTGAGAAACATTTTTGGATCCCCAAACAGCAACATATTCAGGAGAATTGTGGAGCTCAAAAAGCCAGTAAGACAGTGCAGATCAATTTACTTATCTGTGTACAGTGAAATGGGGGACATCATTAAGCCACAATTATGAGATAATCCAGCCGCAGTGTTGCACAGTTGCTTATCTGTGGTAAACTGCTTGTCTTTAAGGTTGAGCCCTTTACAAGTTGAATGCGAGAGGAAAGCACATGTGGACATTGCCACTGTGTGAAAATTGAGTATCCAGGTGTATCATTGCTGTTGAATGAATGTGCTGAAAATGTAATGGACCATGTCTAAAGCACATTTGTTGTTTTGGTGACATACACCATCATGACCTGACAAGCAATCTAGATTTAGTGCTCAGGCATACAAAGTATACTACCTTCGGATTCTTGTGGCTATCATACATGGTTACTTGCTTTGTTCTGGTGTCTCTGTGACAGATTTGATGGAGGAACATTCCAATTATGGAATTAAGATACTCAAATCAGAATGAATGACAAATGTTTGGAGCATTGTACCATCTAAATATATCACAGAGAATATTTCTAGTCCACAAAGATAAAAACCAAGAAGTGTCTGTATGCTGTGGCTTTCTGCCTTGTGGCAAGAACACAAGTTAAAATGAGGTGCAGACCACAGGTAGTGGAGTACCCACAGTAACATCATTTCGACGGGAGAGATGGAAACCATCAACAAAGAACATTGATCACAATGAATGAAGATGCCGAAACATGTGGAGACATCAAAAACAACATCAACAACATAAAAAACCCGCCTAGCAAAGGAAAAACTCATTTTGAAAAAAAAAAAAAAAAGAAACAGAAAATGGTAGAAAATGGGACATTGGGAAAACGCAAGCCACAGGAAGGCAGCATGAGAAGTCTCCGCAGTGGATGGGGAACTATTTCCTGGGGCAAGTTTCGCAATGCAGAATATTGCGGGGAACATTGGACTTTGCCATTTGAAATTGGAAATGCCCCAGTGAAATCTAACACTGTAGCAGAAGCAGATCCCGGAGTAATGTGTGAAGAGACATTCAGCGTCTGCATTTCAGAAGAGAATTCCGGCAGTTTCAAAGAATGTGCTGAGAGGCCCCCGAGGCTTGTTTAAATGCTTAGGACAATTTCGGGAAAGAACAGCGTATACAAGCAAATGGCACACTTCACTTTCACAGTGGTGGGGGATCCGGGGGCAAAGTGTAAACAACTTTCTTAGCCTTTCATCTCAAACTGAAACGTTTTATTTATTAATTTATTTATTCAAGTAGAATGCATTGAGGAGGTATGTAATGCATTATGGGAAAAATGGTCCATGTTAAAGAACCAGTGAAGATGGTATTCACAGGAGGCACACAGCCTCCAACGCTCGACAAAGTCTGTGGAGTCAGTATCGCTGATGTGTTAAGAATGCCATTATGGAGAAAGTCAAGCATTCATCAGCATGTCTGATGCTAAGGGAAGTATGCAAAACTTACCCACGGGCGTGAATACGGAAAATACAGAGCTGAAGCAAAATAGCCAACTGCACCACAAAAGCCTACCACTTACACATGTCATCACATTCAGGCAAGTGTTACTCTTTGCGTTATTGTTTTGTTAAGCAGCTGTGGAAGAATATGAAAAACACACGCACACACACACACACACACAGACACAAAGACAGTGCAGTGATGCTGAGACAGCAGTGAGATAAACACGCGTCTCCGTAGATAGGGGAGGCCAGATGGTGGTGAAACCCAACCCAGAGACGGCTGTGGGCGATGGCAAAGTGGTCCCAATGCAGAGAACATGCGCAAAATGAAACACGTTTTCTGCATGATCAGTTGATCCTGACTTCTCAACACCGAACACAGAACCCCACTGAACAGACTGCTAAAAACCCAAGAAAACTAGGAATGGGATTATAATTGATGTATCAGATTTTTTGATATGTAAACATGCTTTTGGCAGAATATCAACTGTTAATGTAGTACTTTTAGTTATTTCAAACTACGTTGCATCAATTTCAAACAGCAGAACACAATGTACATGGTTGCAATAATGATATTCCACACCACTAAAAATGAATGTATAACGGTCATTTACACATAATGGTTAGGGAGATAATTTTCTAACTCAGAGACTGTGGATTCAAATCCCAGGTGAGGCACTGCTGATAGGCCCCTGATCGAGGCATCGAGCTGTACAGAAGCACAGTGTGTGGAAAGCTAAACTGTATAAGTCACTCTGGATGGGACCATCTGTTAAGTGCTTAAACACAGTGGCATGGTTGAGATTAAAACCTCCATTGTGTAAACAGAAGGTCTCAGAAACTGCTCATAGGGACCGCCTTTATCAGCTGAGCCTCTGGCAGTCCTTACAGGTTTAAATGTGAATGAGAAATCAGTGGGCACAACTGTAATACAGCTAAACTGTGTGTATTTATTCTTTGTTCTGCTTGCGCTTGTGTCTTTAGTAATAACCCCGATTAGACGCACTGGTTTCTCCATGGTGTGCTTGTCCCCCGCAATCCCCCTACTGTGCGTGCCAGAGGGCTTTGCAGGAGTTTAGAAACTGCCAGCGCCTCATTGGCTAGTCACGTTAGCCAATGCCACAGTGGCAGAGAATGAGTTCAACTACAAAGGCTGAGGAATGAGATTTCAAACAGACTTAGCGGAGTTCAAAGCAGGGCTTGAGCACGCCCCAGGAAAGACCTGGTCGGTGGCAGATGCTCCATTCCAGGAACCAGTGAATTACTTATCAGACACTCAAGACGACACAGAGGCCTGGGATGTGGCAGCTGTATGTGGCCTGCCCGCTCTGCCACATTAGATAACCCAGGAGCTGCCGTACCGCAGAGCCAGCTGCAGTCTGAGTACGGGATCATCAGCCCGGCTGACCTAAATATGCAGGGGTAAAAAAAAAAAAAAAAAAGAGTCATTCGGTTGTCATGAAATACTTTCCAGAGCAGGACAGAGCGTCTAAAATGGATGAACTGCACTGCCTCCATGGCCCAGCTGTGAGGGGAGTGAACACACTCGGGAGCGTACTCAACAAACTTGACTGACGCCGCATCCCGACTGAACTTCAGACCGAGTTCTGTTTAAGTGGCCATCACTGCTGGCAAAGTTTTGTGTTCAGAAGCTTTTGGTTGAGTATCGTAACAAATAAGATCATACATAAACACCAGATGTGATAAAGAGTAAGCACTAAGGCAATCATTGAAGAGCTGAACATGAACACGTTGAAGGCCGACTCCGGCAGAACTTTCCTCTTGGTTTCTCACCTGAATTAATTATTCATGAGAGCAGAGACTGGTAAAGCAGGGCTATAGTCTGCCAAAACAGAAGAAGGCAATTGACAGCACCATGTTGAGAGCAATGTGACCAGCCCAGGTATGAAACATCACCTATATGAGATTCATTTTTATAAAGAGTCACAGTTACATTACTGATCTAGGATCAGTTTTCGTCTGCCATATTCTAGCTTTATCCACAATGAGCCACAAGGTAAAACTGATCCTATATCAGCAACCCAACATTTTAACCGCCCTTAACAAAACGACGCTTCGTAAATAACGGACGAGCATTGCTCCTGGTCAGGCAAACAAACAATTACACAAACCCTGCTGACTATGGCGTGACAGCTCACCTAGAAACAAACCAGAGAGAAATAAGGAAAGAATGCAGAGCGAGAAAAGGTGAGTGAGGCATTCGATTTTAATTGCTCCCTAAAGTAAAGTAAGACGCTTGTTTTCACTGGATCCAGGAGACTGACTGAAGGCTAGAGCATTTTCATCCAATTTACACTTTAGCCTAAATAAATGCAGAATTATTTATGTTAGATAAACGATTGCATTAGATGAATGAATTTTTCCACAAGGCTTTCTCTGTTGTGCTTTTGTCTGAGGTTCTAGCTGATACTGCCTGTTTTTGTCCTCAATGGTACGAACAAGCGTTCTGGGGATGAAAGTGCCTCTTTCAGTCTGAGAAAATAAGCGAAAATTACGGAGCGTAACAATTTGCCAAAAGTGACAAAGAGGGGCAAAGGGGTGACTTTTCATATGCAGTTCAATATAAGAGACTGTTTAAGAAGGGGCGACGGAACACCATGTCAGAGAGGAAATGGGGACACAATCCAGCAACTACAATAACGCTGTCATACTGTCTTTGGAAAGATGACAATAAGTTGGGTTCATAATGCAAATCCATCTGTCGTAATATGACACTCTTTTTGAGATCCCATTCTTAAATCCTTTCACCCTCGTCCCTAAGAGATGCTGTGAACATCACTGGTTGTTCTTACGCTCACATTGTCTGAAATTGGTGTTCAGCCTCTTGAACATGCCCTACTACTGCTACTCAGTGGTTACATGTACATTTCACATTTAGTCATTTAGAGGGGGCTCTCATCCACACTGATTTGTGCAGCTTACATTCACATATCTCACCTTCCGTTTAGATAGATAGATAGATAGATAGATAGATAGATAGATAGATAGATAGATAGACAGACAGACACAAGGCAAGTGAATAGTATGATCATAAATAATTATAATACATATAATAATAATATAATATGTGAATAATTATAAACATTAAATTTATGCAGGTGCATATTTACTGAAGCAGTTCAAGTTGAGTACCTTGCTCCAGCAGTGCCTGCAGTCATACACTGGTATACCCTGTGCGTACCATTTGAGTTGAGGGAGTTTTTTTTTGGTCTTGTGTTATTTCACTTTTAACCTTTGATTATCCTCGTATGTAACAGAGCTGCATTTTACCATTACTCGCTCAAAGAAATGATACAATGGCAGGCGATTGGTGGTCATTAGCGGGGTATTTTCACATTCTGACACCTGAGTGGTTGGGGCTTGACACAAAAGTTTTTCCAGCGAAATACACTGACTGCCTTAACATTAGTTTCAGTATCATTTTGTGCATATGATAGCATGAAATCCCAGGTGTGCCAATGGGTAGCGACAGAGAAAGCAGCAGGTGCCCCATCACTACTGGACAGCAGAGGTGGGATGTCTGCTGTGTCGTCCTCTGTTTTGAAATACGGCACACAGTGAAATGGCCGAGGTTAAATCAACTTAGTGTCCTACATTTTACTTTGACAGTATACATGTGTCATGTGGTTAACCTGTTTTTTTAATTTATTTATCATTTTTTTTTTTTTTTTTACTGTGTTTGTATTAAGGAAACAATTCATTTTAGATACGTCCTCGGCTCAAATGTCAACGAATGTCAGCGTCTACCCAGCCACTGTGGTCTGAGAGCTTGACGTGACGTGACCTTCAGCGGAGCTATTTACGATCGTCTGTGTTTCTCATGTTTGCCATGTGACCTACGATCCATGGAGGCCACACCTGAGAACAGTAGGGGGTTAACTGTATCAACAAGAACAAAAATCCACTTTGTTGTATCTGTCTCGAGTCCTTTATCCCTCAGACATAGATATAAATAAATGCATAAATAAATAAAGAGTAGCTTTTGAAGTACACAAAGGCCAGCTTTTTTTGGTAAATGTTAAAAGGGCTCGGGATGACACTAGTTGCGGTCTCTTGTGTCCTAAATCACAGTCTTACCTCACGCCTGAAAAAACCAAGTAGGGCAAGTTAGACCAAGCACCAGCACCTGCAACTGATCGAGACAGGAAGCCGTCTCCAGGGTAACACGCATGACGCTCTCGTATCGAGCAATAACTCAGGCCATGGCAAAAGGTCTTATTCAGCACCTCTAAGCGGGGCGGTCTTCTGACCTGCCTGTACCGTGTCACTTAGGATCTGCTCAGAATATTATATTTTTCATCTTTCCTGCCTGGATCTCATCCCACAGAGTCAAAGATCAACTGGCCTCATTCTACACACTCCCGATGTCCTATGTGTCTGTGTGGAGGGACACTGAACTGTAATTTTACATCTAGATCACCTGTCTGTGCATTTTCTGCACACATTCTGCTTTATTTATTGCTTAACATCAAACTAGGTGGGCACATTCCGATGGTTCAGCAATGCCCTAAGTCTAACTGTCTAACTACAACTACAAGTACGACTACTACTACTACTACTACTACTAATAATAATAATAATAATACTAATAATAATGTTCCAACAGATCTCAAGATCTTTGGATTGTCAATAAATACCTATTGATTCCTTGTGAGCTATTCACCATGGCAGACTGTGGTTGTTTAGTAAGTTAAGCAAAGTAAAAACAACTCATAAACACATCCCTGCAAGTATGCTTTTTATGAATTTGCAATGAACCTCAAAATTGCATCTTTGTTTAGAAAATGTTGCATTTCGGCAAAACACATGTCAAAAAAATATATTAGGAGACTAAAACCTTCAGTACGTGCCCTGAAAGAGGTTATGGTGGGTTGGAAGTCTGAAGAGAAATTAGTCCGGGCTTTTACATTTTTACACAAATATCACAAACACACCATCTGTTGTCTTGTTTAAAGATGTATTGCCCTCCATGCCGCCTTTCGTTCAAAGCCTAATTACGGATTCACTGATGCTTCCCCACAATTCCCTGCTTCGTATTACAGCGTGATCACACGCTTGGGCATTCATCTGGCGGTCCTGAAGCAGTGAGTCAAGGAGGGGGAGGGAAATAAAACGCTTTTTTTCTCTCTCTTTTTTTTTTTTTTTTTCTCTGCACAGAAGACGAAAAGCACATGATGCGTGGGGGCGAAGCCGAGGCTCTCCGGAGCGTCTCAGCTTGTTTGGGTGTTTTTGACTGCTCCGCTGCTTTCTTCCTTCTCCCAGCGTTCCACAGGTGAAAACACGCCTCGTTCCTAATGGTTTCTTATTTATGCATTACCGGAGGCGCTCCGCGCAACCGGGCGCATCCCGACATCTGTACTACCGACTCTATTACGCAGGCTTCCAAATCCATCTGGAGAGCGCTGACTGATGTGAACACCTCCCAAATGGAAGTGTTTGCGGGCTCTGGAGCACAGCAAACCTTTGATTATTCATCGTCAGGCTGAGCTCTGATTAATGATTTTAGATGCGCAGCTCTCCAAAGTGGCATAATAGGATCATTTTTTCTGCTAATAAGAGGGTAAAGTTAAAGGGTATTGTTAATGTTGTGTTACTGCATTCGTATCCACTGTCTGGAACAATGGCGAAGACAGTGTGTTTATAATAAATGTAAAATACATAATAAAATATGTTTTTTCCCACCATTTTTATTAAAGTAGCCAGTTAGAATTGTCTGTGTTCAGATGCTAAAATTGGTCTTGGGAGAGGGAAGATGAATGTTCTGAACATGTGATAATAGTTTTTTTTTTTTTTTTTTTAATATTTATCACAGTATAAAAGTGCATCGTGTAGTATAAGAAGCATTCAATCCTTTTCATTTGTTACACAACACAGTAGGACTCATGGCGTAGTGAATTTAGGTCTTTGTGTTTGGAAAATGTAGCATACTTAATGCATGACTTGCATGTACTATTCACATTTGAGAAGTCTGAAATGTTTTGCATTGTACTTGAGAGAAAATGGCTAAAATCATATTTTTTGAGCAATATCCTGGTCAGAGGTATATATTTGCAGTTTTGTTGCTGTGCACTATGTACACTGACAAATATGGGCTGGAGATGTAATTGCAGGTCTACTCCTTAGATTGCTCTGGCTATCATAAGTGCTTATTTTCTATATCTAGATGCGTCGGTGGCTCATGCAGTAGCTCAGTGATAATAAAGTCAGACTTGCTGTATGGAGCAATGTTCTGTCCAGACTTGAGATGGTCTGGATATAAACTTTATGCTGCCCAAGATCAAAGCATGTGTCCTCTGGATGTGTCCTAAAACTCTCCAAATGCACAGACCAGACCAAATACATTAAGCATGTTCAAAAACACGGTCTCTAGTCTGGGCTGGGTTTTTTCTTTCTTTTTCTTTCCTCCTTTCATGTGTTGAGTGATAGTCAGCGTTGTGGAAAAGCTTGCCATTGCATGTCAGGTTGTGATAACTGTTTATGAGTTGCCCTGAACACAGACAAGTTGCATTGAGTGTCTTGGTCCTGACAACTTAAACACTGTAGTCAGTAGCGTCTCACTGAAATGAGCAGCTATGTGATTAGCATAAAGAAGTGAAAATGATACAAAGAATCGCCAAGTGGTCTACAACAAGGGCGATGAAGTGGTTGATGATCATTTCAATTTTCTTTATTTTCTGCAGGCTTACTTAATAACACAGCAGACTGCCTTACCATGTTTGGTCTTTATCGTAAAGAGTCACAGAGGCATCAGTGGTTGCAAAAATAACAAATGCATACATTCAATACAAATATTCCTTCAATACGCTTTTGTAAGTTATTCAGGAGTGAAGCAACCGTTAAAAAACCTCCCTGTAATTGTAATATTCATTCACACTCCTCTTTCAATAGCTTTGACATCATCAGGAATTGCTAGCTAGCCATCTCACAAACATTAGACAAACACTATACTTGGTCAGAAGTTTAGATACAGATAATGATAAGGACAGGATGCTCGGCTGATGTCAGCGTAACTTCAGTTCACCATTAATCAAGACAACATATTCAAGAAACTCAATTTGTTGGAATCGGTTTTGCATTTTTGTTGTATTTCAGTGATTCCATGTGCAATGTAAATTAGTGGAGTACCTTTAACCCAGATCACAGTCAAAGTAGGTTAGTGCACAGCAATCAAATATGAGTCAGAGAATAAGAAAACAGGACATCAAAGCACCAACCCTGGCAGACTTCATCTCAGAAAGCAATGTAAATCAGTGTCTTCATTAAAACCACAGAGCACTACATATTCAAATACTACAGTTATTTCATTAAAATCAAAACTCTCCGCAAACAGCATTGCAAGGGGGGGCAGTGTGTCTGACGCCAACCAATTCTGTGACCAGATTTTTACTGTCTCTTTGATTGCTGACAGCACCAGTTTCAGCAGTAAAAACAGCAAAGATGCCCAGTTAATTCTTCCCTCCCTCCCTCTTAGCAGACTAGTTTCTGTCACCAAATCATACATTATGTAGGATAAAGAGTAAAAAAACAAAATAAAAACAGACATGGATGAATATTGTGTGAGTCAATGACACACATAGAGTTCCCCACATGCATATCAAACAGCGCTCACTACCTGTCAGTGTCGCTGAATGTGTGTAGAGCATGAGCACTTTCTGAGAACCAGTATTGGTTTCTCAACTGGACTTTGTGCAGACTGTTCACATTGTGGACAGAGCGCACGCATTAGCGGCGCGTCCTCGGTGCAGCCTGTGGTTTTGGGAGCGCAGCCACACGGTGCGCACCGGGTCTGTCTCAGCTCCCCCCCCCACACTACCGTGACAGCTCCCCAGCCCGCTCCCCAGCCCAGACATCCTGTCTGGACTGGGGAGCTGGAAGTGCCTGTAGCCTCTGGGTTAGCTGCTGGATGTCTGGAGCATCAATGGCTCTGTCAGTCTGAATAGCATTCACTCGGCTGAGTGATGACCCGTCAGATCGGTCTTCATTCATCAGACGTCGTCCTTACACTCCAGTACGCTCCTTTGGTGAGCTGTCAGAATCTCCATGAACAAGCTGTTGCAGTTTTGTTTTATGGCCTCACAAAATGGCCAAGAAAAATATTTACACTGTTAGGACTCTTCATAGTTTTAACAGATGCAAAAAATTTGAATAATCTAATGCATTGATGTGTTTTTGTTGTTCTTTGAAAGATAAATATATATATTTAAAAATATTTCCAATTTATTGAACATTTGCAGAGTTACTGAGGCTTGAATGTTTAATGTTAAAATAAAACTAATATATCTTGGAAATGAGTATAATAATGAAAATATGTAATTACATTTTTATAACATATGAAATCATATTGAAATTAGTTGATATAGCTACAGAGATTTTCTTGATCAAATGCCACAGTAGTTTTACCTTTTATACATATTTTGTGGGAATTGTTATTTATATTTATTCATACATAATATTTAATAGTTATGTAATATTACGATAGTTATTCAGAATCCTTGGCTGAACCTCAACTTTAAGTAACTATTTGAATTAGCTAATTATAATGTTAATATAATGATATAAAATGTATATCTGTAAACTGTGAAAGAAACTCTGCATAAGATAAGGCTGAAGGTTCATGATTAGCATGGGAGTGTCTGTAAAATGGTTCAATGCAATGCAATGTAGGCTATTTCTGCCCTCAGGTGAAAGTACAGCCTGGATATAAGCTATTCCTCGTGTTCCAAGGAGGTTAAAAATGGAAGAGGGAAGTTAAGTGAAGCAGAGCTAGCTCCTGAGCCTCCTGTCTCTTTGTGCCCTTCCTGCCCACGGGTGATGGGAGGTCGAAACCTCACGCGCCAGTCCCGTTTCTGCAGCGGACCTAGCTCAAACCGGTCTCTGGTCTCTGTACCCAGGCGGCCAGAGCTGGGGAGATAGCAGCGCGGTCTGGCCTGTCCTTTCGCGAGCAGTGCTTGTTATCTCAATGATCTCCACGTCAGTGACATGCCACCTTAGACACTGGTCAGATTCTCAGAGGGTCGCCACAGCGACGGGATGCACTTCACACGCGCCTCGGCTTGGTACCCAGCTGCATTCCCGCCGCTGTCTCCCAGCTCATGTTTCAATCACTGCTTTCTCCTCAGACTCGCCTCCAGTGAGCCTTCTATTCTACCCTTGTGTGATTTCACACAATTGTGGGGTGGGGGAGGCGGGGGGTTGGGGGTGGGGGTGGGGAGGGGGATATTTTCAATTACTCTGCTTCCTCTGAGAGTGGGGGGAAAACAGGCAGAGCCTCGTGATAAGTGTGTAATGTGTGATAAGTTAGTAACACCCGTTCTGTCACCCGCCTCCAGAGCAGCATGGGGTCGACGTTACCCCCATTTTTCACACGCTTTGTATTTCTGCATGTCCCCCGCTATTGGGAGCCAATTGAGTCCCCTATCTCACCACTGGCTTTGGTCTGAATCTGCAGACACCACTTAGACACCGCTACACAGAGGCCCTCTGCCGCAAAACACAACACAGCATGAGCCTGTGTTATCCTACTCCAGGCTCTCAAAGCCCCACTCCACCACAAGCTCTGTCCTGGTGTGATTCACGTACTTATTTATTTATTTATTTATTTATTAGGTTATTGCATTTATTCTTCTGAAAAAGTCCAAAATTAGGTTCCTTGGCTTTTGGTATATATTTTGAATAATATTTTTCTGTGTAAATTTCCATACGTTTCCACGAACGGTGGGTGAGTGTCCTCAGAAACAGGTCAGCCCAGGTCCACCAGGATACGAATATGCGAGGCATGAGTTGGTTTGGGACCAGCGTTTCGCTTTCACTTCCACCCAGCTCTTGTAAATGAGCTGTTACCTGTGAGAAATGAGGTTTCCAAACAGTGTCACTGTCACTCACTTTATATCGCTCTGCGTCTGTGTTTGGCATGTATGGTTTTCCCTGTGGTTTCACCCTTTCAACTGCCATTTGTTATGCACCGTACAATATGCAGTGGCAAGTGTTTCCATTATGAGAAGCCTGTTCTCAGACCAGGGGGCTTAAAGCATTCTATGATTTATATTATAGGTTGCTTCTGTTGACAAGGTATCATTCGTCCTCCTTCCATGTCAAATTCACGACCACCATTCTGTATGACTGCACTGCATCCAAACAATCTGTTCTGCTTTTACAGCACCACATGAAATAACATTTCATTGAGAGCTGAGTCTGTTGAGAGAAGCAGACGGCACAAATGAGAAATTAACCTTTCACGATATGCCGGGGAAGTCGTGACTGAGGATTTTAAACTGTTTTCATTCTGGATTTAGTGAAACCAGAAGCCACTGGAAATAGGGCAGCATACGGAGGACATGAGACCATACATACACCAGTCAAGAGGGAACTCAAGCGGAGACTGTCTTCAGCTTCAAAATGACACCTTCAGTGTTAAATCAACTCTTATGGTGTACTTTTTACACTGGTAATATTTTAACCACCCTTAACGAAACTGCACTTGTTGTTGAGGAGCGGATAGGAAGGGGCATATTCCTTCTCTGACATGCTCATGACAGCTAATCTCACCTCTTTCCACAATGTAGATGCACCACCCTCTACATACACTCACAATGTTCTTTTTTAGTACCTTTAAATGTTTTCCATTCGTCCTGTTTCTTAGATACAGCTGTGTTTAATGGTTATATAACCCTCAGAGAACCTGTGAGTGAAATACATATCAAAGGAGAATCTTTAAGGGTTCCGCCAGCAGGACATTAGAATAACCTTTCAGGAACCTTCTCTTTCTATAAGGGGTTAATTCTGCCCATGTCTTCAGAGGATTATGAGAGCAGCATATTCTCAATTTTTACACCCACAGGGACATGGCATGACCAGGAATGCCCACTGAAGAGTGATAAGACTTGAAAAAACTAGCCAGCTTACCACCAGCGTTCCTGGGCGAGGCCGGGCCAGATACTGCATTGCCAATGTGGACTTCTGACCATAAAAAAATGGTTTGGCAGGTATCTGCAGGGCTTATGAGCATGAGCTCCCCACAGCGCTCTCGTTTTACCCGACTAAAAAAGTATAAACTCGGAGGTGCTCATTTTAAAGTGCCTACAAGAGCTCAAAAACCCCTTGAATATGAATATTAACATGTATTAACTGATGATCTGCACTTTTAACAGATGAAAAAACCTCGAAAAAATGTTAAAATCTATATTGAAATTCCAAGCACAGGCCTGTCCCTAGCTGCAGTAAAATTAATACTGAGAGTGATATTTTTTATCATTTATGAATTTGTTCAAAGGAGAAGAAACTTGTTCCAGTGTTGAGTCATGAGAGGTGAAATACTCAGAGAGGTTAGCTGGTGATAGGAGCTGCTAGGATACTCCTAAAAGCTTGGCAGAGTGAGGTTATAGAATTACCAAATACAGACGAAAGGGTATTCTTCTTTTCAGAAACTAAAGGTCTGGGTTTTACAGTGTGGCTCCTCTAATCCTAGAGTGTAGATGAGCACAGTAGTGTGGTGTTAAATTCACACAGTGCAGGTGCTGATTGGCTGACTGTCCATCAGTGTGACATCTAATTGGTTGTACCAGGGTGGGTCTCGCAAGGGAGGGAGGGAATCACTCAGCAGGGTGTCATGTGTGTCATGACTTACCAGTGACCCCTGTTTGTCATTTGCGAGCCCGCAGTCTGCCTGCATATGTTGCACATGAAAAGTCTTCCATCCACTTCTGACTGTGCAAGCCCAATTTGTGCGGCTTGATAAATCAAGTGTTGTCTGACATCACTTCCTTCATAAGAGAGAGCACAGTCTGAGCTCTCCCAAACCAACAGAGAGAGCTGCAGCAATGAAACACGTAAATATAACTGGGCATACTGAACTGAGAGAGAGAGAGTATTAAAACAGCATTAAAAGAGTCCGAGCATCAAACAAATCAGTCAAAGTGTGAAGATGACTGCTGGGGTGGGTACACTAAAGCCCTGGCCTTAACTTAATTCATCAATCAATTACTGCCTGTACCAAAGAGGGATATAAATCTGAAAAAAAAATTACTCATTTGATTGTACATATTTAACCAATGAACAATGATGGAGCTAAAATGAAAAGAAAGGTAGTTATTGAATGTTTATTGCTTTTTGGGATATTAAACAATCTGTCAAACTATCACAGCAATTTATGTTGTAATATTTGTAATTAGATAAAATTCTGTGGAGCTACCGATCTGTTTGCTATTTGCATCAAAGCATTCATGAAGCCAATATATTAACTTGATGTTGCGCTCCACACATGGTGAACATAAAGTGGAATACCAAAGCTTTGAAACTGTATTCTTGTTTAATAAGGCATCCATTTACATGTTTAGCATTTAACAGATGTTCTTAACCAGAGTGACGTACACAGTTCATGCTTTTACACGCTGTCTATTTTTACGGCTGATTGTTTACCGGGGCAGTTCAGGTGAAGAGCCTCACTGAAGGCTATGGCAGCAGAGCCACATGTGAGCTGAAAGCTCAGCTTCCACCACATTGCAGTTCCACCATCATTTTCATTCTCACAGCCCATTTTCGCTTGATTTAATCAAAACTGAAGAACAGAAAACAGCTATGCCAGTTCACATGTGATGGGAAAACAGCATGCCTTTTTACTGCTGTTGAAGTGTCATCTGTTATCATTCGGAGTATTGTCTTTTCCACAGGGCTCCCTGATGATATCAAGTCTGTCTCTGACATTCTAATGTTGGTCTTTGTCAAATGAAGGAAACAGAAGTGATAATTGGTTTTTTTGTACTTTGGAGAATACTTGTCAACACTCATACCTGAGGGTGGAATAAAAAAATGAATAAAACCTAAGGCGACTTACTTCATGAAACTTAGAAATGTTTAGGATCTTCTGTTATTTGCTGAAGCTGTGTTACCTCTCATTGGCATTACTTCGGAAAACATCCTTACACTGAGCGATGGTTCAAATCAGGTTTCATGAATCCCACTGGGGGCAGAGCTACACTAAGTTGTCCAAAATTTTCTTTTGTGAACCGATCAATTTTAGTTTTTCTCTCTCCAGCCAAATGTAGACAATGGTCCAAATCACTGGCTCACTGACACTGCATGTTAGCTCTTTCCATTTTTACTGCTGTGGAACCTCACCCACCCTCACATCACTACAGCTGCATAGACCTAAAAAAATCAGAAAGTTACTTGAACTTCCTAATGAGTAGAAGTTATGAGCAGAAAGGTTTATGATGAACAAAATGGCGTCTGTTTTTTATACAACAATGCTGTGAATCCAAGATCATGAGCATTGCAAGCTGCATTCGTATTTAGCTGGATTCATTTTTTTTTTTTTTTGTTTTATGTAATATTTAGCCACTCATTTTTTATTCACCTTCAACTGAAGGTGAGAATTACATATATGCTGAATATATTGTATGTGATCAGAAATGTTTTCAGAAATCTTAAAAACTTAATAAAAGGACAGTTTACAACAGTCATTTTAACAGTGGGTAGCAAAATACCCATTACATTGCAATGATAAAAATCCATAACTACTGAATTTTATGTACAGATAACATTGAATGTCAGATTGTGTTGTTTTGGAAAACTCAATGCTTCATATGAATACAAGAAACCTCAAAATGTAAATGAATGGGAAACAGGTGAAAGTCGCTCTGCTATAACAGGGTAACAGTGGTGATATATTTGTGAATTTCATCCCATGCACCAGCATTACAAGTCCAAATGGCTGTCATTGGGTACTGCACAGCCTCTATATCCAGCACCTGGACATTCCCTCCTGTGTTACTAAATACCTCATTCCTGCATATCAGTTGTCTGTCCTGCTTTGGCACACTGTTCGTTACTTCGAATATTTTACAAACTGATTCAAAGCCTTTCTATTATTCCTTGTTTTTGTACAAAAAAAAAAAAACTAAAAATATATATATATATATATATATATATATATATATATATATATATATATATATATATATATATATAAGCAGCTACAGGATTTACCCTCGGGGCCAACTAGCAGGGAGAGGGAAGGAGTGCTCAGTGGACCAGAACAACTAAATTACTGTTGTTCTGGCAGCACAGCTCAGAACTGGACGCATTAATTCAAAATCGGACAGTTCAGAGAGAGACTCATGGCTTCACTTTCTATGACACATTCCGCACATTAAACTAACTGCATTAGTGGGCAGGACCTGCAAGATAAATGCACAGACCCATTAAACAGATGAGAAATACCAACTCTTTAAAAGCGCAGGCATTGCTGATACATATTTCATGACTAAAAGTGTAATTGCCGTAATAGACAGGACCGCCATGGACCACTCCGGCATCATTTGTATCTGCAGCGTAATAGGATGCTTACATATACGGCTTCAGTTCAGCTGGCAGCACTCATATATCCCATTACGTTATATCGAGCACTTGCAAATAATGACGATCAGAATTGTTGAGGTATACAAAGGATAAAATTGTCTCTGTTCTGGATGTTAGTTGGGTAAAAAACCGTGTTTCAATCTGTTGTAAAATCACCAGTGTAGAAACAGCTGTTTCACTTGTACTCCTGCTCAATGCATCCTGGAAAGGTCACCATTAATGAGATATTGGACTAATAACAACATTGAGGAAGATAGCCATTATTAACAGAGTAAAATATTTGGAGTGAAATTGAAGCCTCTGGCAAAAAAGACAAATGGTGATTGGTTAAGATTGGAGAGTAATCTAGAACTGTGGGTGGGCTGCTCTGCTCTCGTGTTGAATAGCAATATTGACACCTTTTTGAGAAAACACACAGTGAAATAGATTGTGGTGCATCAAACGAAGTGGGAGGTGAACTGCTTCGCTGACCGGTGTGCCGAGAGGGGGGCTTGAGAGCATTGATTTTAAATCAATAACTAATGTGACAACTCAGTGAGATCCTTTGAGCTTTCTAAGAAACGGTCAGAGGCTCCGAAAGGTGAACAGCGACCGTGTCCATCTCCAATCAGTCCAGTCTGATATGTTGACGGTCCACGGCTGAGCTCGTCTTGGCGCGTATCGATCGGCGGTGTGTGCGAGTCCCCAAACTTCGTTGGAGCCAGGAAAAAAAACCGTGGAGAGAAGTTTGTAATAAAGAAAAATTGCACAGAAATATTGGAGAAGGATTTCAGCATCATAAACTTGCCACAAGGCAATGCATCCCCACACAGCAGAGCGACGAGTCCGCAAGATCTGCTTTGACATCCATTTAAACTTTATGTGAAGAGGGAGAGGGGGGCTCACTCACTGAGGTCCCCCATGGCAGGCTCAGTTGTGTGACAGTTTTTTTTCCATTGATTTACTCCTCGAAAAAGTTACAGATAATATGCAATAGGAGTATCATCTGTAAAGGTATTTTCTTTCCTTTAAAGCAATTGTACCAGATTGTCTAACGGTGCCGGACCCATTTTAATGTGAAAAAATTTTGGTCAGCTTGTGACGATCGTCGTCATGTTTACATCATGATGTCAGGTTTGCACGCCTGTCTCCGTATCTGTCGTAGCACTACACTCTTGGAAAGAAAGGTTTCTACATTACCCAGCTTGTTCTTCTTTGATATGGGTTTCACCCATGGGTTCTCTGTAGAACCTTATTCTGAGGGTTATATAAAGAATAAAGAACACCTTAAAGGTATCTGTATCTAAGAAGAACCTTTATGGGTTCTCCCAGCAGAACCCTTAAGGAACCTTAGCCCGATAATGCTCTTGCAAATGTTCTTCAATTGCAGCGCTGTCGAACACTCAGAGACAATCTACAGAAACAAAGCAGTCAAAAAGCTAAATGGTACATCGATATTCTATATTCCACACCATAATGTCAGCCTGGAAAAAAAACGTAATTAAATATCCAGTTGAGGTGTTTAGCAACCACACTCTTAGAAAAAAGTGCTTTCTAGCACCTTTAAAGGTTTTTCATTTGTCCTGCTGGGGGAATCCTTAAAGGTTCATCTTAGGTACAGAAATCTTTAAGGGTTTTAAATGTGCCAAAGAATGTTGTACAGAGAACCTGTGAGTGAGATTCATATTAAATAAGTTCTTTTAAGGGTTCCACCAGCAGGACATGAGAATAACCCTTTAGGATTTTTTTTTTTAAGAATATAGCAAGCTAATGTAAACTTGCTGTTGGTTAAGATGACATGTTCAATTTACTTACTTAAATTATGAGATAAGTTAGATAAATTAAAAGCCGAAGATAATTGCAGATAACAAGCTGTAGATAACTAGGTAATGCTTGCTTGCTAAACTTTCCTAGTAGTGCTAGCTATTCATAAATTCACAATTAACAGCATTATATATAAGGTTTATCTTGTGTTCAGTATATTTATCAATATCTCAAAGCAAACAAGTTGTGCATCACTGTATAAAGTGGGCTGTTTCTCTGTCCTTTGAAATAAATAGAATGTTGACGGATAACTTGTGTTGATGCATAACTTGCCTTTATTTATATTTCCGACAAGGTTTGCATTGCACAGAGAGGGGGAAGTGCACAAGAGGTTTGGACACCGGGATGAGAGCAGCGGGCTGAGCACCAAAGTTTGCCCCAGGCTCTCTGATGACAGCCCTGCTCATGGCTTACATGTATTCCCTATGCGCTCAGTTCTGCACACTTTATTCTTTCCTTTTCTATGCTTGAAGAGATCCTATGCCTTTCCTTCCTGCAAATTAGCCATAATATTTTCTGCTTGTTTGATGTATATTTATTGCACAGATTTTTGGTTTTGATTGTCTGTTTTGCTTTTTTTTCCTCCAGTTTTCTCTAAATTTGGAAATTCTAATCATATTTGAGGGCTGTGTTCAGTGCTGTAATAACCTTTGTCAATTTGGGAGAGGAGCATGCCCTCTCCTTCCCAACACGTGACGCGGGCCGTCAGTTCTTTTCACATCTCACTTTAGAAGTTGACCTTTCAGGCTGGAATTTGTGGAAGACACTGAGCAGATGGAGCCAGAATGTGAGCTACTGATTTTAACCACTGACTAAACCCTCCGTCCCTGTCCACACAATTTACCAATTAACCCCTTCTCCTCTGTCCATGCAATTTGCAGACCAGGGCCGGCCCAATGAATTAAGTGTCTACTTACACCCCCCATGGCCACCAGAGGCCGTCAAAATGTCCCACAAGGCGGTGGGGGGCCCCAAATTTAAATTCTGCTTAGACCGTATAGCCCCTTCATTCCTGTTCACTCAATTTACAGACTAATTCCTCCCTCCCTTTGTTACCAACCGATTAACCCCTCCTACACTGTTCCATTTTATAATCTGTCATATGTGAAAGAACAGAACCTCATGGCATTCAGGAAAGTCCCTTTTACCTTTCCTATGAAAAGTCTATTTTTTTTTTTCACAGGTAGGTCAGTTTTCTGATCTAGATCATTGTGCACCACCATTTTACAGAACACTCAGTTTTCCTACCACAAAATGTGAAGTGTCAGCATGAGAAAATCAGAATGTGTAAAGTGAGTTTTTACAGAGAAATCCACCCAGGAGCCCCATATGGGACTTTTTCCAGCCTCGGTTAATGTGTTTTCTTTCCCCTGCATGGTTTCTCGGTTCCCCCCTCTGTTGCATTATACTGGCCCTCTCACTGTTCCACTCACTGATCGCTGAACTTACCTGACTCATTTTTCCTTATTTTAACCGACAGGAGAGAGTGTCGGGTATGCTGGTGTGAAGAAAGATGACATCACAGAGATCCCTAAGAAAGCACAAAAGGACTGGACATGTGGCCCCGTGTAGCCGCAACTCAGGGGTTTCTCCTGTGCTGCTACTGAGGGCTTTGTCTGTTATATACTGCAGAGAGAGGAAATCCGCAAGATCTGTCTAAAGCGATGTTTTTTCTGTCGAGGCTGCACCAGTGAGCCAATAGAGGTGAATTGCTTGATGCCAACTACATTTTTAAATAGCGGATTCCTCAATGATCGTTGTCTTTCCCGCACCTGAGGAAACCGTATCGAATCATGCCAGCTGAACAAAATGATTTATATTAATACAGCATGAATAATACACACAAGAACACATATGACCACATGTGTCATTATTATCATATTCAAAGTATTTAATTACATACAATATACATTAAAAAAGCTATCTAAGTGATGAGAGAGCAATGACATCACTGCACATCACACATTCAAACAAGGCAATGACAGTTAAAAATAAAGTCTTTTTTTTTTTCATTTTATGTTTTTAATGAAAGTGATTACCCATAATATATAACTGTGAGCATCACACGCTGCTCACTGGCAGGTGATGTTGGGCATGAAATATTAAGAGCTAATAATCTTCTCCCGTTGTTATTATTTCAGCAGTTAAACAGTTGTACACGGCCTGATGATCTCGAAGCACAGAAAACAAAACAGACTCCCTTTCATCTCTGAGACACAGGCGATGGGCCTGAGAGTCTATGGAAAGATGTAAAAGATAACAGATGGATGCCCGGGGAGCATCAAAGTGCACTGTCTGTCACGGGCGAAGCAAACTATTGAGCCATCGCTACAGATTTGTGATTCCTTCATTCATTACCCGATACCGTCCTCGTGTGTTGGCTGTAGACGAGAGAAAGCATTACCGGAATAAAGACCCTATGGTCACCAGAGAGTAGAGGGCTCTGAGTATGATTCAAAGTGATGGCTTTGCCACCCCTCCCCCTCACCCCCCACACACTACCCACTCCCCCCCACCCCAACCCCAACAGCCTGCCCCCATGTTCAAACTGAGAGGCTTCCCCTCATATTTCACCCACTGGATGAGTTCCAGCCGGCTTTGAAGGAAACCTCTCAGAAATCCGGCCTCTGTATTTCTTCTTTATTTCTTTCATTGCGCCATTCCATTCTGTGGACCTGAATCATTTTCACGGGCTCTCGATATCCTCCATCCCATTTCGCTTAGAGAGTGTGGGCTCTTTCTTATCCATCTCTTGGCATCTTTTCATCGAGAGTCGCTTTTTGCGACTTCATTTCATGCAATATTCAGATTTTGGCCTTTTCGAAAAAATGTATATATATTATTCCGTATAACCCAAGACTTCAATGTGGTCATTTCTTGACTAGATTAATATGTTTTTTTTTTTTTTTTGCTAGCCATCTCTCTAATGCACATTTTAACATCTTCAGCTAATACAAAATTCAGCTTCTGAGCTTGGTTCCTCTCTTCTTCTTATCTCTTGGCCCACTCTCCTTCAGTTTTTCTCCACCGCTGTCTAAGTCTTCTTCAAAACGACCTCTGTTTTATAGTCATGAACACTGCTAAATCACACCACCCTCTATCTGTGATGACATTTGCAAAATCAATTGTGTAAAAATTTTAAATGGTATCACTGTGCCAGCACTGAATTCTTTAATGCCTTAATTGTGTTTGTGTATGTGCATATCATGCCTCTCCTGCTATTTATTTATGTATCATATCCATTATTATTTCATAAAACAACATGCTATGTTCTTCTGGCCTAATTAGATCATGCTCTCCACCTGTTTGTGGAGCGTTGCCTTTATCTGGGTTAATTGCAAAGATAAATACAATCTTTGAGATCAGATGCCAAGGAAAACAAAAGCTAGCGAGCCACTTCTTTCTTAGAAATGTGTGTTTCAAATATGAAATTGTGGCACCCAGCATATTTTTCTTAAAAATATTGTTCATGGTTCTGAAAAATCAGTTGCGCAATGAACATCCAGGCAACGTTATTTCTGCATAGGACCTTAATTCTAATAACTGTTCTTGAAAATAACTGAGCGCTAGACAGTGGAGAACCCCAGTCTGGTTTAAAATGTTCACTGGGCTCGCTTTGCACACCTGGGGGGGAGATTTTCTGTGGTTTTTCCACATCGCGGGGGGCTGAGCTCGTAACCCCCACAGTGTGGGAGGGTCACCTGTAGTGCAGAATTTTAAATGTTTCTTAAATAAATTTCTTAATAAATATTTATTAAAGATCTTAACTTGCAAAACATTTTTCCAGGATTTCATGGAAAAAAAAAGAAGAAAAATGTTTAGTGTGGTATCAGACTTTTAGACCCCATTGTACACTGTACGTTGTTAATAGTGTTTGTGTACAATTCTATTTTAAAATGCATCATGTGATTTTTAAATTGAGCCAATTTCATCATTTCATTTCTAATTCTGACTTCAAATATTGCAATTTGGACTCTTAACAAGGCACAGTTAAGTATCTCTCTGGCATTTCAATGGATGTCTCCAAATTTCAAATTAACAGTGCAATTACCAGCAAAGTCATTTCCCTAGATTTCCTCACTATCCCTTCTGCATGGAGATAAAAGTAATTAGTCCCTTATTAACACTGAGAAGTATTTATTTAATTGTACTGTAGACTCCGGCCATTTTTGAAATGATCCTGCCATAGTAACATGTGCCAAAAGCTCTCTCAGATTCCTGGAGCACAAAAGACAGTTTTAAACAGGACAGCTGTGTTCTCCTAAATGCTCCACTGCTCATCTTTATTGATGAATAAAAACCAAGCAGCGTTTTAGTGACAGGTAAGTGATGGCCTCATCCTGGCTGGGTTAGAGGAGTCACTCAGCTGTCTCGTGTGCTGGGGCGAGGGGGTGGGGGGGGGGGGGGGGGGGATGGGCAGCACAGGTACCATTAGGAAGAGGGGAATCATTGTCGGTTTGCCTAAAGTCAGTCTTCCATGCAATTTTGTGCAGGCTCCTGCTTGTAGCGTTTGATGTTTCTGAAACACTTAAGAATGATTTTTTAATTTTTTATTTATGTATTTTTTCGATTGGCTGTAATTTGCCAAGAAAGAAAGGGATTTTATATTTGCAAGCTGTTAACTGAGTTTTGATGATGGTTATTATTGCTGATTTTTTTCCTCTTTTTTTGCCATCTGAATTCAACTGTGTAATCATCCACACTGTGAACTTTCACACTGCAGATGTGACGCCCATCACACAACGCCTACGCCGTTGGAATTACACACAGCCGACATGTGTTCATTTCACAAGCCTGCAGGTGCCACACTGTCCAGGAGAGGAGGCTAGAGAGCAATGAGATGATGACCACCAGACAGATTATAGCTTTTTTCACATACGCAATCCAGCAAATGTCCGGAGAATCAGGGCCAGACATTTTCCAGAGTTGCCCTTTCACACATGTAGTACACAACGAAGATTTTCTGTGTCAGATGCATCCTCACCTACTGGAAATAATCTGTTTGGTTTAGGCGAAAAAGTGTGCTGCGGATATCACAGTGTTTTGTTTACAGCACATCAGCGATTGCGAACAAGGCTACCGAGTCATCCGTAACGATGACTGTTTTTGTGTTGATATCAATATTACATTTATTTGGATGTATCCACAATACGAACGAAAGAGTGGAAAGCAATTTACAGGCAATCAGAAAAGAGTACGAAACAGCTGCCCTCAGATGCTTGCATTCTTCCAGTTTTGCACCAGTTTCACGATAGAAATGGCATGAACATGCACACTCGCTCGTTGTGACTTCTCCGGAAAATGACCTGCTATATTCACACATGGGCTCAACCGGACATTACCTGGACCTTGTACGAGGAAGCTAGCTGGATAAAGTCCGTCTAATGTCCGGTGTGACTGACATTCGGACATTTCTGTTCACACGTACAGCTCCTCCGGAAAAGTTGAGGGTTTCAGTGCATGTGTGAAAGGGGCTTATGACATCACGCTACACTCATGGCATGTGCTGGCTGGACTTATGACATCATCATGAAGAACCTTTCATGATATCTGTCATAAGACATATGCTAGCTAGAGCACAGGTAATGCAATTTTGCATGAGACTTCAGCGTTATGGGCTCCACTTAAAATTTCTTGATTTAGCCAGTGACTGAATTAAGTCTTAATTCTAAATAATGGAGTTATTTGTTTTTGTCTGACACAATAAAAGCAAAAATGAAAAATGAAACAGAAAATGATTGATAATCATTAACCCTGCAGGAAATACTTCTAACATTTTTGAGGGTAATTGTTTTGTCAAACTGATTGACTAATTATTTTTTTTAAAAAAAGATACAGCCACTTGAATCCAGAAAGCTCTAGCCTTAAAGAGGTTGCTGAGTAATAATAACCTGCGGAGGAAGAAGGATAAATTGAAAATGTTTGCATTTATAATGACAGATACATTTATACTCGCATCCATTTATTAGCTGAATTATCCATGTCTAGACAAAACGTTTGTTTGCTTTACATTTTTTACATGATCAGTTGGAACTCATCCAACCAATTATTAAATTAAAATATTGAAATGTTTTACAAAGATGTTTTTTTAGTGTACTGATAAAGAAGACAACTAAAGTATTCTCAGCCATTTGGTCAACAAAGCGAAGCAGGGAAATAACTGCTGAACGACCCATTCACATCGCACCTGCGTGTGGCAAAATGCCATCGTTTCCCTCTGCATGGTGGCCTGCAGATAACATGGGAAATTTGCTGCCATTTGTTCTCAGGCGAATTCCCTCTCATTCGGCACTGTTTGTCCTTTTAGCAGAAAAGCCGCATACATGAGTTAGTGAAGTATGTATTCCGCAGCCCTGAGAATGGTGTATTTACAGCCTGTGTAAAACTGCATGGCTATCGGTCATCATATAAACCGGCCTACTTACTCTTTAAAACAAAAAACCAGCGAGCCAGGAATAAATGCAGTTATTTATCTCTCTTATAAGCTTTTTAAAATGCCAAATATGACAAATAAAAAGTACATAAATAACATTTACTGAAGAAAAGAAAGTATTTACAGCACCCAAAAATAAATTACCTGAAAATTAAGGTCATATTCATACAATCTGTTGGGATGACTGCTAACACAAATGAATCATTTAAAAATGAGTTTTAGAGTACAGTTAATATAACTATCCATTTCATTTTAACTGTTCCAAAGGTACAGCTACAGATGTGTGGAGAAATAGGTTTTTTTTTTCATTGTCTGCAATTAGCAAAATCTTAGCACCTCATATCCACATATTTACAAATTATAAAACACATGCTATATTTCAGTTGAGTAACAATTCAGAAATGATACCCATGTAGCATTGTTTACACGCATAAAGCATTCATTTCACACTGTTGATGTTGACTGTAGCTTTCTGTTACTTCACACACAGCAGTTTTTTTTTTTTCATGTTATGGGAGTCTTACTGGTGATTGTACAAAGTGGATCTCCCCACAGCAAACTGGATTAAACTCTTCCTGTGTCTGACTCATTCACCAGAGTGTCTGCTGTTTCAGCGTTCTGCCACCAGCCCCAGTCCCTCTCCAAAATCTCCACAAACCGCGTCCTCCTCCTCCTCCCCCGTTGTCCTTTCGGCTTTGTCATTCCGCTCATCCGAAGTGACTGCTGATTGACTAGATGAGGTTTCTGCCATATTGCTCTCACCTGTCTGCACTCATTAGATCAGGTGAAGGGACGAAGGAAGGAGAAGGGAACACAATTCCAGTTTTCAGACACAGTACAGCTGGTGAAGTCGAGGGCACACATACGAGTTCACCCACCTAAACTTCTAGGGATTTACAGTATACCCACCTATTAGCCTGATTTCCAATAACGCATATGGGCTTTGGAGTTACAGTATGCCCACCTCCTCAGACAGTATACCCACCTCTTAGCCTTATTACCATTAATACATATGGGCTTTGGAGTTACAGTATGCCCACCTGCTAAGAGTGTAGACTCACCTCCTCATTGAGTACTACAAAGGCCTGATCCAAGCTTGTAAGCAAAAGCAGAGAGTGGTATGTTTTTGAAAATCGGTGTCACACCGCACACCTGCAAACATTTGTACAATCAGCAGCTCTCATAACAGCATACTGAAACTGGATCTTTAGAACAATTTCAGTTTTTATAGAAATGTTTCTAATTTATGGTATGAACTGCATAATCAGTTGAGCTAAACATCCAACAGTCATTGATGTGTTTCGATCAATCAAAATATTTTGATCTTTGTAATTGGCTGAGAACAGTGAGTTCCACCCCTTGTTGATTTATGATGTCTCATTATTTCCATTGCTCCTTGAAACCACATCTGTCAAATTCATCCAATAGAATCCATGCAAAGGTCTTGGAAGTTTGCCACACTGATCTCTGTTGAATCAGTTATGTCATATTCAGTAAATACCCCACTGCACTAAACTTCCATGATAATGAAACCAAAAAAAGTATATTGTCGAAAAACTGTGTTCGTTAATGTGCCACGTGTTGTTATCTGGCATGTCTCCAACTGTGTTTTATCCTGAACATTAATTGTGTAAGTGAATTAATTTATAGGCAACTCTAGGTTTTCAGTATTTAATGTAGAGAAACTTGCAGTAAATTTCAGGTCATAAAAAGCCATGGGTATGTTGTGGTGCACACAAAAGGAACCGCTGTAGCTGTGTGTTCCAGGTCATGGTGTCTGACTTGAGTGGTTTCCTTTTTTTCTTTAAACAGCAACTGGCTCAGTCCACTGGAACATATTAGGAGCTAACTCGATAAAACTCGTGCGTCTTGTCAGTCTTTAGTGCCCTCTCCTGGACAGATTTTTTTTTTTCTTACTGTAATAACGCAATCTTAGCTGCATCACAAACTGGGCTAGTTGGTTAGCATAAAACAGAATCTCACCTGTAAGCAAAAAAAAAAAAATAAAATAATAACTGCCATAAAATTATATTGGCATAAAACAGAATCTTGTCTGCACTGCAAAAAAAGCCTAGTCTGTTTTCACAAAACACAATCCCAGCTTCTCCACATACAGGGCTAATTGGTTAGCATAAAACAGTCTCAAACTCAGTCTCACCACAAAGAGGGCTAGCACGTTTGCATAAAAGACAGTCTTAGCTGCACCACAAACAGGGGTAGTCGGTTAGCATGAAATGTAATCTCATCTCCAGTGCAAACAGAGCTAGTCCATTAGCAGTGAGCACAAGTGTTAACCAAATGTAAACAGGGCTAGTTAGGTGGCATACAGCATTATTTTGGCTGCATGACAAACAGTGAGAGTCCATTAGCATTTACAGATGGGCTTTTTTTATCATGGTAGGTCAAGGTTTTTACCTGAGATCTTATGTTGTATGTCAGTGAGGTCTGAGGGTCTATGTTCTTGTCCTGAGGAATGGATTAAAGAGAATATAGAGAATAAAGAGAATATAACCTCTTTGTCTGCCTTTGTATTGGGACAGATTTGTGTGCATTTGTCATGGACCAGTAGATCACACTTCATAGGTGATCCCAGGACTTGGAGCCTGAGGCTAGGTATTGTATAAAATAATATATCAGCATCCATGTGTCTTGCCAGGGCAGTCTTAATGCCTGCACTCTAGGCATTAACACTGCTTAATGTTTTATTTATTTATTTATTTTAATGTCATCATGGACTTAAGGTCATACGTCTCTGTGTGTGTGTGTGTGTGTGTGTGTGTGTGTGTGTGTGTGTGTGTGTGTGTGTGTGTGTGTGTGTGTGTGTGTGTGTGTGTGTGTGTGTGTGTGTGTGGTTGCAATCACTGTCTGCTAAACTGTCTGCTAAATTAGGGAAAGTATGTGATTTCAGAATCAAACTCAGATAACCCTTGCTGGCTGCTACTAACAAAGAGACTCCCCTTTGGAAAAACAACTCTTAATCAAAGCTTTCCGCTGCTCAGCTGACCAAACGAGTAAAAGGACGGGACTTGTCAAGGGAGGGTGCAGGGTATCAGAGCACCTGAAATTCGGTCAGAAGTGTGTGTAAGTACAGAGTGTCAAAGGAAGCTAGTTCAGAGAGAATATGAAGTACAGGACTGCCGTAGGGAGCAGTGATCTAACTCCGCCCAGGGAAAGGGAGTCCAGTGTGTTCAACCACACATTGCATTGAAGTGTGTTTGGGTTAATATGAGCAAGAGGTGTTTGAAACATATAACTGAAATGGGATATGAACAAAAATCTTATCATAACAGGCCCCAGGGATGTGACAACTGTAAGAGCTTCAGGATCCGTTTAACTATATGACAAGAGCCACAAATCAGAGTGGGTGAGAGTAGCTGAGATTAATTTTGTGATGATGGCTTCATTAATTTCTTTTATTTTTGAGAGCATATAAGCCCAAACAGCTTGGATAACTTCTTTAGTGTGCCACTGAGTGTGACTCAGAATAATTTATGTTATTCGTCAATGTGATTGATCACTATGGTTCAAAATCTGTGATTTGTTGCTATGAGTCAAAATCTGTGATTGCTAACGGTGGCTTAGTACTGTGATTCAAAACCAGTCATCCATTACTGTGATCCAGACTCAATGATTCATTGATGGGATTCAAAAATCTGTGATTCATATTGTGAAATGTATAATGAGCAGACATATTTGTGGGTGTATGAAGTGTATATATTCATATGTATTGTATCAGATACTACAAATAGGCAGAGTGTACATGTGCTGCCAGTACCTGACCGATTTGTATCAGTCATTGTGTTTTGACTGTGAAGAAGCCCAAAGTTCTGATTGGTTAAAATAAGTCAGCAAGCTGTGGATCCACCAATTAAATGCAGCCTTAGTCTACAATCAGTGCTCCAGTCTGAAATGTCATGGGGTGGATCTACTGCTGATGGCTCTTTCATGGGCAGCAGGGCAAATGACAGGGTGTGACACAGCAATAAAAACAAACGCCATGATACTGCGTATTACTTACATATGGCATTTCGCAGGCGCTGTAATCCAGAGCAACCTACATTGTTTAACACACTTTCCAGTTATGCAGCTGGGTGTCATTGCTGATGAAAATCAGGTGAAGCACCATGCCCCAAGGTACAGCAGCTACGCCCCTGCCGGGAAATGAACCTACAATCACTGAGCTACAAGCCGAGGTCCCAAGCTATCAATCTGCACCCCATGCTATACTCCAGCAAGTCCTTACTGTCGAGGATGAACATTAATTTTTAAACTGTAGGTTTCAGTTGCTTCTTTCACTCCAATTACAATCACAACCTGTTCCAGGAGTCAGGGGACAAGCGGTTAAAATATTATCGACAAATGTATGCAACTTCCTCCTCTTAAGGTACCTTTAAAAAAAAATGTCTCCCCATTTGCATCAGTAACCCCTTACACATATAACTGAGTGAGTCATGTATCATGCATTAGACCGTTTGACACACAAAGACCTGCTCAATAGTTATCAGGAATTATTCACTTCAGTGTCCTTGCTTCACCCCAAATTTTACTTTCTCTTGCTATGTCAGGAATCCAAGCTTCTGAAGGAACCATGGGAATGGCTTGCATGAAATAATAGTAAACAGGTAACTGTAGGGGGTCGACTTCATTCAGGTTCAAATGATTGAGGAACCCTCATCTCTGGTCCTCTAGCATATCTCCTCCCAAAACACAGCACAGCAGATTTGCAGTCCTGCTCCTTTTCTGACCAAATTAATTTCCATTAATTCATTCACTGTTTGAAATATTAACTCAATTAAGAAAAAAGAGAAAAAAATGAAAAAAAGGTCAGCGACAAGATTTCACACAGCTCGACACAATCACAAAATCAAATGGTTTTTACTTCTTTTCCAAACACTAATCATGAATGTTGTAAAAAAAATTAAATAAATAAATAATTAAAGAAGAAAAATAATAATACAGTAATAAATAAAGGATGAATTATAAATGATGGAACTCTTTGGTGGCAGAGAGCTCACCTGCTGCTCACAGATCTACCGTTGGGTCTTGTTAGGACCGAACTCTGTGCCCACTGTGTTCTTGTGATGAATAATGATTGACTGGCTCAGCCAGGTTTGCGTCAGGAGGAGCAGCAGCTTCTGAACTGTGCCGCAGGCAATTACTTTGTTTCTTAGAAAAAAAAAAAAGAAAAAGAGCGAGAAGAAAAACGAGCGCAGTGCACTGCAACTTACTATTGCCCTCTAGTGGTTATCAGAGGTACCGCTTTCTGAAATTTTTAATTTAATTATTTTAGCATTCCCTGAGTATCCGTCTGCCATGAGTAAAATAAAAAAAAAAAAAAACAGAATCACAGGATTCAATTTCCTTTCTGCCTTACTACCCACAAGCTGATGCAGCATCTGACAAGGAAACCATTTTCATGGAGATGGCGATACATTTTTTGTCAAGTCTTATCAATGCTAAATGACTAAATAAGGAAAGTGTGTCACAAGGAAGAAGATAAATAGTCAGACATCTGTCTATCCAAAGGGTAATTACGATCCTCCGTGCTGGATTTGTCTCGGCGGCAGTCTTGGAGTCCCTAATGTGAAAAAGTGGAGCAGGGTGTTGTGCATCATGTATGAAAGAAGAATATCTGCCACAGTTATTTTACGGTAATGACTGATTTCATTTAAAATTGCAGCAGTATCAACAGTAGCAGCCAAAGTATTCACAATTAATGTTTTCATCACAAAATGTCCCTGCATTAGAATTCCAAAGGAAAAACAACAGTGTCACAGTTCCCTAGTTCATTGGCATATCACATTTTAGTTTGAGATTTTCATGTGCATTTGAACAGTCACATTTCCCTGTTGATTGTTGTTGTTGACATTGAGACATTTATATGGGTCTGAATATCTCCAATATTATTGTATTATTAAATATTAATTTCATCCATTACAGTTCATCGTTTGGTCAATAATTTCACTGCTATATCCTCCTCACATATCCATTCTCACATCTCAAGCATCATGCTAATCTGTGTCTTTTTTATTGTCACAAACAAATCAATTATGTAGCTATATGAATATTTCATTGCTTGCATCACATCTGCTGTGCTCAGGAAGTCAGTTAGTGACAGATCTGCTGTGAAAGGTGCCAGTCTGAATAAGATGTGGTTTAATTACACTATTTTCTTAACAAGCAGCACTCTGACTGATTAGAACATGCTACAAGCAAAACATAATCAGATTTTTAAACAATCTGTTTGAAAGTCTGTCATCAGTGCATTTGGGTGTACAATAAGTGCCTTCACCCATACATATACACACACACACACACACACACACACGATTTGAATGTCCAAAGATTAAATAGCATTTTATTTGAGGAGTGAGGATAACTGTGTAAAAAATCACAAATGTTCACCAGGTATGATATGAATGCATCTTTCACTCACAAATTCATCTATATGAAGGGGGCATATATTCTCATGAAAGAGTCCCTCCTTTTATAAATAAATAAATAAATAAACATAAATGGCCAGCTACATCACTGGGGGAATTTCACTCCCAGACATATTTATCGGCTGCTTTTATGTAGCACTGTGGGATCAGGGGAGAATCAAAGCCTGGAAACAGTTTCTTTCAAAGGCACTTCATTGCAGCTTTTTATTGCAGCATCGTTTGTGCAAACAGTGTAGTCACTCCAGACGTGGTGCAGTGAGCCCTGCATGCGTGAAAAACGTTAGACATGTGGGCGCTGTAAAACTGCTGCATTTCTCAACTGCGAGTTGGGTCCTTGTTCAGATCTGTAATACAATACAATCACATCATAATAAGCAGATCTGCACACCAGGGAAAGCTTCAGTCCCCATGTGGTCATTTCAGCTTCAGTGTCAACTTGTACAATGAATGTGTGAAGCTCTTCTTTCATGGAATACATGGATATATATTGCAGATCATTCATTTCCCTGCAGGAATTTCTCCCCTTGTGAGGACCAGGCCATCTCAGTGGGCGTGACACATTTCGCCATTCTATAAAATGAACCACAGCCCTGATTGGCTGACAGTTCTGGCGAATGCCTATCTGCCTCAGCCTCTCAAAACAAACTGCATTCCAAAGAAGAGGCATGCCTAACAGACATCATCTGTAACTCACACAAATATCAGTGTGAACTTATTAAATCCTATCATGGAAGGCGGGGTTATGCAAATTAGCCCAGCTGTGATGTCACAGCTGGCGCCAGTTGCAATTGTCCATTGTTATAAAATAATCTTGAATTATGAACATACCATCCATGAACAGGAAAAAGGTCAAAAGCTAACTAAATAATCCCACTCAAATGATTGATTGGGGTGATTTTCTTTGGTGGGGAGTTTCAATCAGTTAACGGTACATTTCTGTGGGTGGATTGGAATGGTGTTGGCCATTTATATTCTGACACACCCACAGCCCAGCCTAATTGTGAGAGTCTTCAGTCGTAGTGTCTGATCATAAGCTAATGTGCAAAGCACATGACCAGAGGTGGGGAAGTATGAAGCATGTGAGGGTCGTGGAGGACAGGGGCTGGCCGTGATTGGCTGGTCATTTTAATTTTGACCACTTCAGTCTGAGTGCAGTGGAGATCTCAGGGGCTTTGCCAATCATGTGTGCAGCCTGAACTCAGGAGAAAATAACAACACCAGATCTGGTACAGCACTGTTCAGCTCTCTGAGAAACGTCTTTCAAATGAGGTGCTCTCTGACAATGATGATAAAGTATAAACACATCCGCCTCGTCTAATAGTCTGTCGCTATATGCCAAGTTCTCCACACTGATTACCTCATAACAAAAGCTTGTCTCACTCCAAAGTCATCCAGAATTTCACTGTGCAGAAATCTGGATCCACAGTCCTAAAGTGTATGAGTAGGAGTGTTGAGCAAGCAACGGCTTAGCATTTTAGCTCCTAATGGATGAGGTTAGCATACGCATCCTAGAACAGCGGTGCTGCTCTGAGACACTTCTTCCAACAGCCTGAAGTCTCAGCCACTCTGCTACAAGTTGAATGTGTCTTGTTTTACACCACCCAAATATCCAAGAACCCTGTCCATTACTGCACAGTGCTTATCGTCTGCTTGCCAGATAGGGATCCCTTTTTTACTCCTCCATACAGGAAGTATGACAGACAAGATACACTGCCCACACAAGTCTAAGCGGTAGCAGGATAAAGGCTGAGTGAATGTCTCCAAAGCAGTGCGGCACAGAGGTGACGGAGAAGTGAAAAGTTGTAGAGAAAAATAAAAAAAAAAGAGAAAAGACTCATACAAATTCAGATTCCGTGTTAAGCAGGGTTTGTGAAGAGACACGGTTTCCTTGCTTCTGAAAGCTTATCTCCGCATTGCAGTCTGTTGTCAGGGGATTGAGGTTGTAGGGCCAGCCGCTCTCGAGTTTGTGCATCACTGTCAAAGCTGTTCATCAGTAGTGTCGTACAAAGCAGTAACAATGGTTTCCTGGCACCCCAGGTTGTAGACCTGAAACCAAGGCTCGGAGACAAACGCAAGCGTTCTTATGGAGCAGTGTGTTCTGAGGATGGCTCGGTATCCAGCAGGGACTGTGAACTCCGCTGAAATCCTTCAGCTGCTGTGACTTAGGAATAATGATGTCAGTGTGACAGCCTGGGCAAAGCACTTCCTCTACCAGTGATGGGGATCCTTTAGACTATGGTCTGGATTGGGTCAGAAATGGACTCATGCTGAACTGACAGTGTTTCACTTTAGCCTCTGGATAAGGTTTGCTAGAGAGTTTATTTTTTTTGCTTGGTCAAAATGAACAAATCCTGCAGGACATATTTTACATTTGAAAATTTTAAATATATTTGATATACAGTTGATATATTTGAATGAAAACCCATGATAACCTATGATAGCGTAGAAATCTATATGAACAAATAAGGTAACAATGAGCAACGGGGACCGTTCTGTATTTGGGCACAACCAATGGAGGCAAAGCGGGAGGAACAGTGTCATACAGAACTGTGCCATATTGAGAGAGAGACTGTTTTGTTTTTTGTTTTTTGTGTGTTGTCGAATGAATTTGTAGTCTAAATCTGTACAAGTCAACTGTCAGACAAACTACAATTAATCATGCTTTTTTTTCTCTCACAGCAATTATGCACATATTTAGATAATAATCAATTTGCAATTCAGTTGATTTAACTCTCTGAAATGTGTTTGAGAAATCTAATAATTTTGTTGCTTGAGAGAACAGTAATTATTCATATTTCAGCACAGAGCTGTGTCCTTACTCAGTTTGACAAACAGCTAAGGGTCTTGTCAAAATGCTTATCCTATGACTATTTTTTTCCAGTTTTGGTACAGAATAATACAAGAGCCATTGCAGCCACTATTTGGTCTTTATGGCCTATATCATGCTTATCCCTGGTACATAAGGCCCTCATTAAATCACCTGAAGTGATAGCCCCTCAGTATTTGGTTCTCATGCCCATTGATAGCCAGACATAGATAACCTGATACACAGTGTAAGATGTTCCTTTAGTGTCTACTCAGCTTTAGGATTTCCAGTCTAAATTTAATTCTGTTCCATACCAGAGATAGGGAGGCTATATTGGTGTTGTTTAAATAAAATTGAGTCTTCTTACTCAGGAAATGACGGATTAAAGTTTTGACTGAAACCAATGACCACATTTTCATGCATATCAATGAGATAACTTAGTGTGACTGAGACAATGTTCTGATTACCAGAAAGAGCATCACAAACCATTTGGTAACACGTTGCATAAAATTACTTTTATACCAATGTAATTACAATATAACAACTCTGGTAGCAACATCGTGTTACTGAGTAACAACAACGTAGGTTACGTGGAATAAGAATCAACGCTGTTATTGGGTATGCATGTGAAGCGAAGTCAAGCGCCCGTTATATGTTATATGAGGATAACTTTGTGGAGCTATAGAGTTGAGCATGGGTGAGTAAATTAACAGGAAGTGAGCGAACGGCCATCCACCACTTGCATGAGGCCATGGCTTAAAACTGAGCAGCCAGGCGAGACCGGTTAATGAAACCTCTGTGAGGGCAGCAGGAGCTTCTAAAGAAGCTCAGAGTTCACCGGCTCAGACAGCGAAGGCCATGAATACTCGGATTCTGAGCTGTTTGAACTTCGCCACTCTGTTAAATTGGCCTTTGGCTTCCAGAGGTGCTTTCCTTAACCTGTTCTGTCCTCTCCTGGCTATTCAGGCCTGAGGGGACAGGTTGATCTCGGCCATAGGAGGACGGCGCCTTGTTCCCATTTCCTAATGATTGACTTAGCCACACTCAAAGGGATATACAGTGGCTTTGAAATCTTTGAAGAAAGGTTTCTGCTGATCTGTGCTTCTCCAGTTTTGTCCCTGGGTTGATTTGGAAGTGCAGAGGTTTTCATTATTGAATGTGCGCCACACTCCACCTGAAACCGAGGAAGCTTCACAAAGACAGGACCATATCACATCGATCACTCCTCTGAGGCTGGGAACTATTGTTACTTCTCACAGACACATACAAGTCTGGAAACTGTGTGAAATGTATATGGTGACATTATAATATATTTCAAAATCATAATTTAAAAAAAAAAAAACAGTACAATGATTCAGGATCCGGGTTTATAAATTAAAGATTGCTGGCTTGATTCCCACTGTTATTGTACCTTTGAGTGAAGTATTTCACCTGAATTGCTCCAGTTAAACTGTAGAGTGATATTAGCTATGTAAGGGGCTGGGAATAGAGTATCCGCTGAATACAATGCAAGGATTCACAAGCATTGCATGTCAGAAAAATGATACAGGCCTTGCAGATATTCAGCTGAAGCTTATATCCAGAGCAAATTGATTAGACTATCCAGGGCCCAATGTTTGGTTAAGGGCCTTGATGTTCAAGGACCCAACGGCTGTATTTATCTTATTGTAGCTACACTAGTACTTGAACCCGCCAGGTACCTGTCAAGCACCTGAGCCACAAGGCTGTGACTGCCCCCAGTTTGCCCCAAGGGGCCACTTCAGATTTGTGATGTGACCTTAAAGCATCCAGTCTCCTCACCTTTGTGGTACTGGAAATGATCTCTTAAGTGTTGAATCCATGTTTCATTTGAGCTTGGCAATACTAATTACAGGTGTTAGCGCGGGCCGGGAGCAGCTCGGAAACAAAGAGGAAAATCGATAAACATGAAAGCAGCTTAAATGAAATAAAAACCCAGACATTTCATACACTAAACAATTCATACGTTGTACATTTTATTTATTATTTTTTTATATTATTGATCGGTTTTTATTTAGCATGCTTTAGATGTAATTTTAGTAGGATAAATGACAGTTTATGCAACTAGCTTTATACTCAGAATATGAATTACTATATTTGTTTTATCATGGCAAAACCAGCAGGTTGCAGATTAAAAATGTGGACATCAGAGACAACAAGGAATAATTGTAGCCATAAGCATGTTTTGGTACAAACTGAAACATGAATATGTAAGAATTTCTGAGGATGGCAGCATTGATGCAAGTGGCCTTTAATAAACTAATAAATAATGTAACATGTAAACAGTTTATTGGCCAAACATACTGCATGTGAATGTTGCATGTTTTGTATTTGAGTCCCTCCATTGTGTTGTCTTTTTTTCATAGATAAATAGGTTTTCCGGCATGTTTTTTTTTTTTTTGTGCTAAGC
Organism: Albula goreensis; assembly: GCA_022829145.1. NCBI lineage: Eukaryota > Metazoa > Chordata > Actinopteri > Albuliformes > Albulidae > Albula > Albula goreensis. Next base: position 37,896,914 of record CM040746.1, on the reverse strand, counting down.
TAATGAACACATTAAAGGTTCGTGGCTTAGCCCGACCTCCTTCAGGAATTTCGAGGAACAAAGCGATTTGCATCTCGCCAAGATTGAGCTCTCTCCTCCGCTGTTTACTTCTGCGTGTGCATATTTCATCACGAGCAGGCCCTCACCCTGTGTGTGAGCGGAGATTACTCACCAAAGGGAAGGGGGATGCTAAAACACAGAGGCACGCTATGTAAAGTATTCATGCTCCATTTGCCCTCGGGCCTCTCTGTCAGTACAGAGGGACTGTAGCTGCAGTATCCTTAGGCCCTGGGAGGCCTGTCTGTTATGTTACAAATCAGACTCAGTGTTACATCAAACCCCCATCATTTCTTCCTGGGACGGCCATAGAGGAGCAGAGATAAGATTTTTTAAAGTGAGCTTTGGAATCTAGCGTCCGATTCCCCCGGCCGTTCCTCTCCCGCTTCTGCGCCGTTACAATCACAACAATGGTGGCAGTGCTACGGGCAGAGTTTGAGTTCCGTCTGGTGGGCCCATAGCTCCTTTTCTCTAAGGTCATGATGGAATTCCATGTGGAATTCTGGGAATTATTGTCTATCATAGAGATTGGCCATGTTTCTTTTCCTGATAAATATATGAAATGATGTTTTTCAAGAGTGCTTTGTCATTAGACGACCAAAGCAAACTCAGATAGAGATTTAGCAGTGAGCGCTGAATTTGAAATGGGATTCAAACACCCTGAGACTGGCCTTACCAGACTGTGAAGCAGTGCTTCATGTTTAAAGCATACATATACCCCCTGACATGCCACATGCACCTGAGCAGTGAATGGGAAACCTACATGGCCTGGACTGGCTGTGAGTGAAATATGTGCTAAATCAAATCTGTGTGTGTGTGTGTGTGTGTGTGTGTCTGAGTGTGCGTGAATGCGTGCGTGCGTGCGTGTGTGTGTGTGTGTGTGTGTGTGTGTGTGTGCGTGCGCGCGCGTGTGTGTGTGCGTGTGTGTATGCGTGCGTGCGTGTGTGTATGCGTGCGTGCGTGCGTGTGAGATCTGTGGTCTGCGGTGGTTAGTATGCTGGGGAGAGGATGGCATGGCGGCGTGCGGCGTGTTATTGGGGGCTAAGAAGTGGCACAGGACTGCAGGGCTTTGGCAGAGAGGCGCGGGCTTTGGGGCCTCCCTTTGGGAGAGTTCTCTCTGAGTGTGGCTTGCTGCTTTGGAAGCGAGCAGAGATCTTTGCTGTTAACACTACAACTGCCGAAGCCTTAACAATCCCAGAATTCTCATTTAGATTTACCACGCCATCAGAGAAAGATGCTGGGCTGAGCTTAGTCAACATAAATGTAATTGTCATCAAATATAAAACAAAAAATCTACTGTGCTGACAATAGTAGTTTATTTCTATACATATTTTTGAATATACCCTTTTTGACTGTACTTACATTATTATTATTATTATTATTATTTATTATTATTATTATTATTATTATTATTATTATTATTGATATTCTCCATAGCTCAGATCAAATGATGGTATGTTAGATACTTAAGAAAAGAATATGCTTTGTTCATCACAGTATAGTATAGACTGAAAATCGCTTTAACAAAATAGATTTCTGTTCTTTTGTGAATAATTGATCCTACAATGCAGTGACACAGGGAAACAATGAGAACAGAAATAATGAAATAATATTTCAGTGGTTGCCAGAGCGACAGAGTGAGAGTGAGTGGGCTGAGTAATTTGTTTATATTGCACACTTGGTAACCTCTAAATTAGCTGCAGTGAATTAAACAGAAAGTTGTCTGCTGTGGTGATGCAGGGCAGTGTTTTTATCTTATAGATTCTCCTTAAATGACTGTTATTTACCTCCATCATCGTGTATTTCAGTCAAACATATCGGTCCTTGCTTTGTATGTGACTTGAAAGGAGATCTCTGGTAAATAAATAATTGAATATCACAGATACCCAGCCCAGTCGATACTTTGGCCAGTCCATTCCATGGAGGCGAGCAAAGAGGCAGAAAACCCTGCTGTGCCAAACGCTCTGAGATGTCATGCACATTTTTATTCATTTCTGTTGTTTCTGCTGCTATATGTGAAGGACTGAAAAAGGAGAAGAAAAAAAGTCCCCTGCTGACCTTTGACCTATGTGTTGTTCCCTGAGTAAAGAGATCACCGCTCTTGTGCTCCATGTCATTAATTATTAACTTTGCATCCAGTCTCACTTTGTGTGGTCTCATAATCTAATGTCAGCATCAAAGCAACATAATGTGATAACATCCTCTACGCACTTCATCTTTTGTGAGGACATAAAGAAGTACAGCCAAGAATATCTTTTGCACTTCTCTTTGTGAGGATGACAAAAGAGATACAAGATGATAGTGTGGAACGAAAAAAAAAAGCTGTATTCACTTCCACTGAAGTTGGCCTAAAAATGGAAAGCTCCAAATCTGCAATTGAGGAACGACAGTTAGTTTGAAGGCCTTTTTTGAAGACTGCAGGTGTTTATACTGTTCACCCCATTGTAGACTGCAAGAGTTTACACTGTTCACCCCATTGTAGACTGCAAGAGTTTATACTGTTCATCCCATTGTAGACTGCAAGAGTTTACACTGTTCACCCCATTGTAGACTGCAAGAGTTTACACTGTTCACCCCATTGTAGACTGCAAGAGTTTACACTGTTCACCCCATTGTAGACTGCAAGAGTTTAACCTGTCCATCCCATTGTAGACTGCAAGAGTTTACACTGTCCATCCCATTGTAGACTGCAAGAGTTTACACTGTTCACCCCATTGTAGACTGCAAGAGTTTAACCTGTCCATCCCATTGTAGACAGCAAGAGTTTACACTGTCCATCCCATTGTAGACTGCAAGAGTTTAACCTGTCCATCCCATTGTAGACTGCAAGAGTTTACACTGTCCATCCCATTGTAGACTGCAAGAGTTTAACCTGTCCATCCCATTGTAGACTGCAAGAGTTTACACTGTCCATCCCATTGTAGACTGCAAGAGTTTATACTGTCCATCCCATTGTAGACTGCAAGAGTTTACACTGTCCATCCCATTGTAGACTGCAAGAGTTTATACTGTCCATCCCATTGTAGACTGCAAGAGTTTACACTGTCCATCCCATTGTAGACTGCAAGAGTTTATACTGTCCATCCCATTGTAGACTGCAGTCGCTTATACTGTTTGCCCTATGGTGGGCCATGTTTTTCATCATTTATCCAAACATTCTTGGATTCTTCTAGAGAGAATATTGTCTGTGTATGCATGCAAATAAATAAATAAATAAATAAATAAATAAATAAATAAATAAATAAATAAATATTAATGTTTGCTCACATTCATGGTATCCGAATAAGTCTTTATAAATCAAGATTTCTGTGAGAATGACGTTCTTTATGAGATCCATTCACGCGAGGTGTGATGACCCTAAAGAATGGAGGGGAGTTTAGTGAATAAACACCTCTGCTCATAACACATACGCTTATGTTCTGCACTCTCATAAACTGCATATCTGCTTCCTTATAGGCATCTATGTGTGTTGTTTTATTGAGACTGCTGAATGATGGCACTCAGTTCCAAACACAGTACTGTATATCTCTCTTCACAAAATATTCTCCTTTTGCAAATTGGAGTCAGGAAAGAAAGAGTAGTAATGAGAAAATGTGACTGGATAAATCCCGTAATGGGTGGAGCTACAATGAGCCGTCGAGTACAGACTTCCTCTGCTCAATAAAAAATATTTTGTCTCCAAAGTGAAACGTGAAAGAAAAAAATGCTCCCCTTAACCATGTGTCACTTACAGGTACATGTTTACCTTAAATAAAGAATGATTTCAATGGATTGATACACTGTTTCAGATTGTCTTGAGTCTTTGATTATAACTTTTTTAATTAATATATTGGCTACTGTTGTTAATGACTTGGGAACATTACATCACAACACATATGAATAAAATCAATTCTGTGTTTCTGTTTGTACTTTCACCTCCATCTCTTAATGATGCGTGAAACTGTTATACTATATAGCCATGCCCTGTCATGCAAAAGTTTATTATATGGTTATGTATTGCAAATTGGCATATATCGTATTGTGTAAATTTTCATGAGGTATAAATATTGTGATACAATGTGTCAGTTAGTTTGCCTTACAGTTCTCTGCCCCACTTTCTGCAGGCCCTCTAAAATAATCATTAAATAAATAAATTATAGCTTATTACAGCTGTTAAGACTTTTCAAATTAATTTTAGTGGAGTGTGTGCTTCACCCTCCGCCTGCAAGAAGCATCCATTAGTTTGAATGTCATAATTATAATACTCACTGTGTGTGCAAGAAACGTCCTCATGAATGGCGTCCCTTCAGGGAAGGTCGTCGCCTGCCTTCCTTCTGCCACAGACTCTTTCAGTTTAAAAGCCTCACCACAGACCCTGCCACTTTAAAACCAAGGGGAAACCAAGACCCTCGGTAAGGGCCTCTGTCATGCATTCTTCTCATTGTTTCTCGTTATTGTCTTTCTCTTTTTTTTTTTTTTTTTTTTTTTTGAGTGGCAATAAAATAGCAACTTTATAATCAATTAAGATATTCTATTATCAGGAAAAAAAACATAGTAAAAATCTTGTAAAAATGTTGAAGTGACATATCTTCTCATTTTGGGCCAAGAAAATAATGTATTTTTATTTAGCCAGCCGAATGTCAATGGATTATCTACTGCTCTGCAGTCCGGAAAGGCACTTTCTTTCTACCAAAGCACCTGAAGTAAATACAGACAAAGACTAAGGTAGAGCTGGAGTATGGACACATTCCTTGTGCTTCATGAAGGTCAAGGGTCATCCTAGAGCTGTTGGTGGTCTTCACTTATGAATGGAAGAGTCACTGCTAGGCCTCTAATTCTGTCCTGGGCTGTGAGGGAGAAGGAAGAGGAGAAACCAGTAATGGCCATGCTCTGTGAATCACCTATTTATTCTGATTGATCAGAAAGAATATAAAACACTTAAGCACCCTTTCTTATACTGGTTTTATAACACAGTTTGTGTTAACTCATGTTTATAATTACAATATTATAATTAGTTCAATGGCTTGGGTAAGTACTTCTTCTGACTGGCTGGATGCTATGCAATGTGGTTATGTTTTCTATAACCACTCAGTGAAACAGTATAATGCACAGTTCATTACTTTTTTCATCTTTTGGTTCAACTGTAGCTGAACCAATTACAGTTTATTCCTTAAATATACTATAGGCATTATTCAAAACATCTATACAAGTTTCTGTCAAATGTCTTTTTTATAACTGCTCTGCCTAGGTTTGCAAAATACAGAATAATTGCTACAAATGTAGCATGAAGGATAATGTGGAATTATATTTTGAGATAAAATTTGACAGAGTATGATAAGGTATTCATAAGAACCCACTTGCAGCTGTCAAAAGCAGCACGCAGATCCAAACCGATTGTGACAGCGCTGCCCCACAGGCAGCAGAGTTCCGTGTGTTTAGCATGGGCTGTCGGTTGTAGGGCACAAAGGGTTGAGGGGCACGTAATTCCTTTTCAGCAGGTTTTAACGGATTTATATTCCATTTTCATCTATCAGAGCAGAGAGTTTAGTGGATTAGGGCTGAGCTGAGTGACCAATATTGTTTCTTTTCACAGGCAGCCGTTTCACACCCAGGCCAGGGCAGTGCTCCCTATTGACCTTTGACCCCTTGCACCTGTGAGGTAGATCAGAGGACAGTGGGACGGTGAGTTTTAATGAACAAATCCACAATGAGTTTCCTCCTCTTATGGAAGTTTTTTAAATCTCCTTCTGCTCTTAAAATATTCTTGGCCATTTTGCCTGCCATCTATGTAGCAGCCTTAATCTGCCACATAAGAGCAGTTTTCAGTATACATATTACAACTAATAAAATCAAGCATCAAGCAATCACTATTGCAAAAGCAAGAACAAAATAAATCTCATTAAAAGTCAACCCACTCAAACCCACTCTGCAGTTTAAACACGATCACGTAAACAAGATTGATTCAGAATGTAGCAGTTTGTGCGTGCACCCATCCCATCTGCTAATATGTATTTATTAATTTTCAGACTATTCATCAGGGAAATCAGCAGGACATTCTGCAGTAGAGGAGTCAGAAATGTATGTTTGATGCACTTGATTTGGAACATGAATAAATGGCAAACAAATAAGGCGCAAATAAGGCACACACCTGCCTCACTATGACCTGGAGTCTGAGCTACCTGCAGCCAGACACTCCTGGGTTTACCAGCTCATCTGGTCTACCTGATGCATGGGTGGTTCACTGGTGTTGGGAGGTAAGGCTTTAGTGGACCAAACATGGGAAAAGCTACAGTATATAAAATGTACATAACACATGAAAAGATAGTGTTTACCCACTGATGTTTTGAAAAACAAAAACACATGTATAAACTTTTTACATAACATGTGAAAGTAAGTTCATACTCCACTATATACTGCGCCATAATCAAAAACTATTACAACTGTGCTTTCTGATATCTGTTTGATGTCTTATAGATAAGTGTGAAATCGTTTGTACTATGTATTACTTTTTACATGCAACAGAAAATTTTATCTTGCATTTGATTTTAATTTTTTTTTTTTTTTTTTCCCAGTTCTACTCCGTGTGGACTTGTTTCGCTCCAGTTGCCTTGTTTTGCTTCTTCACTCTGCTCAGTCACAGATCTCTTTGCAGGATTTAAGTGCTTCCTCTGTCCTGAGTAAAAGCCTTAACCTTCATCACTATGAAGGTTCACAAAATTAGGTGATTTTTTTTGATATAGAAAAAATGTAATTAAATCAGGTACACCTGTTTCTTTCCATTCTTTAGGTTACATGAAAACATATAAAAGGCTGTTGTAAAAAAAAGGAGAAAGAGGATCCCATATAAAAGTCTAGCTGTAGACATTCTGTACAGCTTTAGTACATTTATAAGACAGACATCATTTGTCAGGGAGTTTTTGGGCTTCCCAAAAATCCAGGGTCAGATGGTCTACACAGAGCTACAGGAGTAAAACTGCTCACTGAATGGGCTTGCGTCTTAATAAATACATTTCAGACTGAGCTACAGACACATAATCATTATTTCATCAGTGAATCTGCATTTATGTTCGACTAAGAAAACAATGCAGAAGAAAAGGGGGGTAAAAGGGTTCGTTATGACTCAATATATACCTACTACATAACTTTATTCATCATTCAGAATTTCAGAATAGTTGCTATAGCTTTGTTAGATTGAAAAAAAAGTGTTTGGACTGCTGTAATAGACAATACACAATTAAATTACATAACACATTGCCGTTCAAAAATGCGTAGGAATAAACATATCCATTTGCTTCCCTGAGAATTGATAACCTCAGTGAAATTGGAACGTTTCTTTTAATTACAGCGTTTAGGGGGGTATTGCGAGGGGTATCCTTTCACATGATGAAATTCATGGAACTGGAGACGTTTTCTGCCACATAATTTGCATTCTGAACACTCGGAAGGATTAGAAACAGAACTGAGTGGGGAAGTAGAGAGAAGTCAAGGCGCAGGAAACTTTTTCAGCCCCTCGTTTTGGTCACAGCGATGCGTTCCTCTTACAATATGAGCAAAAGGCAAACTGAGGGTGTCCAGTCGCTTTGTTCCTGTCGTTATACTTTCTTAAGTTCTTATTTATTTTCATAGCTGTCATCTGTGGAACTTCCAAGAGGGCGGCATTCCAGACAAAGCTGCTTTTTAAGGAGGATTGCGGGGTCTGTTGGAGTCATTGTGTGGTGTTGCCTGATCCACATTCCTTTCCATTTCCTCCCCCACCGCCAGCACCATCCCCCCACCAAGCTGCTATTATTACCGCTCATTCCAGAGGAAGGAAGTCTTTCCAGAACATTTTTACATTTCATTTACAAGGACATCCTGGTTAGGTGCTTATCAAAAGAACGGAGTGCTCTGTGCCAGCAGTGACTTGCGCTGCGGAGAATTTCATGATAACCAGGCCAGGCTTCTCTTTCCACGTTTGATTAGTCCCTAAGCTGGCCTGCCATGTAAAACATTGTGGCAGATATAGTGCTCTTTAAAGCTAGCATTTCCATGTCAGATGCTTATGAATGAAATCAGAGACTCATTCTTTACATGTGCTCCCTATAAGCCAAATCTTAAGATTTTTTTTCTTGTTTATTCCCTGATATGAATATGCTTAATAAAGGGGAGCAGCAGTAGAGATGAGACAGCTTATTGTCGTACCGCACCCATCATTTCCCTCTGTAAAATGTTTTAGGGTGAGGCCGAACATAATTTATGGTTTTATAGTACATATAATTTTGCTTGTGCAAAACCTTTTGCCACACATACCAATTTAGAAATGTATAACAGATCTGCAATAGTTTTTTTCACAAGTGGCCCAGGACTGGCCAGGTAAATTAATGATTCTAGAGGCCATTGACTCTCTCTCTCTCTCTCTCTCTCTCTTACTCTCCTTGAAAACCGTATCTTTGTTTTTTGTTACGTTCAAGACAAATACAGAGATTGCAGCTTGTAGCAATCATTCTTGAAAAGATTAATAACAATTTAAGAAAACAAAAAACAAACGACAAAACAGAAAATTACTAATCTGTGACTCTCCATTTGTCTCTGGAAAAAAAAAAAAACTAAGACACAAATATGAAAATGCTTCCCTGAGGCCCCGTCACCGAGCGGCTCAGACTCCGCTCACCCAGCCGCTGCCCAGCATGCTAATGCTCTGCTTTCCCCTGTTGCTCGGAGAAGAGGGCCGATGTTTTGCGACCCGCTGTATCTGTTTTTCAGTAAGTGTTTCTGCTGAAGGGACTGGGGGCTGGAGCCAGCTGAATTAAGTTGTAAACTCGCGAGCATTCCTGAACGCCCCGCGCTCTCTGGCTATCAATCGCCTCTTTATGCTCCTCGGCGGAGGCCGGATGTTTGCAGTGACCTGCAGCTGTTGTTTAGGGCCCACCGAGCGGCTCGCAGACTGCCAGAGCACTGAGGGAGGGCCGCCTGGGGCCTGGGAAAGGTTTTGTCCCTCGGTGCTCCCGGTGCTCTTTAGCAATTAGCTTACAATGTACGAGATTAGCAAGCTAGTATCACCAGAAACCCAGCCAAGGAGCTTTCCTTGGTACTTAAGGACATGGGGGGGGTTGAATCAGGTGGAAGTAAAATGTGGAAAGTGCCCCCACCCAACTCGACCATTTGCTATTCCCTGTTTACATGTCAGTATCAGTTTTAACAGTTATATTTGGGTGGGATGAAATAAAACATATGATATCATCCCCTTTGTTTTATTTTCCTCCCGTGTTCCACTCTGCTGAGACTGGGACAATCTGAGGTCTGGGGTCAGTTTCTTTCACTGGGCTCATTACTCTCTCATAGGGAAGCAGTGGAGATATCTGGGATATAAACACCCAGGACACACCCTGTGTCCCAGCAACACAATCTGTCTGCCAGGGATCATGCATATATCTCTATATGTGATTTTGCTCTGCTCTTTAATGAGCTTTAATGTTTGATTGTGTGACGTAATATCAGAATACACGTTAAATGAATTTCTGTGTGAATTTGCATGTATGTATTTATATTAATTTTAATCTTTTAAAAATGTATTCAAAGGCTGTTCATTGGGAAATTCCTGGCAGAACATTTTAAAGGGTTACCATAGAAACTGCAATTTCATGTACTCACACAGTTCCTTGTATTCGTTTTTTTTAAAACCACTTTCCTGGTTTCGCTTTTTGAAGGGCTATTTTATAATTATACACCAGAGAAATGAAGCATCCTGAAGTTTAGAGGAGACTCCGGCTATATTTAAGACTTCCCCTGTCAGGAAGACGATGGGACAAGATGTCCATTGTGGAAATACAACTCCGGCCAGGCTAGCACAAGCATTATGCAAACCAGTAGACTGCCCGGAGTTAAAAACGGCTCTGATAGCAAAATTGCGAGGAGGAAGATAAAGATCACGTCTATCTCATTACTAGCTAAACTAAATATCCCAGGAACAGACTGGACATTCTTTAAGTGGTGCCCTTTCTGTGTAGTCAGTCAAATCCAGATCATTGTGGATAATTATTATTGTTCATGTCACAGATATATGCTCCTCTGTTAGCTGAGATTGTGATTTAATGACAGCAGCCGCTTGTGTAACTGCCTGTTTTTGAGTGCTGGAAACAGGAAGGTGTGACGGTCAAGACAGAAAAGTCTGAAGGTCGCATACTGTAAAGTGAACAGGGAATCAAAGAAGAGCAAAACAGTACAGCCAGGATGAAACAGAATGTACTGCAGTGTATTGCAAATGTATATATTTTTTTTTTACATGGACAAAATATGACAATATGACTAAGCTCTTTCTTTGGCCTTACCGCTACACCATGTTGTGCGTGGTGTGGCACAACAGTTACATTACTATACAGCCTATAAAATATTCATTTTCTAAAAGATTTCGGCCCTACCTGTGCAGACTGCTGTAACTTTACTGCCGTAGCATTTTATTCCTATTCAACCCAGAAAATACTGTCACATAACACACATTCATTACACACGGGTCTCCCACTGCCTTTTCACCATCTGCAGCATTCTTTGGTGATTATTAATTAAATGTTTTACATTTAAATGTATGAAATGTGAATTCTGTGTCAACTCCTCTCATTCATTTTTGAAACCCAAAAAAAAATATGACATTGAAATTAAAATGAGCTTGCAATCTATCCAGCTATTACTTAAACAGCATTTAATAAAAAATAAATAATGATAAAAAATATGTATATATGTTTGCAAAAAAAGGGAAGGAAAAAAAAACTGAATGACCCAATATATTGTGCTCTACCTCTGTTAAGTTGTTTCAGACTTGTCTTATGTAGACATCTGCTCTTTGGTGGAGTGGAATGCATAATGTCTATAAAGAATGAGAAACCTTCTGGGCACTAGGAAATAACCTAGACCAAAGTACAGGAAGGGAACAAAACATGTCTGAATAACAGAATGTTAATGCCGGGAAATGTATAAATCACAAGTAGTGCTCTGTGAAAGAGGAAGCCGTGCTTTTCTTCCCGGCGCGCAGCATAACTAAAACCAAACAGCCCATCTCTTTGCCTGGAGCCCTGTAACCATGAACAAGCCTTCCAAAGGTCAGTAGGAAGTAAGCGATCATGTTAGTCTGGGTTTGCCAACACTCCTTTCGTTGCTTATCTGCGTTGCATTGCTTTGGGTTTAAGGGCAAGGACTGAAGTTGTGCTCTTGCTCCAGTTTCGCAGAATTGTTTGGAAACAGCATCCTCCAATAGCAGTTGTCTCTGTCATGTGTGTCACTCTCACCTTCATGAATCAAACACCATCACAGTCTTCACTGCAGCAGGCAGACTTACACCTTCCAAACAGTTATAAACTTGTTTCTTTATTTTAGTTAGCATTACAATAATATTTAGCATAGTTACCTAGCATTGGGGCTTTAGTAATGTTGCAAATATACTTGTTGGTCTGGAAATGCTGTCAGCCAGGTCTGTCACTATTACTCAGAGAGACTGTATTTATTGCAGTTGTGTTTGTCACACAGAGTTCTCATAGAGTTCTTTTTGCCTGTGCTTCATAGCCAAAAGAAAGAGTTACTGCTGATAACATGTAACATTCCAACGCAAGCACAGTGTCCTCTGGTCACAATGGCTCTACATTTCTCAAGTGTAACACCTGTGTATGTGTGTGTGCGTGTGTGTCTGGGTGTGTGTGTGTGTGCACGCACATGTCTGTGTGTCTGTGTGTGTGTGTGTGTGTGTGTGTGTGTGTGTGTGTGTGTGTGTGTGCATGCGTGCATGTATGTGTGTTGTGTCTGTGTGTGAGTGTGTAGTGCAAGCATGTGTGTAGGTGTGTGCATATGTGTGTTTGAGTGTGTGTGTGTGTGTGCTTGTGTGTGTGTGTTTGAGTGTGTGTGTGTGTGTGCTTGTGTGTGTGTGTTTGAGTGTGTGTGTGTGTGTGTGTTTGTGTGTGTTTGTGTGTGTGTGTGTGTGTGTGTGTGCATGCGTGCATGTGTGTGTGTTTGAGTGTGTGTGTGTGTGTGTGTGTGCATGCGTGCATGTGTGTGTGTGTTTGAGTGTGTGTGTGTGTGTGTGTGTGTGTGTGTGTGTGTGTGTGTGTGTGTGTGTGTGTGTGTGTGTGTGTGCATGCGTGCATGTGTGTGTGTTTGACTGTGTGTGTGTGTGTGTGCTTGTGTGTGTGTTTGAGTGTGTGTGTGTGTGTGTGTGTGTGTGTGTGTGTGTGTGTGTGTGTGTGTGTGTGTGTGTGTGTGTGTGTGTGTGTGTGTGTGTGTGTGTGTGTGTGTGTGTGTGTGTGTGTGTGTGTGTGTGTGTGTGTGTGTGTGTGTGTGTGTGTGTGTGTGTGTGCATGCGTGCATGTGTGTGTGTGTGTTTGAGTGTGTGTGTGTGTGTGTGTGTGTGTGTGTGTGTGTGCATGCGTGCATGTGTGTGTGTTTGAGTGTGTGTGTGTGTGTGCTTGTGTGTGTGTGTTTGTGTGTGTGTGTGTGTGTGTGTGTGTGTGTGTGTGTGTGTGTGTGTGTGTGTGTGTGTGTGTGTGTGTGTGTGTGTGTGTGTGTGTGTGTGTGTGTGTGTGTGTGTGTGTGTGTGTAGGTACATGCTTGAGTTTTATGCTTTAGGACCCTATTTCACACTGGCATGCCCTGACATGAAAATCACTCACATTTGAAGATGGATTGTGTTTCTTTCAACATGGTGGTGTTCTGGACAAAGCGTCGTTTCAGTGACATAACACTGGTGTTTTCGTGAAGTTCCCTTCCAACAGAAAAAACACACAGCCCTCTCACCTTACAAAAATGTTTCTGTTTCAGAAAATATTTGCAAGGACAGTCACACCTTCTAGTCCAACCAGCACATTAAAAATGCACATATGTAGTTCTGCTTTTTGATTTGACTAAGCTTTAAACTCTATTTAATATATATACAATTCATAACTGTGTAATTTATTCAATTTATATAGACTTTAAGGGCCATTTACATTTTAATTTGAAAATTCATAACAAGGGGACACAATAAATTGCATCTCTCTAAATGTTTCTTTTCTTAGAAAATCTTCCATTAAGCACAGAAGCTTTCCTTTATGGAACGGCATTAGTAACCCTGAGCAAAGGAAAATTGCTTTTCCTCATTACATTTTATGAATGACTTAAAAACTCTAAAATCAGCCATCCGTTCTAAATAATGAATTACTTTCTGCGCCCTCTCATTTCATTCCAGCAAGCCTTTTTAATGCTTTCCTCCTTTTTTCTAACAATCATTTACAGAAGCTGTGCCTTTTGCAAGTACTTTTGTTTTGAAATTTGGAGAAAGGTGAGCAGACACTCATCTTCAGACATAGCTCTGAAGCATGTGATATTGGCTGATGTATGACCCTGTTCAAGTCACAGTCAATACCAGGGTGGGCTGGATTCAAAACCAGAAAGAATCATTAAAAACCGGACCGTGGGGCCCATCCACACACTGGAACAGTGCCTTAACAGGATGCAGACCGTGGGGCCCATCCACACACTGGAACAGTGCCTTAACAGGATGCAGACTGTGGGGCCCATCCACACACTGGAACAGTGCCTTAACAGGATGCAGACCGTGGGGCCCACCACACACTGGAACAGTGCCTTAACAGGATGCAGACTGTGGGGCCCATCCACACACTGGAACAGTGCCTTAACAGGATGCAGACTGTGGGGCCCATCCACACACTGAAACAGTGCCTTAACAGGATGCAGACTGTGGGGCCCATCCACACACTGGAACAGTGCCTTAACAGGATGCAGACTGTGGGGCCCATCCACACACTGGAACAGTGCCTTAACAGGATGCAGACTGTGGGGCCCATCCACACACTGGAACAGTGCCTTAACAGAATGCAGACTGTGGGGCCCATCCACACACTGGAACAGTGCCTTAACAGGATGCAGACTGTGGGGCCCATCCATACACTGGAACAGTACCTTAACAGGATGCAGACTGTGGGGTCCATCCACACACTGGAACAGTGCCTTAACAGGACGCAGACTGTGGGGCCCATCCACACACTGGAACAGTGCCTTAACAGGATGCAGACTGTGGGGCCCATCCACACACTGGAACAGTGCTTTAACAGGATGCAGACTGTGGGGCCCATCCATACACTGGAACAGTGCTTTAACAGAATGAGCCACCCAGTTATACATTTTGGATCATTGACAGTCTGAACATTTTCAAAAACACTTCAAATGCAGAAACATAAAGTTTTACACTTACTCTGACAGCCATCTTGAGTTTATGCAGGTCGCACACTTTACTTTCCTATCCATGGCTGTGAAGCCTAAACAGTTAAAGTCCTCCTCCTGGGCTGCTTTGCTGTGACAGGAATCCACTTCACTCCATGCATGCTGATTACCCAGCTGCCCTAAATATCAGAATAGCAGTGTGGGGACAGCCTTCATCTCACCAGATGAAACTCTTTTACTCTGACAGCTGCGTTTGACATCTGTGCAGGTATGAGCAGTGAGACATAGTGTGGCAGAATGACCCAAATAAAAAGGGCAATGCTGGTACCTCACACTGATTATGGTGTGGGTGCAAAAGTTTGACCCTGTGCTACTTCCATGGATATATTGAAAATTTATTGTCGTCATTTCGATTTTCTTTACTAATGAGTACATAATTATTATTTCTGATTAATTATGGCCTTGGATATGCAGCACTGATTTTGAAATAGTTTGGCTTCTCAGAATAGGAAATTCTATCATAAACGCAGACATTAGTCCATCTTTTCTGAGCCACTCAAATCCCCATTTAGAAATGTGAGGGCCAATTCAGCGCTGAGCTGAAGGGCAGCCTGAAGATAAAATAAACACGTGTGTTTCAGAGGCTCTATCAGAGATTTAGCATCTGGACTCAAGACTTCATGCCCCCCCTGCCCCCCCACACCCTCCCCCATCCTTTGGTGGTCAGCACATCGCTGGCCAGGCCAGAGGATTCTTGGGGAGCGAGCATCAGAGAAATCTGACTGCTGCAATTTAGTGCTGTTGGCCTTCCCTGCATCCTCTCCTTCACAGACACAGGCTGCAGTACGGTTCTGCAGAGGACCTCTCCTTCTGCTCCTCACACTCCATTACGGAGGTTTTTTTCTGTCTAAAAGCATTTTTTAATGTTGAAATTTCTTCATACGCATTATGATACGATTATAATTGAATGACACTTGTGTAATACAGGGAAGAGTTTGGTGAAAACAGGGAATACAAAACAGAAAAGTGCCAAATTGATGAATCTTGATGAGATTAAAATCACTTTTACAGGCATGCTTAATTTTCCTACTAGATGTCAATGTTACATTGACATTCCAGAAGAGATGTTCAAATTATTGTTTTTTTTTTCCTTTTTCCTGATGGAACCATAGAAGCATTATAAAGGAGAGAGTATGAGGCAATAAAAATCAGACAGATATGATTTACCGTTGACATCTACTGCTGCTGCGCAGATGTTGAATGTTATTCTCTGTGACTTCCACTTGTGCTACGGAGGAGCCGAAACAGGAAAGAGTAACAAAAACACCATCCACACTGACCGGAATACGTCTCATTGAGTTTCTGTTTTATTACCGGGTTGAAAATAGTCTCTGGATCCCTGTGTTTGGCTGGTAAGACTAACAAGCCCAGTCATAACAGCAGAGGCGAGTGCGTGACAGCAGTATATGTGTAAATAATGCAGTGACTGATACCACACACATACACATACACACACACACACACACACACACACACACACACACACACACACACACACACACACACACACACACACACACACAAACACGCACATACATCACCATCATCATCATCATCATCATCATCATCATCATCATAACAATAATAGTTTTAATAATTATTATTTCTAACACGTAATACAATACTTTACACTAATAATATACAACAGTTAGAACATATGAGAAACTGCCAAAATATTGAACAGCCAAATCAAAGCTGGTTGAAGCACAGTAAAACTCGACAAGCACCGAGTGAGATGTAGCTCCAGGCTTGCCACTTTGCCCTTCGATGTTTTGGCTGGTATTCCTGTCCAGCTCAAAGTGTTCTCTTCACACCATTTCAGGGCTGAAGGAGGGGCACGTCCAACACTAAAACAAAATAGATTTGTTCCAAAAATTGAACAGGAAGAAAACATTGTCTTTGCAGAAGTGTAAATAAAACTCACACAACATGCTTGGTCATCTCCTATGGTAACCAACAGTTACGCAGAATTCCATAACATTATAGATCTCCCTGGGCTGTGTAATTGGTGTGTCATATGTCAAACCTAAAATCTGAGCCATGTAATAAAATATTTTACTGATTAGTAAAAAAAAAACATGATTTATGAAATTCAAATGAACTTTATTTTATTTCGTCATTATCAAAATATTAAAATGCCATGACACTTATCACCATTAAGGAGACCATGGTGGTGTGTTTTTTTTCCTTTGGTCTTGATTTGTTTTGCCATATCTGAGGCATAATGTGCACAAAAGCTGCTTCAGGTTGAATTGTTTTGGTGATCTGCTATCGTACTAGAGAGAGACCAGGACCAAGAATGACAAAAACAATTGACTCTTACCAGCCTAGAGCTCCATCAGCATGTGCAGGAGATGCCATCTAACTAATACTGCCATATGTAACTGAGCTGGAGCTCATTTCAGATGATGTTGGCCAAACAGGTGCAGACGTGTAAGACAGTGCATCCAATCATAAGTGAGTTTTTTTGATAATTATTATGATCATGAATCGCAGAGTGATTTGTTACGGGCTCAGGGGACACATACAGCGTATTTAGCATTCAAAGCAAATCCCACCATGACATAGATGAGGCTTGAGAAGTGGATTGGCAGCGTAAGTGAGGCACTCTGTGTAATGGTGGCTCTTACACTAACAGTGACCTTGGGAAGGATCCCCTGGCAGGCTCCGTTGAGAGAGATGCTTTCCTCTGCTGACAGAAGGCTCTGACGGTAAAAATTACGTGGCAGTTCAGCTGGAGATCCGTTGCATTTCTTCCTGTTTCACACACACACACACACACACACACACACACACACACACACACACACACACACACACACACACACACACACACTCACGTAAACGTTGATCAGGCTGGGACATGCTGAACCTGTCCAGGAATTATGGAAATGCTGGAAACAAATCAATTAATTGTCTGTAAACATAGCATTGTGTATTCTCAGTGATTCAGATCTTTAACCTCTGCCAGAGGGATGAAGCCAGCAGCTATTGCACTCAGAAACATTAATTAATCTAAAAGTAAAAGCATCACCAGTATGTCAGTGTGGAGCTTGGCACCAAAGCACAGATCAGACTCAGATTTCATCAGTTTCCTGTTTAATGGGATGCGGTTGTAAGCAAACTTTGATTGCAGAGTATGGCAGAGGAATTAGCTCTCACAAACAGTTTAATCCACCGAGACGCCAAGCTTTCAGTCACTCCTCTGTCATGCGTCAGAAGCCACTTTTAATTTCTGTTTAATTTAATTTATAGACTGAGCTATGTTATCACGTACTCTTGCCCCAGGCTTACCCTGCAGAATAAGGAGGAAGTGGCTATGCACCCGATCTCTCTAGTTCATCTGGCAGCTAGTCATTTTCAAACTGAAGGTTCAGCACCAAGCTATGGAACAAAACGTCAATTTATATTCAAGCTTGCAGGCCTCTGGCTGGCCAGAAGAGGTCACTAGAGTCTTGAAATTAGTGAGTTTAACTGGCTTACCCCTGTTTAATCCTGTTGCGATTGTGCTGATGGTTGCCTTGCTGAGTTGGACCCATGGCCATATCTGGTATTGGCGTAGCCATGACCTGAGTCACCAGCTGTGGGAGAAACAGCTGCACCATTAAAAACATGCTTCAACTCTGTAGACCACCTGAAGGTTTCATAGGTGGAACTTTCCGGAAGTGATTAGTATATGAGACCTTGCGTCTTCCATTACACAGACTTCTTCATGGTCAGTTATAGATTGTGCTACAATTACACTGAAGCTAAAATCAAAACCAAGCAGGCCTGATACAGTTTCACTATAGTGAAACAGCTGCATATTGCTTTGTCATATCACTGCAAAATATTCTGTTTTATTGATTTAATTCATTTTCAGATATGAGGGCCATAAACAGATGATGTATTGGCAAAAATCGTGATTTTTTCAGAATATGTTTTGATTTTTTAATCCTGGCTATGTTTCCTTACCAGATATCTCACATCATGCTCAATATTAAGGCTGATAAGGTTCATTCTAAATGTGGGGCAGCAGTATTTTACCTTCTCTTAGAGGTCACACATCATTAACGGGGCAGACCAAACTCCACGATTAAATCAAGAGAGTCCTTATTTATGAGTAATTTTCCAGTAGGACTGGGACGCTGTTTGTCCCAATGACTACAGTTTTTATTTCTGAGTGCAACAGGAAAAAAAAGCTTAAATGTTCACCCAATACTGGGGACAGAGGACTGTCAAAACGGCCAGAGAAGAACATTGTACTCCTTTAGGCTTATCATGGACACAGATGATGTGGTTAAAAAAAAGAAAAAACATTACCCAAACTCTGCGAGGGAGGAAGACGGGCTGGGGCATATGTCCATCAAGGTTATATTTGTATCCGTGACCTTTCCCAGGCCATCGGAGCTAGGGAAATGGACGGTGCACCTGAGGTAACTTCCACTAAGTCTCCATGAGAGCATTCCCCATAATAGTGCTGTCACTGGAAGCGCCTTAAACAAAAGCAGCCAATCAGAAGGTGATCGATTGGCCTCGTCAGGGAACCCTGCTATTGAAAAGGTCCTGGTTAGGCTCTATAGTGTGGCTTTGTCGCCAGTCACTGGGTGACACCACAAAGGGAACTGCAGCTGGTTAGACTGATTCAATGTGCTTTATTAATATCAAAAATATCCCTTGACTGTCAGCCCTGCAAAGGAACCATTGCACAGTTTAATAAGTACCTGAGAGCACACCCACCCTCGGGCGAATATTTTAGCGAACAAACCAATTTTGTGTCGTTTCCCGTGTTCATCATTACCAAGCTGAACACATATCTTTGTTTTGACCGAACAGACTTGTCATTACGCTTTGCTCTGCTCCGCCGTGCTCTCAGCTGTCTGTGCTCGCTCAGTCTTTCCAGCTGCATCATTTGGAGATCAAGGTGAAGAAGCCAATCACCCTGCACCGTAATGCCCTTCAGGGTGTTTTGCCTTGGGTGTTTGCTAAATAAATTATGAAAAATATATCTGAAGCACGCTTAAACAGAGGGGTACTTAGCGAGAACCTCAGGTTTTTTTTTTTTTTTAAACTGTTAAGGGCCAACAGAAGAAGAGAAATAGGTTGGCTGGACCTCTGGTAATTTGAACAGCTATGAAGATGAACAGCAGATGAAATAACAGTTGAAAGAAAAGAAACATTGAGTACAATACACATTGCAATGTAGCTGAACATTTTAATTATGTATTCTGTGACAATGTATTCTAAACTACCAGTGGAATACTTAACCAGAACACATCACACGGTACAAGTTCTTCGGTTTGTGCTTTCCTTAGCTGTATGAATTATATATACTTTTCAGTGTCTTGAGTATTTTTAATCATAATAATCTGTCAGGCCAACACAAACAATGATAAGATGAAACTGAGTAAAGAAAGTCCTTGAAACTGTTACAGTTTGAGACCTGAAAAAAAAAAAAAAAACTTTTGATTGACTTGGTAGGGAATAAAATCCCAAGAATCTGACTTCTGCTGTCCATTATGTTTTATTCTTATTTCATATTCCATGTTGCTTTGAATTAAAAAAAAATCCTGTGATTAAATTGGTGCAGTTGGCACCATCTTGTGGTATGAACTATATATACTATAACTTTCATATATAATACTGACACTGCTACAACAACCTGTATGCTTCATGTGTAGAATTCGTACAATATGTTGTGCTTTTGTCAGAATGATCTTTTATAAACTGATATTGTTAAAATAAAAAGGGGGGGGGGGATCTGATCATCAGAGCCAATCAGAACACACTAAATAGTTTTCCGTTTATGGGGATTGCAACCAGCATGAAATGTACTTATCCTTATGCATTACCGTGTAAGTTTTTCTTGACTGTGACGCTATTAGACATGTCCATTTGTCTGGTGCCTCTTAAAACGTCTGCTCGGTTCCCCTTGTGAATGTTTGCATTGGAAAGCATTTGTGTCTTTTTAAATGAGTTTATATCAGAGCAGCGTGAGCTGCTATTCATTCTTATGCCTTTTATTTCCTCCCCACCACTTCCTTTACTCTTACCTTCTTCCCTTCTGTGTCTCAGTCGTTGATATAAATGCTACTTCCCTCCCTCCAGAATCCATTGCTGGCCTGGAGACTGCCTATTCCCCAGTATACATCGTCAATGAGAGCTCCCCTATTCTGTGGAAATAACACTGGTTTACTCAGTGTGGAGGTGACCGCTGGACAAAGAGCCGGCGTGATGGACAGATCATTCATGCAAAAAGCATACAGGAAGTCTTCCCCCAAATCAACAATGCAGGCCACTTAGAGAGAGAGAGAGGGAGGGAGGGAGAGAGAGAGAATGTGTGTGTGTGTGTGTGTCAATGTCACCCAATGTTTTTTTTTGTCTCCCTATGTTTATTTTCTTTAAAAAAATCAGAAAGAAAGAAAAAGGACAGTTCTTTTCACAACATAACAAGATAACATCCACTATATAGGATAAAGCAAAAAAAAAAAACTATACACCATGGCATTTTAGATTAGGAGAGGAGGAAGTCATTTAGCAGAGAGAGTTTCTGTGGCTCTGAATGCAGCGCAGCGTAGCCAGGGCATCCAGCTCCGGACACTAGCACCCCCAGCTGAGAGGCGCTATTGTCCCGGGCCTCCTTTTCAGGGCGCGGGCAAAAAGGTGACTGACAGCGCGATTGTTTAGCGAGGACTCCCACTGCTTTGGACACTCGGATGCCCCGGTCACACGTTGTCAATAAAAAAGCCGTGAGAGGTAAAGACAGAGGAAAGGACTTTCAGGAAACTCTCGTCTTAAACCCCTCAAAAAAAAAAAGAAGAGAGAGAAAAAATGGACAGGCCCCACTGACTTCTACAGTGCTTTCCCCACTCCACCAGTAGGCCCTGCCCGTCTGGAATAACCTCTGAGCAATATTTCACACCCCCGCTTCCTAAACCAGCCAGCGGAACAAGGTTTTTTTTTCTCACCCATCACATTTGTAAAGATGAAACGGGATGTACACGGATCAGCACATGCAGAGATCTGGCTTGTGAAACTTCTGAATTTTCGTCTGTGCAAAGCTGCCCAATGGAATAATCAAAGACAGACGGCCTTCTCGCAGTGGGTTTACTGTCACATACGCCTTTTGATGAAGAAGAACAAAAAAAACATTTGATCAATTCAGATCAAGACTTAAACCTCCACTGTCGGGAACAATGAGAATGTCTATAAATATAATGAAGAAGTGTTTTTTTTTGTTTTAAATTGCTGCTGCTCAAATGTATATTTAAACATTAACTGAAATAAAATGACCACTAATTACAGTGATGGCTGCCATTAGGGTCACTTTAAGAATCACTCAGAGAAGTGGAATAAACAGATATAATTATTTTATTGCACAAAGTCCATGAAGCATAAAAAATGAAGTGATTCATTTGTTTAGTGATACTAAATAAATAAATTACAAAATAAATAAATAAGAAAGAATGATGCCTTGAAATGTGATTCTAAGGGCTGTCTACTTTTAATTCGAACATGAACAAACACCTTTTTCATCAAATCACATCAACCACGTTTTATCTCAAAACAGTAATAATCAGACCAGTTAAATCACTTGTTCAATATCATATTTAATCTGCAGATAAAGTGCAACCCTAACTATGATTGCTTGTGCATTGTAAAACTCACCCCATGGATTTTTCCAATCTCACTCATAATTAAGAGGAATTGACCTGCACCGGAAGCCCCACAGACAAAAGTGGCTTCCTGCCCCCAGCCGTGGTGCTGATGGGAAAGAAACAGATCAGAGGAGGTTCTGTGGAAGCCCGTATGCATCCAAATTAAATGCCTTGGTCACGTTATGAAACAGGCCTTCTGGCAATGTGTGTCTTCTCACAGGTGCTGCCAAATCATTTTAGCGAACTTTTGATACAAATTGAGAAATCCCAAGCTGCTTCCAGGGTTAGGCTTCACATATTTAATTCTCATTACGGCACATTGATAGTTCAAACAGTCTGCTGCAGATAAGGAGTTGGCAGGTTAATGCATGAATTTCATTTATAAAACCTGACACATGAAGAGTAAAGACGGCATGTGGATATACCTGCCCCTCGATTAGCTGTTTGCTTTTGTTTCACCATCATCCCCTTAATGACTCTGGTTCAGTGTCAGGATTTATGCACAATGCATGGTATCTAAGGAAAGGCAAACACATATGCAAGCTCAGCTACAGATAAAACGCATGCAAGCACAAGCACTGATAAAGAAGAGGAATATGCAAATCAAATGGGGCACATGATACAAATATCTGCAATAGGGTGACAGGCTCACTAATCTGAGTAAGCCACACAAGGCTTTCTTCCCTTGTTCACTCTTTGCATGTGTTTGTTGGTGTCATGAATGTCCTTAGCCATCAACTTCCAAGCATAACTGACCATTATACCATTCATAAGTTATTACATGGAATTATTAAATTATTAACTCTAAAAATAATTCTCTAAAATAAGCTCATAGCATTCAGTCATTCATGGAGAGCAAGCTGAGACATTCCGCAAAAGCATGTAGTTTCAGTGACATGATTGGTGCAAACAAACTGCCTCAGCCAATCACACGGTCCTTTCGCACTTTTGCAACAGCATCAGCCTCCTGAGGGAAACCCCCTTTTGGTCTTTGCTCTTGCTGCTGGTAGCTGGTTTGGCGGCGGGGAACGGGGGATCCAGCGTTGATCATCACTATATTAGTCAATACAAACAGCATTCAGTGTCTGTCAGTGGTGGCCCTGCTTTCTTGGAACCTTCAGTCAGTACTTTAGCTGAGACTGGCTTTTCTCTGTGACTCTGACCATACGCCCTTATCTCCTGGTTATGCTCAGGCATCGTCCTGTTTTACTTACATTCTTGGATTTTTTTTCTCCTTTGAATCCAGTCATAATGGAGGCAGATGAAACCACTGAAAGCCTGCAGGCCTTGTGCTTGTAACTCCATCCACACACGGACACAGGGATCATGTGTGCTGCATCTCAGTGGGCTGAAGTGTAGTAGGCTCTGTCTTTCTGCAGGCCAGCGCAGATGGTTGGTGTCTCTGTTCCGACTCTGGCCAGATAGCGTTCTGAGAAGGCGTTGCTCTCAAGCAAGGCCAGCTACAGTACCTACCATCCCACATGACTCATCTGCGATATTGTTGACCCCGTGGGTGTAGCGTGTTGACTGAAGTGAGAAAGAACAAAATGGCTACGTTTGTAACCTCCATTCTGTGAATGAGGTCAGTGTGCTATATGGTGTTATAATTCTGCAGGGTGCAGTTGACTTCAGAGGGAAACTGTGGTACTTAATGGGATTATATTTGTGAGGTTATGGCAGACTTATACCCCTGGACACATTTTCATAAAGCAATCTGAGATTTCCGTTGTCCATGTCCCAAATGTGGCTACAATATTGGTCAATAACTTTTTTAAAAAAAAATTTTTTTGCCCTAACTTTTAATCCCCCCCCCCCCCCCCAACCAGGCTGAACTTCTGTTCTATTCTTCTGTTCCTACTGAATCACCCTTTACTGTTCACACAAGAGGATGAGGCAACCTTTTTGGCCAGGAAAATATAAGAAAAGGTTAACCCAGTAGTAAGCATATGCATGTCAACTAAGTCAAATATATTTTTTCATGAAAAAATACTACATTAATTTCTTTGTCATTGTGAATTAAAGAATTGAATTATTCATCATCATCATCATTATTAAAACAGCAGGTCATTGACTGAAATTTCCAATGTTTTCATTGACAAAGTAAACACTGCCATATCCTCACCCTACACATTATGAGCTAAAAGACATTACTACTTTGAGACACTTTATGAATATGGGCCATGATTTGTGGATCGAATGTGGGGCCCTTTGCCTTGGATGATGCTGGCCATTCGTTTGGCGGTGGATCACCCTGCGTTCAAACAGCACGCTATTGTCCCTGTGCTTCTTCCACCCGTTTCTAGTATCAGAGCCACATTCAGTGCTACACCAATCATAGTTTAGTAATACACCAATTATTTGGGATTGCTTTCTTTATTCCTTCAAATCAATGATCAATGAGCAGATAACTCATTATTGGCCCTACTCGATGTATCAGATGTGTCCCCATTTCAAATTGAAACCACAACTAAAACCCACAGAACATCGTTTTTGTCAGTGTCCAACCAGTCAGATCTAGATCATACACATAAACAGACGGTATCCATAACTGAGCCTAAAAGCATGCATCTTCTAGGCAAAACGCCATGCAAATATCAGACCACTCCACAACTTATGCAACATTCTCCCACCATACAGGCAGCTATCCAGCTGCACAGAGTGGCATTTTGAGCATGGTGCTTGTATGTGAGTGATTAAACTGAAAGAGTGTGCAGCTGACAGCATTAGCTGCAAAGCACTATGGTGTCTTCACTTCATACCTTCATCTTCTATCTTAATATTGCATGGAAGGACTAGGGTCTTGTATTTGAAACAATTCTGAAACAATTTTCACTTATGAAAAGAAAATGTATAAATACTTTGCAGACTGGTCTTTGCACGGCTAGTTTTAGGTGTTTCCAACATACAGTATCTTACTTTTTTTAATGGATATCACTGAATTCACTTTTCTGAGAACACATGTTACCTTAAATCATGCATCAATTCTGAAAGTTTGAGGGTGAGAACAAGAGAACCTCTTCTATAGGATATAGCTAGAGACTGCCGATAACCAAAAATATCTGACACCACAACACTGGTTGATGAATGTAAATATTACATGGTAATTATACTGGAATAACAGTATACTTTGCATCACTATAGAATATGAATTGTAAGGTTACTACATTACTCTCTCTCTCTCTCTCTCTCTCTCTCTCTCTCTCTCTCTCTCTCTCTCTCTCTGCATATTTTTTTCCCAACTAGTTAGTTCTCATCAAGGAATGTATGAGGGAACCAAATGGAGATATGGTTTCACAGTGATTCAGCTAAATTATTTAATCACATATGATATCTGAATGTGCTGTTGGAATTTGTTTATTTATTTAACCATCCATCCATCCATTCATCCTCTGACCTGGAAAGTGCCCCATCTGTGACATTATAAATTGGATCTAAGTGATACATTCGTTTCCTTGCCAGTAATGGATCATAAACTAGCCTATTTTATAAGAATATTTGTTTCAAGTATTGTGCCATTCCCACTAAATTACAGAAATTAAAAAAAAAAAAAAACTTAAAGTTTTTAGATAAGTTTCATTGACATGAATTAAGAATCACAAACCAGCAATTTGCAGTCTAATAGTTTGTTATTCCAAACTTGCCCCATTGCATGCGGAAAAAAAAATCTTGGAAAGAAAAAAAAAACTGTCTGCATACCGCTGGAAACCCACAGCGAGGCTTGTGCCAATCACAGTATTTCATTTACACGCCACTTAATCCTTATTATTCATTAACGTTTGCTTATTTTCAGTGTTATCGACTTATGGCGAAGGCAAAGGCATGCGTCTAACTTTTGGTCCAGTGTTAGTCATATCTTTGCAGAATTTTTGAGTGACCCCCGCAGCCCCGAGCAGTTGCTGGCACAGAGCAGTGTGAATGCAAAGTCGTGGGGAGCCAATGAGCTAGGACCGGATACGATATATCCTCTGGGACAACAACTTCTCTGTTCCCCCTCACTTCCACATGACGCCATTAACTGCATAAACCCGACCTCCTCCGGAAAGAAGAAAAAAATAAGACGAGAAAAAAAACTTGAAAGCACCTCAGTGTGCAAAGCAGCCAAACATTCAATAACCACAACGTCGGTTTCTTGAGAACAATCCATCTTGCGTGCCACTGTGCGTGTTACAATATCGATGGGAGACTTTGTAGATCTACATTTCACATCGAGTTGTTTGCTAAAGCGTCGCTCGCGGAATATATTTAGCTAGCCAGCTAGCTTGGTACTTTTTTATTGCAGAAAGTAGATAACGAGCTAGCTAACTAGCTAGCTAATGGCTTTATTCTGTGCTGTTGTGTTCGTCCACGTGTTCATTTTGAAAGGAATATATTTTTAAACATTTTTCTTCGTGCAAAATAGAAGGGGATCAGTAGGTTTTATTGGAAAATAAATGTTCAACTGGATTTTGTGGAGGGGTTGCCAGTTACTGGCTTAAGTTATTTTTTTTAAAGGAGTAAAGATCCACAAACATTGGAGTTAGCTAGTTGGCTACTTACTACTCAAAACAAAAAGGAGGGTGGCAGCAGTGTGAGCACGGTAAGTGAGTAAAACTAAAATGCACAATTAGCTCGGTGCACTACAGCAACAATCTGCATGATGTGTTGGGAAATCTCAGTAGCTGGACAAACTAGTCCGCGTTAGTTCTTGCTGGCTAGCTTTGTCTGTGCACTGTATTGGTGTGAGGTCCCGGAGCTGGGCACAGGCTGCAGAGCCGAGGCTATCCCTGCCTGTAACGCTGTGGCTCACTGCGCGCCATTTGCGCTGCTCTGTAGCTCTGGATGACTCGAGTGCGTCGGTGCTTTCAGCGAACTTTGCTAGTTGTTAGAGCTTTGCTATTGCATGTGCTGTTGCTATGTGTTAATTTAACTGGAGTGGACTTGCTAAACATTAACGCGAACTCTAAGGTAAAGAACTAAAGTAAAGGTAATCTTGGGTAACGTTACACCAGCCACCTATAAATTGTTAGATAAAACGTTACATCTCATTTATTGTTTAACTAGCTGGTCTGACCAATATTATCACTCTTTGCAGATAAGAAACACAGTATATTTTTTTCAGAAAAAAAAGTCACTTTTTTGGTTTGTAGCCAGGCTTATTCCGTTACATTGTAATTGCTGTAAACAGGGTGGTAAATAATGCATGGGTTTTTGCAGCTGACCCACTAAGTTCCACGCGTTTTAGACATCGCTGGCTAATGATGTTAGCCATAATTGCATACTTTGCTAGATAGCTTGTTAGTTAATTTGATAAATCTAGGTAACAGTGATGACACACTTTCCATTTTCCGTTTAAGGTTATTTTAAGCGGCAGAGCGCCTTGTTTGTGGTTTTGCTGACACAAATTGGTGTCGGAAACTTTTTTTTGCCCTTTTACTTTGCTATCAGCGCTAGCTATTTGCCTGTCAAAAGCCCCACCCCAATGACAACCGTGCTTATTCGCAGTCTAGTCACACGCACAGAACGCACACACGCACTGACCTTTGCTTCGCCTCCTGACATTTCGTTAATACACATTTGTATATTACACAGTTAAGTAACATCGACTGCAGTTAGATGTGACCGCAGTATGGTGTCATTTAAATTCGCTGCTTTTTCAAACTTTTCCACAACTGTTGTTTTCTATTAGCCAGACGGCCACATATAGGGGGGCTTTGGTTCAGCCCTTATCAACATTCTGCGAACTCGGATGCAAACAGTAATGGGAAATTGGTTTGCGCTCTTGGCTATAGAATCGAAGTTAATAACTTTGCCTGCGTCTTCCAATTCTAATGACAGCGCAGTTGAGATTTTTTTTTTTTTTTTTGCTGAGTGGCCTGCACAGAAGTAGGTTAGGGTTAAATACACGGGTTTAAATTTCAGGTGTTTCTCTTTACATGTAAGAACAATTAAAATTGCATTCTTTTTTCATTATGTATGTTGTCAGAACTGTTTTTCTTTAAGATTCTGATCACACCTCATCTTTTTTTGTACTCGATAAGGTTCATGTGTCATTTTGAATGCTTATCCTGTGCTTTGCGCCATATATGTTAAAGCATCCTTTTCTGCTGTAATACATATGTCCACGCCTCTATCAGCTACCTCTCCTCAACTTTCTTTTTTTCTTCTTTTTATAGCCAGTCTGATTCTGAATGTGTGAGGTCACAGAAATAACCATCATATCATCATATTGAGATGATATAATGAAAACCCCACAGCTGTAGTAATGTCCTTTCTCACATTAAGACTTTCCGAATATAAATTGAGATTGTCAAAATACTGATGAAGCTTGCATAACAAATCGACTGCTGAGTTTATTGCAAAACGGTTGCATTTTAGATCATTTTGAATTGAGTTCTCACATTGGAATTATCTCATTGCTTATTTTGGCATGACTGAAGAAGTGATAACCTAGAACAGTGGTTTTGAAGGATGGAAGTGTGGCAGTCTGTCAAAAAGAGGTACGGTCAGAAAACAAAAAAACCATCTAAAATCCTACAGTACATCTCTTCTACCATGCTGCAGGAGTAGTGGTGAAAATGTAGTTCCAGTTGCAACTTTCTGTGCAATTCATTCTCCTAAGTTGTTTTCCTTTGTAGCTCAAGTTTGATAGTAACAAAAAAAATAGCAGGTCTTGTAATAATTTTCACAAAGGCAGTGTCATTCATGGTCTGGCTAAGGAATTGTGTTTGTCATGTATACTGAGCTCTACTTACTCCACATTGCAAAGTTCTGTATTGTTTGGGAGTGTAGCAAGCCAAGCGTTGGCAAATTTTCATTACTTTCTCATTCTTTCCACCTCAATGCAAATAATTTAGGTCGTAGATTTGCATCTGAAAAATTTGACTATCCTCGATCATTTCCGCCGGTCTTGAACTATATAGATGCGTGCTTGTGCCTGACAGGTTTCATCTCTCTGCAGGACTTCAGATGCGTTCAATGCCTGCAGGAGGGATCCCTCTTCAGAGTGAACATGGAGACGAGAACTCAGAACGGCAGCCGGTCTTCGGACTTGCTGCACACTGTGCGTGACAGCGGGAGACAC
Organism: Albula goreensis; assembly: GCA_022829145.1. Classification (NCBI taxonomy): domain Eukaryota; kingdom Metazoa; phylum Chordata; class Actinopteri; order Albuliformes; family Albulidae; genus Albula; species Albula goreensis. The sequence continues at coordinate 37,867,943 of CM040746.1, read as the reverse complement.
CCTGTCACGGTCACGGACCCCGATCCTAGGGAGAGCCTGAGCCAGCAGGTCCAGGTGCTGTCGCTGGATCAGATTCGGATAATCAGGAGTACCAATGAGTACACCGAGGGACCGATGGTGGCACCCAGGCCGGGCGGGAAGCCGGTGGGCAGCGCCCCTGCCTCGCCACCCTCGCAGCCCAAAACGGAGCCGGCGCCGGGCTTGACCATTGAGCAGGAGCAGGACCAGCAGCAGAGGGTGGCTCAGAGAGTCCCCAGCCACGCCCACCCCCAGCACGGCCACGGGTCCCCGGCCGTCTTCACCAGGTCGGTCAGCACCGTGAGCGCGGGCTCCCGGGCTAGCACGTGGACTAGCGCCAGCAGCACGTCCTCGGAGCACCGCCTCCTGGACAGCTCCCCCTCCGAGCGGATTATCGTCCGGGTGCAGCCCAAGCCGTCCACGCCGGAGACCAAGGCGGACGAGCTGAAGCCCTTCGCGGAGGAGGAGGATGAGGAGGGGGAGGAAGAGGAGGGGGGCCCGGGGAAGCACATTTACCGCTGCGAGGACTGCGGGAAGTGCAAGTGCGCGGACTGCTCGCTCCCGCGGACTCTTCCTTCCTACTGGGTGTGCGGCAGGCGCTGCGTGTGCTCCGCCCAGAACCTGCTGGACTACGGCACCTGCATCTGCTGTGTCAAGTGCCTGTTCTACCACTGCTCCAGCGACGACGAGGACGTGTGCGCCGACAACCCCTGCTCATGCAGCCAGCCCCGCCGCTGCGTCCGCTGGTCCACCATGGGCCTGCTTTCCGTCTTCCTGCCCTGCCTGCTCCTCTATCTGCCCGCCCGGGGCTGCCTGAGGCTCTGCCAGTGCTGCTATGACCGGGTCAAACGGCCCGGCTGCCGGTGCAAAAACACCAATGTCGTCCGTTGCAAAAACGTTGAAAAGCTTACGTGAAAACAAAGAAAGAAGGGCAGAGGCAGGGCAGAGGGGGGCTGGGGGGGGGCATAGCACCTTAAATTGGAATAATGGAGCGGTGACACGTCATCATCAACGAGCAACGAAAATGATGTAACTTTAGTTCTGGCACTGTAGTACTGAAGGTGGGATAGGATGTACATAGCTTTGTTTGGAGTGGTTCAGTGTTTGTATTTTTTTTTTTTTCAGTTACCATTTTTTTTCTTAACAAAGGGAGGTTTGTGGAGAAGTCATTGTGTTTTGTTTTTCAACAAAGTTTCAAAATGTTTAGTCTCACAGAACTTCTTAATACAACTGATAAGTAGAGCTGCAACGATTAGTCGATTAATCGATAAGTCGATCGAAAGAAAATTAATCGTCAACTATTTTGATAGTCGATTAATCGTTTAAGTAATTTTTGAAGCAAAAATGCCAAAAATTTGATGGTTCTTTGTTCTCAGATGTGAGAATTTGCTGCTCCTCTTGGTCTTACATTTTAGTAAATTGAATATTTTGGGGTTTTAGCCTGTTGGTCAGACAAAACAAGACATTTAATGACGTCATCTTGTGCTCTAGGAAACTGTAATGGGCATTTTTCACTGTTTTCTGATGTTTTATACACCACACGATTAATCGAGAAAATAATCGGCAGATTAATCGATAATGAAAATAGTTGTTAGTTGCAGCCCTACTGATAAGCTACAGCTACAAACTCTCCTTACCAACTGTTTGTGAGTAGTATTTGCATAATGTGTAATTAGCTATTTTTTTTTTTTTTTTGCCAGAGATGTTTTATTTTTGTGTGCCTATATATATATATATATATATATATATATATATATATATATATATATGTATGTATATATATATATATATATATATATAGACACATTACAACTGTGAAAAACATCGTGCCAACCCAAGGGCACCTTGATTTAAGAAAAAAGTGTGTGCATGTGTATGCTCTTGTTTTCATATACACACACATACTTATTTTGTACATTCATTTGAATGTATATCAATCAGGTAGACTACCTTAAATGAATCTTATCCCCTCAAATATACATGCAAATTGTACAGTGACCCTAAGAAAGTCTATTTTCTAATTTTTCAGCATATTGTTTAGTGTAAAGTATATTTATTTGAAGTTTTATTATTTTATAAAACATATTTATTTTGAGAGACATCTAAAACATTGCCCTGTTTTAAAGTATACTGTTGTTGCTGAGAATAAGGGTGACGAAGGGTATGAGGCCTGATCCATGTGTTCACTATTAAATAGAAAATATATTAATGTTTGAAAGTAGACTGCATTTTGTCTGTTATTTTTTGTGCTACACTTTGAAGATTCCTTGATGATTTCTTAAGCATCCTTTTCCGCTCTAATACAGATGTCCATGCCTCTATCAGCTGCCTTTCCTCAACTTTCTTTTCTTTTTATAGCCAGTCTGATTCTGAATGTGTGAGGTCACAGAAATAACCATCAAATCATCACATTGGGATGATATAATGAAAACCCCACAGCTGTAGCAATGTCCTTTCTCACATTAAGACTTTCCGAATATAAATTGAGATTGTCAAAATACTGATGAAGCTTGCATAACAAATCGACTGCTGAGTTTATTGCGAAACGGTTGCATTTTAGATCATTTTGGATTGAGTTCTCACATTGGAATTATCTCATTGCTTATTTTGGCATGACTGAAGAAGTGATAACCTAGAACAGTGGTTTTGAAGGATGGAAGCGTGGCAGTCTGTCAAAAAGAGGTACGGTCAGAAGACAAAAAAACAGTCTAAAATCCTGCAGTACATCTCTTCTACCATGCTGCAGGAATAGTGGTGAAAATGTAGTTTCAGTTGCAACTTTCTGTGCAATTCATTCTCCGAGGTTGTATTTCTTTGTAGCTCAAGTTTGATAGTAACAAAAAGATAACAGGTCTTGTAATAATTTTCACAAAGGCAGTGTCATTCATGGTCTGACTGAGGATTGTGTTTGTCATGTATACTGAGCTCTACTTACTCCACATCGCAAAGTTCTGTATTGTTTGGGAGTGTAGCAAGCCAAGCGTTGGCTAATTTTCATTGCTTTCTCATTCTTTCCACCTCAATGCAAATAATTTAGGCTATCTGAGGGATCGTAGATTTGCATCTGAAAAATTTGACTATCCTCGATCATTTCCGCCGGTCTTGAACTATATAGATGCGTGCTTGTGCCTGACAGGTTTCATCTCTCTGCAGGACTTCAGATGCGTTCAGTTTCTGCAGAGGGATCCTGGAGACGAGAACTCAGAACGGCAGCCGGTCTTCGGACTTGCTGCACACTGTGCGTGACAGCGGGAGACACCCTGTCACGGTCACGGACCCCGATCCCTGATTTGTCTGTCATTTTTTGCAATTAACAGTTGCAAGATTTCTTTATGATTTATGTTTCATAATGGCATGTGAAAGCAATGTGTGTCTGTATACTTGGAGTTTTGAATACTTATCTGGAAACTCCACCAATCAAAATCCAGTTTGGTTTTTAAACCGGCAAAGCAGAGGGAACACTCTGGGGACCTATGACCTTCTTGAAATCCTGTGTGCATACATTTTTGTCAATTTCCGCTAACATGGTACTTGGAAAAACGTAGCCAAATAGTATTTCGAAAATAAAAGGAAATAACACTTACAATTTCAGAGAGGCAGAGAAGCTAGAGTTGGCTGAGTGCCGCTTTAACTAGTTTCAATTTCTGGAATCTTAATTTTGTTTCCAAGGGTGCATCTGGAAGTTATAGAGAAGCCAAATGATTTTGCAGGCATTCTTTCCTGGGACTAGCTGCAGGGCAACACGCATGGTCTCTGTCGTGCTTTGTAACCAGCTCTGTTCTGTAGGCTGTGTACCAGATGTTTAGTGTACACAAAGCTGTGCTGCACACAACATGGAGCTCGCTAGAGAAAACATTCCACAAGTCAAGAAAGTCTAATCGTTACAAATCTAGCGTTGGGACAGCTACAGACATAGTGTGAAGACTACATTTTACACATTGTTTACATCAATAATTTACCTGTCCTTGTTTCCCAGGGTAAAACTGAAATCTAAATGGCCCATTAGGTTTTTCAGGTTGTCCAGTCACTTTCAAAGAGAGTATATTCAGAATAACAGAGCTCTGATGCTTTCACAACATAACTGTGAAAACTGCAGAATTTTGCACACCTCTGGTCCTACAATACAACCAACTCAATTCTGTTTAGTTTGTGCCGGTAACAGGTTGTTGAAATGCACTGTATGTGCATACCTGTGATTTGCTTTCATACCTCCAATGAGATCATTAGCTGTGGTTAAATCAGTGAAAAGGGTGAATCGCTTGCTGTCATTACGTGAGCCAGAACTCGTGGCTCCAGGCACAGTTTTTCTGTGGTTTCCCTCAATTACTCATGCTGTGGAAACTTTCCATGGTAAATGTTGCTTAAAAATGCAAAAGCAATTCTTCATTGCGTACCTTTGAACATAACGAACATTGTTGCAATTACACATGTGACGTGCTTCTAGTTCCTAAGAAGGGGGTTCAACCAGCTATACATCTGATAAAATGGGAAGGTTTGACTTCAGGAAATGAGTCAACATGCAAGCAGAAGATCTCATCAAGTTAAACATTGAATAGTTTTACAATGAAAAGAGATGAGGTTGAAAATTGTGAACTGGTGTTGCATTCACATGGGTCTCTTTTGCTATTTCTAAATTCAGCATCCTAGTTGGGTGCTGGGGTGAGGGGCTTTCTCCAGAATGGTTTGTGGACTTTAGGAATGTATTTCTAGTGTGCAGTGAAGGCCTGGGGAAGTGTGTTCAGAATGCATGGAGAGTTTTGTACAAATTTGGCCAGATGACATTTACCAACTGTGCCCACTACAATGGCTCAAGTAAAGGACAATATGGCTGAAATACATTTCCATTGGTAATCGACATGGGGATGATAAGTCAAGAACTTGATGTATGGATACCTTTTATAGGTGTGGCGTTAAATAAATAATGACACTGCCGCCCTGTTACCTTTTGAAAAATAAGTCTTTATGAGAAGCAGAATGCGAGGAGCGTTCCTCTTGAGGAAGCATTAGGAGATGAACATGCTCACGTGTGTGCTCAGTGTGCTGAGCTCCTGTCATCACGAGTAACGGGCCTTTGACCTGCCTCCTGACTGACCACAGCATGACTGGAATGTACATCTTGTATGTACAATAATTGAGTTTAATGACAATGTGTTTCAAGTGCCTTAGGGGGTCTAAAATGAGTATGCGCTACTTTTTTTTTCCCCCCGTTTACCATTGATCACATTTAGTTGCTTATCTTACAAATTGGCACAAATAAGATGTATGAATCATCCAGCTGTCTTTTATTTTCATTAGATTGATGTGTGCTGTTGTCAAATCTTTGAGGTTCAGTTTTAGGCACATTCAAACCTACTGCCTGACATGATTGTCTTGCAGGTCACATCTCATATCTGTTTTGTGTGCCATCTTGTGTGTAAAAACAAGAAAGGAAACATTACAGAATTTTTTTTTTTAAACTTCCTTTCCTCCATTTTTGAGGTAGTGAATGGAGGAGGTGGTGGGGGAGAGTGGCACAAAGGGTTAAAAAACGTCACTTTAAATGACAAAAGGCTAACAGTTTACCCCACAGGCCCTAGTGTATTCATCCCCTTTTCTATGGACTTGTCTGTTTCGGCTTTCTAAGCCCCTCAATTACCTGCCCCTGCTTGGTATTCTCGGGAGGGGGCTTTGGGTTAGTGTGTGTTTTGTATTTGTGTGCTAATAGGGACGAGCCATGCAGTGGAACAGTGTAGGAATCGCAGCCGAGAGAGAGAGAGAGGGGGGGGCTCGCAGCTCACAGCCGTGAATGTGCTGTAAACATGCCTGCAGCAGTGCTGAGAACGGCAGTGGAGGGGGTGGATGACACCCCTTTGAAATGTTGCCATGGCCTGCGCTCATGTCAGTGCAAGCTGAGAGCTCGCCGGGAATCAGAAGGGTACGAACGCCAAACCAAAGCCAGGTAAAACAATGGAGTCAAACTGCCGCCAGATCAGCGCGGCATCAGTGTGCATCCTCAATGTCACTATCGGAGAGGAAGTTGTCAAAACTTAATTGCAGACATGTTGCCTAGGGCTACAGCCTTTGAAAAGGTTGTTGAGTTTAACATGACTGAAGGGGGGTGGGCGGGGGTGGTGGTGTTTTGGGGGTGCAGACCAAACATTTAAGATTATTTTAAAGTCAGTTGTTGGGGAAAAAAAAGGACACTTTTTGTTTTAATAGCAATCTGTGGGATTGTTGATGGTGATAAAAGGTGTGATAATGGAGAAAAAAAAAACCACTGACCCTAATAATACATGTTATGTGAAGGTGAGGGTTAGGGTTAGGGAGAGGGTGGTAACTCTTACAACCACCCAATGCATGCCACAGCGGTGATCTGTCCGTCTTCAGGTCATCTGCCAGTTTCCAGTGTCTTTACAAAAAGTGGTGCCCACTTCACATGGATTATATTTCACAAGCATATCAGCAATCGCAGCTCTTCTCAGGTAAAAAGGTTTTTCCACAGACAGTAATGGAGGATAGGTTTGACAAAAGGCTGCTGTTTGTTGTGAAACCCTGCTGTCTGTTCCAGTATCACTTAAAGTTGTGTAGAAAAAAAAAAACATCAAATTGACCTGGGGGTCAGGTTGCATTTTACTGCTCTATTTAAGGCGGGCATCATTTTTCTGAGACACAGCATAAGTTTACTCCTTGTCAAAGTTATGCTTCTCAAAAAAAAAAAAAAAAAAAAAAAAAAAAAAAAAAAAAAAAAGATGGCTGCTATTATTAGTTTTTGGATATCAGGAGAAGCTGTCAAAAGCCAGACCACCCCCCCCCACACACACACACACACACACACTCTGCCCCCCACCCCCACCTCCCCCCACACACCCGTTCTCAAACACACACACGCACACACAAATCCCCACAGATGCACACACACGGAACAAAAAGAATTCCTCACTGCAGTGACTTGGCAGAGGGGCAGTTGGAAATGCAGCAGAATGGCTCTTTGTTGATTTTGGTTGGCGCTGCAGTCCGGGGTTGCTGTGAAGCACAGCGCTATTGAATCTGTTCACTAATGCAGAACACTCGACAGGAAGGAAGGAAGGAAGGGGCCATTCTCTGTGGTCCTATTGTCTGACCACCGAGCTTAAGCAATCACACAGTCACACAGACTGAGCCCGGACCCGCCTGTTCGGCTGGGCTAAGGGTGCTCAACTGCTCCTGCATGTTAAGGGCTCAGCATAGCTATTTATTTATTTATTTCAACTCCACAGTATGCTATCGTATATGTATTTTTTTGCTTTATCACTATGTGTGGTGATGATTTAAAAAAAAAATATATGGAACTGTCCTAGTTATTAAAAATAAAAAAAATCTGGTTTACAAGTTTTTCCAATTTATCTGCAGGCAACCCTCCGTGGACCATCTTCATTTCACAAACTTTAAACTGAGCTTGTGTGCCTGTCTATGATTGAGCGAAACGAAGATTCCAAATACTGTAATGGGGAAGTAATTACCTAGCCACATTTATAATTCAAATCATAGTCAACTGAAAGGAAGAGAGGGAAAAAAAACAGTTGAGTTCAGCAGTAGATATGATCTGCTCAAGCACAATGGATATCTTCTCAAGAGTTAGAAACCCTGGAAGCCATCAAGAATCTAACAACAGCAGCCATCAGCCTCCCTATGACAGTTTGTGACAGTTCTAAGAACACTCCCCAATACCATGTCAGTAAAACCACAGCAAGCTAGAGGAAGAAAAAGAAAAAAAAAAACACATGGAAGGTAACTTCAGCAGAGTGTGAGCTCTAGTGCTGCTGCTAATGGTATATAAAGTTAGTCTTATTTTTCCACATATAATGGAAAAATAATTAGCATTTATTAAGATCGCTAGTTTACAAACAGGCAGCAGTGGTCAACACTACTGTTGTTATCTCAGGCTATTTTTAAACCTCCAGAGCAATGGGCTGGCCCTGTACCAATGTATTAGAAATATCAGCTACACAACAAAATGCATAACACTGTAAACTTATGAGAAAAATGTTAGTGGTGGACTATGACTGCTAAGGTCCCCATCAACACTGGGTCTAGGTTTGTGGGAGTTGAAGTTTTTTTTTTTTTTTTTTTCCCAACCCATCCACTTAACAATGACAGCTCACTGAGGTCATCAGGAGGTCAGTGAACATGAAATCATGGCAGTGTCTACTTAAGCTGATAACTGCATTTGTGTATTTAAACACTCCTTCTCTTGAATGTTATGGAACTGAAGTGTCACTGTGATTGGTTTAAAAATAGGCACTACATAAAAGGCCCAGTTCTGTTGCCATGATTACTATATATATGTAGTACCTAGTCTAGTGGCAATATAGTATTTTATAAATGTCTGAGCCCAGGAAATCTTATGATTGCAGTTCACTGACTTTTAATAATTGTTTTGACTGCAGATCTTTGAGGCGGCGTCTCTGCAGGTCGACCGGTTACAGGCCACAGACATTTCTTCTTAACAGGAAGTGATGTGTATGTAGCCAGAATGCCAAGACAGATTTTGCATAACGGCACATCATAAAAGCAATTACCAGAGCTGTAGTCAAAATGTATAACGGATCCTTTCTGGGATGAGGTCAGAGGGGTATTCTTTCTTGACTGCTGAGATTAGAACATTTATGCTGCAACATAAAATGCATTACTTCATTTTATATTTGAGTCCAGTTTTTTTTTTTTTTTTTTTGGGGTTAAAAATGCAAAAAAATATATCCTTCTCTCGAAGAAGGCATGTACAAATGCACCGGATGTGGCCTCAGGTTACTCATTGGTGTGAAAATTGACGGCATGAAAAAAACTTCAAACGGCATTCTCTGGTCTCATTTCATTTCTGAAAACACATAAGCCATCTCAATTCCAGTACACTAGACCTGGGTGTTAGGCTCTTATCTGGGCCGCAAAGACATAGTGTGACAAGAAACTCCACTTCCTCATGCACCCACAGCACCTGCTTCTCTCTCATTGTCTCACTAAAGATTTAATGATTATGAAATATGCATGTAATACCTTGTTGTGTGCAAACTATGCTTGAAAGAAGAACATGGCTGAGAGAAATATGAAAAGGAAATGAATGAGAATATGAAAAAAAAAACATTTGAGTCACAAAGTATTACATACAGTTTGTGTACTTTTCAAGCAAATATACATAAAACACACAAATGTCACTCATAATTATGAATTATTTACTTTTTACATTCACAACAGAATCAGTGTAAAAAATGGCATCTTCACCTGCATAGAAAGGATGTGCAAACCTTTGACTGCTCAAGAAAGGAAATCCCTTGTTGAACATACTGAGTTCGACAAACATTATAGTTTTGCACCAAAGGATACGCTGTTTTCTTGGCTTAAGTGATTAATTTTGTAAAGGTATTTCGTTGCTGCAGCCTCAGCACGATCTCCCAAACAAGCATCCCGAGTAAATAACCGTTTACTAATTAATAAAATATGTTCTACATAGCGCATACTGAACAAAATAAGCACCCCAAATGAGAATAAGTCCCTCTAAGCAAGCTTCACTCATTCAATTCAATTTATGTTTACCCTCTGCAATCTGGATAAGGTAAATTCCAGGAGAAACTATGAAATCAGAGAAGGGTCTCAGACTTATATAACTGGCCTTGCTCCATATTATATCTCTGAACGCCTCCAAATGAGCAATCTGCCCAGAGGCGAGAGCTGTCAGAGCTACGGAGGGCCACGGTCTCTTTCCTCGCCTAATTGAGTAAGAGGCCAAATACCTCCAAAACGCCTGCATCAGTAACTAGATGGAGGGCGAGGCCTAATTAGTAGAGATAAGCGTTTGACAGAGCACATCCATAAGCAAGGACTTCATAATTACAGCTTATATGGATGTGCTTTGGGTCTTACAGTAATACGAAGGGAGGGGGATGATTGTTAGTTGGCAATATCGTTTAGAATCGGTTAAGATTACCAATGAGCAGTTGAGATGAACAAGATTAAAATTTTAAGAAGATTCCTCTTGGGAAAAACATGAATGAGAGAACCAAGTGAGGAAAAAAAAGTATCTAAAACGTATATATCCCAGTTTAAATAAACTTATATAAAGTGGTTCTAAAAATAATATCTGTAATTTAGACAGGAATTACTGAAATTGTATCTTCTCAAGTTAACTTGGACCATAATTAAGGAAAGAAGAGAACATCTTAAAAGCATGTTTGTTGTGTAAAATTCTGCTCATTTCCTTAAAATTTTACTGTGAGGCCCAGGAAGCAAACTACAAGCTGCATTTTGTCAAAACATGGCAACTCAGGATTTAGTTTTGTAATGTGTTATGTAAATGGAATTGCGGTAACCATATGCCTGACTGACACGGCCGTTGGGGAGTTTAAATGGAGAACAGTCGCTCTCAAATGAAATATAACTGGAGAATCAATTTACTTGTAAATAATTAAGCAGCAGCAAAAATGCAATTAATGACGATTAAACCACAATGACCTACAGTAGCAGCTTTCCTTCACCTTTCTGACTAATTATGACATTTTCTCACATTTGTTTTAAGTGTGGTTATGAAAATAAGATGTCTCATTAACACTGATAGACATGTTCTGACAGCTCCCTATGGGAACACCCTTATTCACAAAAGCATAGCAGCGTTTGAAGATGCTTCATATATATACGAATCAGGAGTTTTGCTCTGATCCAAACAGACATCCGGAACTCACAGGGTAACATCACCATCACAACATCTACAGTTAAAAAAATAAATGAAAAGCGCAGCAACAAAAGCACAAGGGCCCTGTTTAACGTTTGCTGTGTCTTGACGTGGGTTTGGATTTTGGCATCAGATATTTGAAGTCATAAATGATATTAGGCGAGTGAAACAGTTCGGGGGCCAGAAGGAACAGGCTGTGCGTGCTTACATAAAGCAGGAGCGTAGCCCCACGCTGACTCCACACTCACACATTGTGCTCCAAAGGGCTGACGGTAGCCCTTTCAGCCTGCCTCCAGTCACAGACAATAGCAACTGCAAAGCAAGTCTAATAACTGGACTTAACATAAACCCTGCACAGGAAGTGGGAGGTTGCTCTGGCGAATAATTAACCAGCCAACACTTTTTAAGGTGACATCAGGGAGCTTGAAGCACTTTACAGCTTTGGAAAAAAAAAAAAAAAGTAAACAAAAAAAAAAAAAATGATAGAAGTTTAATAACATTAAGGGCAGTCCATTGGTGTGTTTTTAATGTGCAGCATAATTGTGCGCATAGATAGTGTGTGTGTGTGTGTGTGTGGGGGGGTTCATGGATGAACACATGTTTAACTCTGTGTGGAAGTGGGATATGAGAGGTTTTTTTTGTGGTTAGAGGGAGATGAGATCATGACAAGACATCCTTTAAAACAATAAATTCAGCTCTTGACATGCCTTCACCATGAGAAACAGAATCGTGTTTGACCTTTTGATGAATTTCCATGAATTTCCCACTCCTTGAAGACCTTTCAGTTCTGTTCATTTACGGGCCCAGTTTCACATGAGATGTGCAGCATTGTCAGGAGTTCTATATGCAGTTTCCACTGTGTGACATCAGTTCCTAACTGCTTCAGCTCAAACTTTTGAATAAGATATTTGAATAATTGGAACAGTCTAGATTGTATCCAACTGTGTGTTAAGCCTAGATTCCGAGGGTCCATGCCTGTCGCACATGACCTGGCAAACTGTTCCTCTGACTCCTACCTGTGTAAAATGATGTTTCCTGATAGCAGTTTGGAATTTACCCTTAAACCATTTTCCACCTGGTCCCTTTTGACTGTGGTCAGGACCAAGTGCATGGGTTTATATTAATATACAACCAAACGGAAAGTCACAAAGAACAAAATCCATCCATGCAAATGTTGTGTAAGCAAATAGGACAGCGAAAGTACCCGTGCATGGAGCCTGAATGAAGCTATTCAGATGACTAACATATTCAAAATAAGTTCAGAGGTACTGGAGGGTATTTGCAAACCAAACGCCTGAGGATGTAACCGACATTGTGAAGCATGATACATTCTCTCATACCCAATTCTCTCATCTCACAAACAGTGAGACTGCACCGGGAGGCAGAGAGCGAAGCGCTGTGTTATGTATCCTCTTAAGAACTGAAGGAAATGGCTGAAATAATTAATATTTTGTGTCTCATAAGGTCAATGAAACATTGGGTCAGGCTACAATTATTTAAAAAAAAAAAAAAAAAACCACCGGCAGCATCAAGACAAGAGCACCACCTCATAATTCATACAGAAGATCGTTTTTTATTTTTTTTTTTTTTCCTTTCATGCACAAGGACATGTTGAATATTTCATTTTACAATGTAGCAAAGTACAAATGTAAAAGTGATGTAGCACAGGACATTTAAATAAAACCAACATGTGAATTTATTTTAAGTATATGTTTATTTGGCATATAGATTAAATATGGCATTGTTGCATTTGTGGGGAGGAAGTCAGGGAAATAATACTTAAAACAGAAAAATCATCTGCAGCTGAAATGGCATAAATCACGTCACTTAACCTAAACTACAGAGGCTTACACAGAGAAAGCTACACAGTAATTTGTCACTTGTGTTTGTGCTCAGTGAAACGTTGACCTGCTCTGGTATTATGTCAATGTTTTGACAGTTGATTGGCACGCCATTAAACAAAAGCACAGCGATAATTTGAGTGGCTCCCTGCGACACTCTTAAACTGGCTATTTCCAAATTTCCAAAAGGGTTTGGGACTGTCACTGTGATTCTCAAAGCACCAGGGAGGCCAATCCAGAACAGCCAACACACAAAAGCAAACAGCTTGTTCCAACATATCTTTGCATAAAAACATTCCAATTCTGACATTTTTTTGGTCTAAATCAGATGTAAAAGTTTTGATAGTTTTGCAGAAGCAATGAATATTATTCTTCATCTTCTGTGTGACTTTTTCAGAAAGTTGGAAGTGATGGAAGTGAGGGAGATCACTAGCTGTAACCAACAGCTGTTACATACAGCAAGGATAATTAGTTAACTAAGTTAACACTTCAGATTTAAGGTACTTTGCTGATATTTAATTTGAGGCAGTGTAACTTCTCCAGTGACTGGTGGTTGGGGTAAATCGCTGCAGTAATGGACAATCAGAATCCCCCTCTTGACGTCTGTCCGAGGTGAAGTCCAGCACACAGGTTCTTGTAAGTGGGTACATTGAGGGTGAACTTGATCCATTCTGGCAGAACCGGGGGTGTTTGGGCTGATGCTCCAAAGCAACACAGAGACTGAGGGGCTGTGAGAGGAGGGCCAAAGCACCTCCACCATTCAAACTCTCTTACTCAAACAGTGGATTAGCCATATGTGCCAGCCCAACTGAATCCCATGGCGTTTTTGGCATTATTCAAGCTCACTTATCCAGAGCAACATGCAGAGTGTAATTCTTAAGGACTGTCTGCTTGTACAGCTGGAGAACTTACAGAAGTGATTCAGGAGAAGGACCTTGCTCTACGGTGCGACTGCAGTGGCCATGCTTGGAATCGAATCTGGGACTCGAACTCATTATGCTGCAGTCCCTGAGCATCAAGCCATTCATATGGGGGCACAAGAACAGTTATTCATGAGCTTATTAATGAGAATAACTACAATTTCAGCCTCTATGAGTGACTTGCTTTATCCTAAAAATTCATGTTGTAAGTGGCACGGAATCCAACTATACCCCCCTGGACTCAGAAGTCAATATGATGTCATAATGGCACTGCCGTCTGCTCACTGACACTACCCTTCTTTCTTTTACGGTTATAGCGCGCACCAAACAGCCCCAGAAAAGCCAGAAGCTCACAAAATGTTTATATGAAGTTGTCCAGATATTTCTATCCCACTTTCTATGCTCCTGTTGTTTGTCATGGTATCCGTTTGTGAGCAGATTGAGTAAACACGAACGCAACACAGCCCGATCAGTTCTTCATCACCTGCTCCTGTCCAGTGTGGTTTTTTTTTTGGCTTGGCGGTCACTTCTTTTGCATTGAGGCTCTGTGATTTTTATGGGTCTGTCTTTTGCATTTTGCTGTGGTTTGCTGCACATAACACAGCTGTAAAATAGCTTAGAGAAGACAGCTGTTTTTTTTTTTTTTACCCACATCGCGTTATTGACTGGTTATTTTTTTTTCTGGTTGTTGGCAGTCCCTCACCGCTCATGAAACTCAACGCTAAACAGGAACTGGCACATATTTCAAACCTGCTTGATTTCCTCTCACAGCTTGTAAGGTGCGCACAGAAACAGCTTCCTATGCTTAATGAATCTGACACACTACACAGTCTAAAGGTGCTGAGCTGAGATATCGTTTCAGAGAACATGCCACATTTCATCAAAGAAAAAAATCATTAAAATTCTTAATCGATTCACAAAAACAATTAGATTAAAATTGGAGGCTAAAATTAAAGTATGTTTACTTTGCATGAGAAAGTTCTGAGCTGCTCTGCTCTGAGTCTCAGTGTGGTGAGAGGATAAATTTAGCATAAATATGGAAGAGGATGTCCAAGCTCAGGATTCATTTGGATGAATCATGTGTCTATATGGTCAGTAAAGGTATTTTAGAGACTTCATGTGTGAAGGAAATCTGTCAAATAACCCAATGAATGAATGAATGAATCAATCAATCAATCAACCAATCACTGTATAGTTTTAATATAAAGTATTATGAGGGTACGGCCAATGGGCCCAGTAGGATGTGACATGACAGGATGGTTTTTCTTGAGGGAACAGTTAAGTGTTTCAGGGTTCAGCTCTCCATGTTCTATGTGGAGCTTCAGAAATGGGGGAAAAAAAACAAAAACATCTCCCAGAAATGAGAAAAAAAAAGCAGAAAACATCTCCCAGAAATGAGATAAAAAAAAAGCAGAAAACATCTCCCTGCCACCAAGTCGGGCTTTGTCAGAGCATCAGCCTCCGCCTCGTAAGGGCGGAAATTGATCTCTTGAGTCTTTCACACAACTATGAGGTATTTGAGAGCTCCGGTATAGTGTTACCATGCGCAGGTGCTATGCCCTGACAGGCTGCTGAAGGAAGCCAGGGTGAGGGATCCTTGTTCTCTTTCGTGGCTGCAGACAGAAATTTGTCAAAGGCATGAAAGATGGCCAGCATGCTTGAGATTCCTCTGGTTTCAAAATAACCACCTCCAAAAAAAAAAAAAAAAATACTGCCAAAGGTATCATCAGAGAAATTAGCACAGGTGCAATGTTACAGCCGACAGAGCTTTCTTTGTTAACACATGTGATCAGCATTTTGAACAGATTCTGCTGTTTTAGTTTTCCACAGATTATAGTGCTACATATAAAATTCTTGTTTGTTGAGCTCCCTGTTGGGCCAGCTCAATAGGACTGTTTTCCATTTAGCATAAATGACTAATTCATGAGTTCCTGAAAAAAAAAAGAAATACTTGGTGACACTGGAATTAGCCAGGTAAAACACTTCTGAAATAATACCAGAGAAACAAAAGGCTTTTTCACTCTCCAACAGCAGCGAGGTCCTTGTTGCTTGTGTGTGGGTGTGATAAACAGAGATTATAAAAGACCACGTCGAGCCAAGAATCAAAAGCACATCTGGAATGGTGATTTTGAAACCGCATAAGGAAGCGATACATGCTTTTGCAACCACCTGGTTTTCTGTGGTTTGTAATTATATCACATCTGCCACATATTTCAGATAAAGTATAAAGCTAAAATTAAAGCTTTTTTTAATATCATGCAAGCATTTTAATATGTGCACATCTGCTACACAGTACAGTCTATATGTTCAGTCTTCTTTGGATGGCAAACAATAATCAATATATGAGACTATGTAATTTACATATATATTTGCACAAGGGAAACAACTAACTAACTACATGACAATTAATTACATTGTCATGGATTAAAAACGTGTCTTTAAGGTACCACCATACATTATCAGAATAAAGATTTCTTGTGTATTTCCTATGTGTAGTGTTTAATTGCATTAATCTTGTATCTTGGTATGTGTTTACTATGAGCATGATGTTTCCATATTGCTGTGGATGACATATTTGTATCCCATCTTGGATAAATAATTGACCTGGCAGGAGGAACAGATGTGGTTTATTGTCTTGTATATGCACTGTTTCGTAGGCGTCATTTATGCTGGGGATGCTGGGGACATGTCCCCACCCCTATTTGCCATGTCCCTTTTTTCGTCCCTTCCACTTCTTTGAAAGCCTTTAGTTAGTTGAAACTGTCGTTGTCCCTAGCACTTTTCAGAATAACCTGACATCCATGCAAAGTTTGGAATTGGGTTCTGAAAATAAGCATATTCATCCTATCCATCAAAACCAACACCCAACTATACCGTATTGTCTTGTGGCGGCACGGCCCATCGGGTTTGGTGACAGTCTGGATACACATAACGCTTTTCATAAACTGCAGGATTTTTTTTCATTAAAAATGGATTCAGACAGAAAAGAAAGCTTCATAGATAAACCGTTCTGTCAGTCATCCTTGCTGCAAAGCAGCACACCACCTACACAAAGTTTAAACACAAAGTGTGCTCAAGCTGTTTAACTATGGCTGGGGCTTCAGGGCAAAACATATGAATCAAACACTACTGACTGTGTGACCAAGTTACAGCACTTCATGAATTTCATGTGAAATCATAAGATCATATAGAAATAATGAAGTCACAGTATTTGATAACCATGTTTGGACAATGGATGCACATGATCACCATTTAGCTCCTCGATCATCCCACCGGTTACCAGAATGTCTCTACAATGTAAACCTTTTTTATACATATATATTTTTTTATATTCTGCAAATATACTTTCAAGGCATTAGGATAACTGTTAGTCAACAAATTCAGATAATGTCATTTGAGTTTCTAAATGCATGGGTATGTGTTTCATTTGGATGTAAGCTCCTTGGTGCTGCACACTTACTTATCTATTCTCTTACAATGATCTTAGTTGACGAGACCAGGAGAAATTCTATTTCAATTGATAGGGCAGAAACAATAAATACGCTACCATGCTAATTTATTTCCCTTCATTTGCTTATTAATAGTGCGATGTTGTTTGCTAACAAATGACACGATATGCCATGTGACCTAATGGGCTTAATAAGTTACATGTTGTCAGATTTTCTGTCTCCTGTCCCAGTAGCCAACGCTGAGATCAAGTTGCATTTAGCAAAGGGGCTCTGCTGACAGGCTTTCTGACTGAAACAGTAAGATGGCAGAACAATTCAGACAGAAAGCTGATTCTCACAAGGGCATGAATTGTTGCTGCGCTGTGGGGAATGTGAAGACTAAGCCCTGCCAATCTATTTGCTTCCAAGCCCACAGTGCAGTGTTCATCCTTGGCTTGTGTGGGCCAAAACAGTCTAGTGTTCATCCTTAGCTAGTCTTGGCCAAAAACACAGTCCAGTCTTCGTCCTTAACTAGTGTGGGCCAAAAACACAGACCAGTGTTCATCCTTAGCTAGTGTAGGCCAGCAACACAGTTCAATGTTCATCCTCAGCTAGTCTAGGCCAAAGACACACTCCAGTGTTCATCCTTAGCTAGTGTTAGCCAAAAGTACATTGCAGTTTTAATTCCATAGCAAGTCTGGGCCAAACGCAGGGTGCAGTGTTATCCTTAGCTACTGCTAGCCAAAAGCCCAATGCAATGCAGGCAGGCACTGGATACAATAAGTATCTTGGTACAATAAGGCCACTGAGCTCAGCTCCCAGCACACAGCCATTTGCATAATAAACACGCGGAAGTACTGTTTCTCCTGATATCTTGTAAGTATGTTGGTGAACAGGAATTACAGTTTAAGCAGTTTTATGTTCCTGTAAGATAAAAAAATAGGAGAAGAAAGCAATTTTCAGTTGCAAACATCTTACAAATGTCTATTTGAGATAAGATAATTTTTTTTCTGATATGCAATTCGATTTACTTCACTTCTCATCTTCTCAACAAAACAAAACTTCATACACAATGAGTCAAAAATATGAATTGAACTTGTACAATTACAACTCGAAGGGACAACTGAAATTGCATGAACACTCCAGTATGTAACATGCAATAGTGAAGCATTACTGAAAAAAAAAATAATATAAAACCATTTAAATATTTTGTGTTTTTAAAATGTCTCCCTTCAGATATATCGGTGAGGCCAGCACGGTCCCTCACCACAGCTTGAGGAAGTTTCTGATTAAGAAACAGCAGCAGCAATGGGCCAAGCCTGGCTTTAGGGAACTTGGCTTCATTTCCAGCTGAATATCCTGGGCCCTGTCTCAGCCTTGTGTTCAGGGAAGTACATGCCTGGAATGCTAGCAAGCTATTTGTTTTAGGAGAGAGGGAGAGAGAGAGATGGAGAGAGATGGACAGAGAGAGAGAGAGGGAGAGGAGATGGAGAGAGAGAGAGAGAGAGAGAGAGAGAGAGAGCAAGAGAGATGGACAGAGAGAAAGAGAGAGAGAATGCCCACAACAGGCTTGATGTTGATGGCAGTAATGCTGTGGACAGGGTTTGGAGTGCAAGTGATTGAAAGTGGTTCCAGAACTCGGTTGCTGGGTTGACAAAGCGGGCTCTGTTCTTCCAATCTGATGGTCATTTTTTTTTTTTCTTCAGCAGAGGGGGATGTGGCACAGGAAGAGGGAAGAGAGCCAGGCTCTGTCTAATGGGTGCTAACGTGGGTCGGGCTCCGGCTCGGCTCAGGCCTGGGGGTCCAGAGGCTGCTGAGTGGGGAAAGCACAGATAGGGTGGATGTGGTGGGGTTGGGGTGCGGGTGGGGTGGGGGTCCGTGTGGGGGTGGGGGTGGGGGTGGGGACTGCAGGTCAGGGTAAAGAGTTGGAATAAATTAAGTTCTGCTGAGGTACAGAATGGCACTTTGTTAACATGAATAGACAGGAGCGAACAATCCAGGCCTTGTCCAGCTTCTGCTCCAGCCTGCAAACTCAACACTTTTTTTTTTTTTAACAGATGAGAAACTGCATCACCCCAAATCACACTCTAAATTTGATTTACTCATTTACTTAATTCTTTACAGCTCATATTCTAAAACTGTAAACATAGTGAAAATTTTCAATCAATTTTAACACTTATTTGTGGGATTTTGTGAGGGTGGGAGGGTGATGAATATTGTCAAAGTTATTTTATTGCGTATATTATCACACAGAATATGTCCATAACAAAAAAAGATTTTCATTGATATATTGGCATCTTAGTTTATTTAACTATTATGTCAGTTGAGAACTAAGTCTTATTTGATGTGATAACTTGAGGCATCAAATTGTAGTAGGGACTGTGTAGCCAATCAGATGTAGTTGGAGTGATTAGGTTGCTGGATGCAATGAGCCAGTTTTGTGGTGTCTTATATGACAGATGTCATCTCCCACAGCACAGTGTTCCCATCACTGTTCTGGAGAATTGGAGTTCTCTTTGATCCACAGGAAGGAGTGTACAATGAGAAAATACAATGAGGTGATCACATGACTGTGATATAACTGCATTCTGCAGCAGTGATAAAAAAGCACTTTTATTCATCCTTTCACATTTTGTATTTTACGTTTTCAAAAACCTGTATATATTGTATTACAAAAAAATCTTTTAAAGATGATAGGCATAATTGATTTCCCCTTTAGGAACAACGCATAAACATAGGAAGGAAGTACATTTAAATTCTACCTAGCTGGCATTTGACAGTTACGTCATGTAGAGAAAATCGTACAGGGCTGAGGGCATAGTTGGATTGTGTCACACATCCATAAACCATAAATGTAAGTCTTATCTTCTCTCATCTTTATTATGCCTTACTATAGCATTGTTTAAACTCTCCATCTTTGAAGTATAATCAATGACTTGATGCAGATGATGCATGATTCATTAAAAAGGTATAATTAATTAACTTATATAATTATAAGGTTACTAATGTGTAAAGGGCTTCTTGCCAAGTCTATTATTCTTGTCAAAAAATGAATATATATATATATATATATATATTTTTTTTTTTAATGTACTCACCAGGTGTAATCATGACATTTGCCTGAGTTATCATAAGTTATCAGTATAGTATCCAGTTTTAATAAATTCCATAGCATAGCCATTTTATGAGCACACTGTTAGCTACTTTCAGCATCTGCAAATACTACATCACAAATCATGATCCTGCACCTCCCTTTGGCACAAAATTAGGATCAGGGATTGGGACTGAGGCCATCTTGAGGGCAAGTTTGTGAACATGTTTCTATCTTAAAACAAACGTGAGTACTATTTTTCTTGGGACAGCTGAACATGTTTTTGGTTGAGTGTAGAATTGTCCCGATCAGATGTCTCCTGCAGATTCCAACAAAATATTGTTTTGGTGTTCCCATGGCGACTGCTTTGCAACAGGTGGTTTGATTTACTTCACCTCAAACCTGTTCTGAATGGCATATCGCCAGTGTGAATGCGATATCCAGCACATATGAAGGAAACACTACACACAAGGTTCACTGTATATGTTTTCTGTATGCAGCTTTTCAAATCAGATTTTAATGCAATGCGTTACAGTAGCTGAAGTTGCAATGACTGAGAATCCTTCTTTAAGATTGTATAAAGCTGACACATACATAATAAATTCAGTGAGATAATCCCTTCACTAATTATATGTATAATTCATAAACAATACTTCTGTATCCTAGAGCATAATTCCAGTACTGAGCGATAATTCCAAGAACTTCACTCAATGAGCATTAAAGATTAATTATGATAATGGCTTGAACTTGTAGAACAGTATTCATGGACCTTTAGAGTGAAGGGTTAAAGAGTCCCCTTGGTAAACACACTGCAGCTGTGAGTTTTATAAGTGATTTAAAACAAACACTTTTGCTCAACCTCAGGGTTGACAAATGTTTCAATCAAAATGTTTCATGATGAAATAATGCAATTCATTTTTACCTTTGGCTGACCCTCTGTATGCTTGTTACACTTATCAAGTGTCAAAACATGTTCTTATTTGTTGCGCTCATCTTCATGAAGATTTCAGTGGCATGTAGTCTAACCCCTGATGTTAAAATATTGCATTTTGCCACTGGTAGATTCAACTCCAATGTTATTAATTGAGCAAAATAATAATTAAAAAAAAAAAAAAACATAAAACCAGACATCCCTTGAGGTTAATCACAGACCAGTTTGCCTCTTCATAGGAACACCCTAATACCCACCCCTGACCGGGTTGCCTCTTCACAGAAACACCATAATACCAACCCCTGACTCCGGTTGCCTCTTTACAGAAACACCCCATTTCCAACCCCCAACCACCCCACCCCCAACCAGCTCGATTGGAGTTCTTTAAGGAAGTGACAAGCATGGCAGTGCAAATTGGGCCCGCACTCTTGGACTGCACCATGCATTTGCAGGATATCCCTGGAGATTGCTGAATGTGGGAATAACACTCGGTTATTTTGCAGGTTCCAGCACATATTCCTAGAGTTCATGTTACGGTTATTGGAAGGAATCTATGAAAAACGAAGCCAAGCACAACTGCTGAACATCAGGACAGATTAACCTTGTCAAACAGGGTTGGCCAGGAAGTGCTTGTGTCGCTGTCTGTGAAAGTGGTAAACAAAATTCCTATTTGCTAAGTAGGCTAAGCCCTGTTCACTCCATTCATATTGTTATACATCAAAATCCAATTCCATGCAGGCAATGCAGTGTATGTTTTTATGATTGATTTTTCTTTGTTTTAATTCTGGACCATACACTATTTTTTTTCTGTCAAAACAGAAATAAAACTCTAATCCAGCTGGTGAAGACAGACAGCAGTGGATAAACCAGATTTGCAGTTGGAACACCCAAGTATGAAATGAGCACAATGTTCTATATATCTGTGAAAACAGAACGAATTGAAACAGAGGTTTAGTGAAGACTCAGAACAGCTCAAAGACATACGCAGAAAATTACATGACAAAAAACATCTATTGAGTTGCTGTACAAATAACAGAAAATGATTAATTTTACTGCTGTGCAATGTCACAGACAAAAATAAATCAACGAGAGACCACCAGTTTTCAGCAGAGCATTTCTGATGTGCAGAGGAGTCACCACGTACTTCGACACAAGCACAGGCTCATTTCAGACACCCCGGTCAGGGGTAGAAAACAATGACACCCCTTGTCTAGATAAAGGTGTCTGCAGTGCGCCGTAAATCAATAAAACACACCGGATAGCCACATTTACAGACGGGTGCTTTGCATAGCATATGGCTGGCAGTTCCTTCTAGCGACATGTGTTAGACGGAGGGCATTGAGCTCTTTAAACACCAAGCTGTGCCAGGTATCAGCAGGAGAAAGCCCGTCTGCCACTCCGATTCATGTCTGAACACACACAATACCCTCTAATTACCCAGCCGAGTTATTTATTACACCCTATAATTGATAATAGACATTCCTCCAGTTGTAAAACCACTGGTGGTGTTTTTTATTATTATTATTTTTATTTTCATCTAAACTTAAACGCCAGTGTCTAACTTTTGATTTTTGATATGGAAAACATTCCACATCACTGTAGACCTGTGCATACTGCTTTAGAAAACGTTTGAAATACCTTGAACAGATGCTTTGTGAGAAGAAAGCAGCAAAGACATATCACCTCACGGTGTGCTCTTTATGCAGTGTCAGGCCGTACGGCCTCGGTATGTGTATTCTTGGAGGGGCACAGCCTCCATTTCCCACAGTTTATCATGTAACAGCAGATGGAGATAAAACTGGATTCTGTATATATAAAAAATGAAAGGCCTTTGTGATTCGTAGTAATACAATAAACCGTATCATCATTTAGTTTTGCAAAAGATGTTGACAGTTGATCTTGAGTGGTACTATAAAAGAGTGAATGGGTTTTTTTTTTTTTCTTGCTGTGGAGAACATGAATAAAAGAGCTAAAACCAGAAAAAACACTTACAGTATCAAGGGTATTTTCTTTTCTTAGGGCCCCCATTCATAACGTGTCTCGGAAAAGCAGTGCAGATCTACAGCAAGTTTTGCCTTTTTGCGCATAATGGACAGGGTTTGGGTAAGTACTGGGACAACATGATTCAAGATCAGCACCCTGTTCTGGGATGGGTATGAGCTGTCAGACTGAGCTCTGCACTTAGAGGTTCAGTCACACTTCCTGTTGAGGTGTGACTCTGACTCTGGGTGTTGAATGCTGTCTGAAAAACACCAAAGCCGAACCATTCCAGGACACTTTTGCTCCAGTGCTTGAAGGCAGCATGTTGTGTACATGACGTTACATGATTTGATTAGTAAAGTATCATCCATTACAACACCACACATTTTGCATAATATATTCATATTGACAGTCTGGCGACATGCGACGCACAGCACCCACACTCACACGCACACTCACACACTCATACATACACACACACGAACACACACGCGCACACACACCTCTCCTGTGACCCCATCCACACACTGCCTTCTGTTCAGCAGAGGTCACTTTGTGTTGTGTTTCATTTTGTTCTTTCATATTTCGTTTTTTTTTTTTTTTTTTTTTTTCATTTTCATCCTTTCATGGATCGTTCCTCAGTAGTTCCCACCTGTGAAGCAGCTTACTATGTATGGAAATCAATGGCAAGTTGAAACTGTAAGTGATTGTGTAGGTCATTTGTTTGTACCTGTCTGCACTGTTGAACATTTGAATTGTGGTGACAGCTGTTTGATTTATACCACATGATTTCTGTTCCTTTTTTCAACCAACAAAAGCAACAGGATGTAGGAGGAAATAAACGTGGCAAACACAACACACAACATTTTGCACTCAAACCCAGCTCAGAGGATTCTGTTATGAACGGCATAAATAATTTTGTACGGTGGATGGAGAAGCATGTTTATAACCCACAGTTTGTAGGTTTGATTCTCCTTTAAGATCAGAACTCAATCCGAAATTCTTGAGTAAATACGAAGCTGAATAAATCAAAATACATGCATATAAATACATATATAAAAACAGTAATACGATTACTTTAAGTTACTCCGGATCAGAGTGTTGGCTAAACTATATTTTCTTTGGCTGAATGCGAAGGCTGGCCCTCACACCACTGCCGTCAGTGACGGCCGGCACCATTCCACTTTGTCTGACCGTCCACTTTGTACTTTGCATCTCCAAAGCCCAATGTAGCTCAGTGCAACAAGCAGCGCGCTGTTGGAATATCCAAAAGTTATATAACGGCTCACAGATGCCAGACAGAAAGGGGTTATGTAAATAGGTCACTCATTAGAATTGTATTGAGGTTGATTGGGGACATAAGACCGGCAGTTTGAGCGATTCTGTAACATAAGTGACCTGGCAAAAAACAGAAGTGGATCAGTAATCGCTGGGAGCCATCTTTGCTTTGATCTGGGTGGGCTAAATGGGGCAGAGCAAAACTGCGGTAAAACTGAGAGGGAGATAAAATTAAAATGTCACTGAACTTAAAAGTGATCTCCAACCTGAAAGAAAACATCCTCAATTAACAGAAGAGAATGTAGACTATTTAAGAAGACAGGCTTCACGATATCAAATGATTTTATATCTATTAAGAATGGAAAAACTGTTTCCCCTTCAAATAAATACAACCAGACACTAAAAAACAGAAGATGAGCCGGGTGTGCTAATGGTGGATTTTGTGGAACAACGTCCATATTTATTGAGCTAGAAGATCTGATCATAGATATGTTTTGCCTTATGTTTATTATTTAAGTAGGATGTGTACATAGAAAAACCGATTCCTAGATCAGTAAACATGCAGCTCCGTTTCCAAGAAGCTTTATTATCGTTAAAATCGAACATAGCAGACTTCCTGAATACTTGGAAGATTTTTATTTTTAAAGTACAGGAAACAAACGATTGTTTTTAGCTGATAAATTATCACAAAAAGCAAAAAATGTTCCAAGCTAATTTGGTGAGAGAAGACTCAATGTACAATAGGATAGCTTCTTTCTCAATTAAGTATGCAAAGTATGCATTGAAGAAACTTCCTGGAAATGTTGAGTGTGACTAAAGACATAGCCCAGTTCTCACACGACCGTTTGGATTTAAATAAACCGTGCCTGCTGGGGACAAACAAACCATCATCATTTACATCAGGGAACGGTGCGCACACACAGGTATCCCAGTAACCACAAGACTTCACATCAAAGACACCACACAGCCGGTTTATTAACACAGGGATAAGTTTGCAAGTCTTCATAGAGTAAGATTCATAGAAACATGAATCTAAGGACAGTTTTGCAATACAATACAATATAAAAGTAACTAAAACAAGTCAATTTGTGTCAGCTACCCTAGTGTAGGCCTACTTCTGAGGTCTGTGTGTCTGGCATGCACCGTCAATGTTCAGTTTCAAATAGACTGCTAACTCATGTGAAAATGTACTGCAGTAAGCGATTACCTTTTGTCTATAACACTGCATAATGAGAGTTTCATTTACCATTGTGTTAAATTACTCAGCTAATATTACATTAGGTTTGTATGTTCCACAACTAACATTGTACAATTGATTAATTGCTACAAAGCTAAGATACAGTAAAAATGTACTTAAATGTTTTTGCCAGAACTACTCCAAGCTGTATTTTTCAGAATAGCTAAAGATGTTGTATTTCATGTCTTTACATGTTTTAAGAGATGGTTGTATGAGCTGTATTTTACAGTGTATTTTAAAAAACAAAAATACAACAGCTAAAAAACTAAAACTAAAACAAAAACACAAATAAAACGAGAAATGGACAAGGACAATGAAACTTTCAATTTCGCGAACAGAAACTCAAGACACAGACAGGTTACTTAGAGTCAGTCACAGGCAGGAGAACATTAATTAAGTTTGAATAGTGCATTCATTGATTGGCATAAATTTTCATAAGCTTATGAGTAGCTTATGATTTTGGCTCAAGGATTATCTCTCTCTTGCTTGCTCACGCACGCACACACATGCCTGCCCGCACACACTCGTGAGCACATACACACAAACACATACACGCATGAACGCTCCTTTCGGACATGAAAATATATCAGAAATACTGTAGCAATAATCACAAATAAATTAAAAACATCTGAATATACACAGAAAAGCATGTAACTCTGCAACTAGGGTGGGATATTCTGAATAAAAGGGAAAATAGCAAGGTGTTCCCTGGGTGTTCATTTGCATTTTAGTTTTAAAAGTTTACTCAATAAAGTGTACTTAAATTTCCATTGCTATGCAGATATAATCCAATATATAAAGCAGAATACAACATTAATTCCAATTTCTACAATTTAGAACCTTTTGTCAAGTCCTTTAAATTAAATAAATACAATAAAACAGACAGGGACTTCCATTGATATTTCATGTGTGTTGTATGTACTTAATCTGAATGAAGTGGATCTGACGGTAGATGTAAAGCTGTTTTCTGCTCTTGTGGCCTGAGTCCAGTTTGGCAGATCATGTAGACGGTGACCCGATCACCAAAAAATTAGGACTGTTAAGAATAATGATGGCTGCTGCGACCCTGTAAGAAAAACAATTTTTTTCATGAAAATCAAAACACTCATAACATTCTAATGTTATAAAGCAACACCTTGTGATGTTTAATCTTTACAATATATCTATACAAACTTTTTCATGTCTTTTCCTGTGAACATTTCTAAAACGCCTTGTGCGTTACAATGTATGCATTAGGCAGATGCTGTGTGGTGATGTAGAAGTGTTATCACAGAGGTGAAACACCATGGCTGTGTCCCAACATGGCTGTGTTGCATACATGTGTACTTGTTAGTACATACTTACAATTACACTAACTAGCATGTCCTATTTAGTATGCAAGTTCACAGAGCAGTTAAAATTTGTTCATTTGAGACATGCTTATACTAACACATCATATCTCTTCTGACCTTTGCGAGAAACTCATCCAGCGACTGAAAATGTAGTTGACCGCTAACTTGCAATGTTTTTGCAGAAGAAAATGTCGCTCAGAATTTTGTTCAGATTTTGTTGTTATAGTTTTATTTCTACTAACTAGTACGCAAGTATGCAATTTGGGACACAGCCCATGTATGAACGAACATGTATGATGTTCTGTGCAGAGACACACGGGTTCTGACTTCAGTCTGGCTGCTTTCTGATCTCACAGGTGTTCATTTCTGCTATGGCTGCACCACTGGTATTGTACATTATAACATATTTCATATAAAAACAATAAATCAATCAAAACAATATTAAACATTAAACGTGTGTCACGTCTCATGAAACTTCTGAATTGTGTTTAACTTCCAACTCCTCCAC
Organism: Albula goreensis; assembly: GCA_022829145.1. Taxonomy (NCBI): domain Eukaryota; kingdom Metazoa; phylum Chordata; class Actinopteri; order Albuliformes; family Albulidae; genus Albula; species Albula goreensis. The sequence goes on along the minus strand of CM040746.1, from coordinate 37,840,702 downwards.
AGGGTGGTGCCGAACGCTGATGTCTTACTTACAGACACAGTGCTCTTTTAAGTCAACTGCAAGATAATCAATGAACAATTCATTTTCTCCAACTTCATATTTCTCCAATTACTCATGGTGTTTGTGAATACATATTTACATGTTGACTATGTGGGGGTGCTATGATCCTCATTAAGTAGTTTAACTTCCCTGCTATGCAAACTGTTCAAAATGTAAGCATCCTAAAAGTGCCCCACTGAGTGCTCTGCAGTACAAAGAGCATTAGGGGTACATAGGAAAGGCATCACAGACAGACAATATACACTAGCAGAGAATCTGTCAAACTCAGAACGAAACTTTCCACTGGCTGAGGGGGAAAAAAAAAAGTCCAAACAGGAAGAGGGTGTAGAAAGTGCTAGGTAAATAACTCAATAGGACCGGTAAGTGACGCTTGTGGGTTTAACACAGTGAGCCTAGAAATGAGACAGGAGTTTATGATCACAGAAGAGGGATCAATGCTGTCACTTAGCAGACATTTTACAGCGCTCCATGAGGTGTAAGTTCACAGTAGCTGTGGTGTGGAACGAAGCGTCTGCAGCAGAATAAAAGCAGGTGAGCTGCGCACCTGGATCTCCAGTGTAAACCTGCACAGAGAACGGCTTCCACCTCAGGAGAGTTTCTCTTCGCCCAGACATTTGCCTTTGCTTTGATTTTATACCACTTATCAAATCTTTTCCAGGGCATTTTTAAGGCATGTCCAGCTTCCAATAAAATAATCATAAAATAATGATAGGACAGAACAAGTGTCATTTTTCCAGCGTGATACCTCTGGCACAGTTAAAGGGAGTTTGTGTGGCGAAACTAGTAGCATCAGCCAAAAACCATGATTAGGGATGTAATATGAAGTTCTGTAATCTTACTGAGGATATAAAATGAAATAGAATCACTGAGAAAGCGTACGCTCAGGGAGCACTGGTGCCAACAGCCAAAACGATTCATAAACACTGCAAATCTCATCTGCACTTTGTTTTATGGAAATACATATTTAATTTGGCAAGAAGGCTAACTGACCAGGCACTGAGGTCATTCAACAATATCGGCTTATGGGAAAGCAAATGAAGCTCAATTTAAGATTCACTGTAGAAGCTCTGCTAATGATGTCTTTATTAATTTTAATGATTCACAAAATGTTTAAAATGTTATGCGTGCATGCAGATACATATAGCAGAATTATAAATGGCATACAAGTACATTTTGCATATCTGAAAGAGTCATTATTGTTGTAATTAATATATCAAACAATGAAAATTGGAAAAATGTTAACTAAAGCAGACTTGTTTTCATTAGCTGGCCTCTTGAAAGAGTGATGTGAATGAGGAAACAGGAAGTCCTTACCTCTAATACAGGAAGAAGAATCGTGCCCTGTGAGAGGCGGCCATGCTCTCGGACATGTTCCTCACTTTCAGGTAGCTCACAAACCCTCTAAAGAAGAGCAGGAGTCCTTCAGAACAAAGAGAGACAAAATAAAGACCAATTTCACAAAGCCTGCAGCCGACTGAGGAGACTTGTCACAGTTTTCAGACATTTTGACTTTTGGTCAGTATGAGCTGGGTTTTTCCACATCTGCAGGTGGCTGCTGTAGTCTCAGATGCTGAAGCTACCCGGACCTGTGCTGAGCAGGTTGGCCCTGAACAGGTCCTGAGCGGACAGTAAGACGCTGAAGCTGACTGGGGCTGAGTTGAGCAGGTGGGTTCTGAACAGGTCCTGAGCGGACAGTAAGACGCTGAAGCTAACTGGGGCTGAGATGAGCAGGACGGCTCTGAACAGGTCCTGAGCGGACAGTAAGACGCTGAAGCTGACTGAGGCTGAGTTGAGCAGGTGGGTTCTGAACAGGTCCTGAGCGGACAGTAAGACGCTGAAGCTAACTGGGGCTGAGATGAGCAGGTGGGTTCTGAACAGGTCCTGAGCGGACAGTAAGACGCTGAAGCTAACTGGGGCTGAGATGAGCAGGTCGGCTCTGAACAGGTCCTGAGCGGACATTAAGACACTGAAGCTGACTGGTGCTGAGATGAGCAGGTGGGTTCTGAACAGGTCCTGAGCGGACAGTAAGATGCTGAAGCCGACTGGTGCTGGGATGGCCACCCTGGTTCGGTGTCTTTATCTGAGGGCCACTTGATTCACACGTGTGTGTGCGTCGGTTTATTCCACGGGTGCGGCACGAGAAACGTGGCCGATATGAGCACACCTGGAGGCGACACGGAGCAGCCCAGGCAAGGCCAGAACAGAGGGCCTGTCTCAGTCTGTCTGTAATGGAACCCAGCTTGTAATTCAAGCTAGCTGAAGATTTACTCAGTGTGAAACCTGACCCACTCAAGCTCAATCTGAAACCACCTACAGGATGAAAAAAATACATATTTGCACGTTCTTAAGAATTCTGTATATGTGTCGCATATTTGATATCTTACTTATTTACTTTTGAAAATGACAGTATCTTCTAAAGAGAGACAGACAGCTACATGTCATTGTTTTTAATGTACGAAGCTAATGCCTGCACAAAAATGAAATCGGCCAATGACCTCCACAGGCATCACACACACACACAGCATCATACAGTGTTGAGCTGTCACTGGTTTAATGAGCATGCTCCAACCAAGCACTACATAAAGACTACAGAAGAACTTTCTGTCCAGAACAAAAGTCTCAGTCTACTTTGAATAAGCTTTTAGTCATTTTTCTGAACAGGCTTTATCAGTCATAGGCCATAGGAAATGTTGAAAACCGAGTGTGCACTGACACACTAAGTGAGATGTTTGAGAGAACAGCAGCTCTGTTTCTGGTTTGGCCTTTGGTTAGATTACCCCTGCTTCACACAGACTGGCTGCTACTGTTGGAATAAAGATGCTTGTGGTTTTGGGGGTTGGGGAGCGGCAGAAACGAGGTTTGGCACACGCTTAAGTGCTGCTCTGGAGCGGGCTGCAGGACAGCAGGAAATGATAGAGGCCCACAACACATCCTGATGGTTTTAAGCTTCATACCACATCCTGTAATTTGGAAATGGCGCTGCACACTGATCGCTGCCTGGAAATCGCCATGTCATTTTAAGTGTGAGTATTTTGGCTGTACAAGTCCATTTCCCTGGCCTCCTTCCAAAGCGATTTCCTATCTTCTGCGACATGAGAACACATGATCGGTGCATATATTTCACGTTCAACATGGTTACCTCTTCGGTGAAGTTTCTGAGTGACTGGGAGGCTGTAAATTATTACACCTAGTTCCACAAACTCCATGACCACACCATCAATCTCTGCTCCCATTCTTGAGACTTTCTTCTGAATGACTGTAGTAAGTCTGACTGCAGTGTCACATTAAAACGGTAGTTTGGCATTTCACCTAAACCTTCCTTCGGCCCTTTGGTTAGCCCAATACGATAACAACAGACAAGAGTAAGCAGACATGTCATCTATCCATGCAAGTTAGACACAACTGTAGGGAGCCAAAATGGCTTGCACATCTTACTCAAAAACAGACTCCATTGCCTGCAAGCCTTAAATTCTCTATCTATAACTATAAAGGAGTTTTCAGTAATGCTTTATTGGTATAGCCACGCTACACATTTTACATTCAATAAGCAATTAGGCATTTGAGATCTGCACACTTGACAAGCATGTACAGCATTGTATAAGAACATTATTGTATTTGCACATATATACAAATATATACATATATACAAACAGAAGAGAACCAGAAACACCTTATTCTGGGGCTCTGACATTTACATTTTGAGGAAGTTAGCAAATAGTAAAAGAAAACCAAATAGCTGACTAACTGCACTCAGCAGTGTGATCACTATATGTATACACATGGTTCTAGTGAGCAACTCAGGTTCTTATAACTACCAAGATTTCACCACTTGGGGGCAGCATAGATCATACAGCACTTAATTTCCCATGAGTTTATTTCCAATAAAAAAAAACTAGATCTTTTAACAACAGTATTTCTACACAGGTTGCAAATGTATGATTTGCATATGTGCCAAACAGGGACAGACTACCTACTGCATGGATATAAAGTAGAATTACACATACATACATACATACATACATACATGTGTAATTCTCACCCTTTGGTATGTCATTAATGAACAGGTATGTTAGTTGGACATCCATGCTAAGCAAACTCACCAAGAATGAGGAAAATCCACCACAGCCAGTACTGCCCGTTGAAGTATCCGTTAAAGTAGTCTGAAAACTGAAAATAAAGACACAAAGAATTATGAATTATAAAAAAATTAGAATTCTAAATAATGTTTAGAATAAAAGTATAAAAAAATAACTGCAAATGATCTGAAGCAAAATGTTTGTTTTCTTTAATCAAACCTTCCAACTGAACCAACGCTTGTTAGAGTCATACATTTTTCCTTTATTTTCACACAGTCTGTGACACTTATATCTGCTCATTTGTATCCTGGTGCACCAGGCTTATAACGCTCTGCAATGTGCCCTGGGGAAGCACCGCAGGTCAGCTCGGCTCAGAGCGATAAAGGTCTGCTCCATACGTAAGCAAGCAGAGTGCCAAGCAAGAGACCCGTCACACGAGTACCGCCCCAGAGATCCCACGTGTACCGAACACACCCGGACAATCAGGATCCACTTGATGAGGGACAGCCCAAATCCACAGATGGCCCCGTACCGGCCTGCGATGGTGTTGGTCAGGCAGAAGGACAGGCAGAACCCGATCCAGTTGAACAGAAAGGCCACTGTTTGGAGGAGCAGAACACACAAGGCAACTGAGCTAAAGCGCTGTAATAACAATAAGACAGAACTACATGAACAAGCACCTTCCATTCCAAATATGTTACAGGCCAGATCACTTCATGGCAGTGCATATGATCCTCTGTACTACAGTATCCTGCCAAACATAATGTGGTTTAAGGAGTAAGCAATGAAACACAATGCAAGAACAACTGAATTGCAAAACACAAATAACTGCATTGCAGTTAAACTGTGCATGGCACACATTAGTAATAGGAATTGCTTTACAATTATACTGTAGGCAAAGATGCGAATCTCCTCGTGGGATATTAACATATGAAATACACAGTCATGTCAAAGCTGGCAGCTCTCAAAAGCCACTGCAGGCACTTTCACCTAATACCACATACTGTCTTTTGTCACGGTCGAGCGGGATTTATGTTTCCTTTGAATGAAACTGTGTCAGCAGAGGACATGTCTGTACAGGTCAAAATCAGCACAGGTCTGAGAGTGAACTGCCAAAGACACTAACAGCCCCAGGTACTGTTTGTGCAGCTCAATCCCATGACTAGGAAGACATAATATCCTCTTTTTTAGTCTGAGTATCTTTTCTGCACTTCCATCAAAGTTGTGACTTTGACCATACAGATACAGAGCGATCATCATTATCAGCAGGATCCTTTAAACTGGAGAACGACATGGTAATAATACTACAGTAAAATTCTCGGACATTTCCCACATACACCACCAGATGGCGCAGTAGTATTGCTGGTTATCACATTGCCACAGATCCTGCTATAGATACTGGGAAACTGAACTTTTGCACATTGAGTCAGTGATGTAGATCAAACATATACTACAGAAACTGATGACTCACTGAAGAAAGCCAACATAAAAATTCCATCATTGCCAATTCTGAGCTGATCAACATCACTGAAGTCTTCTCGAGGTGGAAAGTCTTCCTCCTGGTCCAAAAGAGAAAAATTAATGGGGGAAAGCAAAGGGCCAAGAGGCATTAACTGGAATGTAAGTATTTTTTTTTCAGTGATTACACTGATGTTTTGTCGGCTCTTACGTTCACAATAGGGCACATCACATTCTCTCATTTGTGGTCAACGTTGGACCTACTACCCCAGCACCCTGACCCTGCATGCACTGCTCTTTCTGCAGCACTGTTTACATGCATCCATGTTATCTTTCACATCATAAACATCAGGAATGTAGCTACTGGTTAGAATATAAACAGCTGTAATAGCTTTGTTTTGTTTTTTTCCAAAAATATTCAATCAAAAATACCTGTACATACAGGAAATGGCTTCAGCAGTTCACAGAGAATGCACAACAAAACGTAACCATGTGAAAATATCCAACAGGCAGACCACATATACTGTCGGGCTGCTATCCAACACAGACTCAAGTGTTCTGTAATCAGGTAAATGAGTGGGGAAGCATTTACCCTGCGCACCACCCCTGCCATGGAACTCCCAACTGCCATGGAAGTTCAGTGTAATTAGGCAAATGAGTGGGGACGTATTTACATGTTACACCACCCCTGCTGTTGTAACTGCCATGGAAGTGTAATTAGGTAAATGAGTGGGGAAGCATTTATCCCCTGCACCACCCATTTTAGCAGCTGCCATGGAACTGTTCTGTAATTAGGTAAGCGAGTGGGGAGATATTTACCCGTTGCACCGCCCCCGCTGATGCAGCTGCCAAGGCTGCTGCTTTTGCGTTCTCTGCTTCGTCATACGTGGGTAAGGAGGTAGCGACGCTGTAAGGTGGGGGCACTGGGAACTCACACTGAAAGCTGTTTTCTGTAACAAAGCACAGTAAACATTTTACAACTGCAAAAAAAACAACAAAAAAACCTAAAACAGAACAAAACACAGCCTTTAGAGCTCGTATGAACCCGTTTTCATACTGCATGATGAGTTAATGTGTAAGTTCACCCAAAATCTATGCAAGTGCATTTTTAATATAATGCATCATGAATTTAGAAAACTGTTTTAGTATACTCATGTAACGCTCTGAACATGAACATTCCATCAGTGGCTAGAACTAATATCAGTGACCGAAATCAAGTGGGGACTATATACACCCATGTAAAATGCACTTATAATGGCATCTCAACGTTATCCTCTAGTAAATTTTAAGTCGGCTCAAGTTTATTAGCCAGCTGAGTGTCTTGTGGTGACATGAAATTTCAAGATTGCACACTGCACACACAGATAGTTTGGGTGAACTGTCACTTTAAGAGAGGATGACGACGAACCTGGAGCTGCGCTGGCTCCCAGAGCAACACTGGCATATGGAGGGGGCGGGGCCTCGGGCTCTGTTGTCACGGTTTCCTCCACAGTGGGGGTGGTTTGTGCACAGGCGGAGGCGGAGGCAGCAGCCTCGGTGCTGGACGGCCCTTCTGACGGATCATCCTCGTTGTGCAACTGAACGCAGGGGGACACAGACCAGTTAACACAGGGGACACAGGCCAGTTAACACAGGGGGACACAGGCCAGTTAACACAGGGGACACAGACCAGTTAACACAGGGGACACAGGCCAGTTAACACAGGGGGACACAGACCAGTTAACACAGGGGACACAGGCCAGTTAACACAGGGGGACACAGACCAGTTAACACAGGGGACACAGGCCAGTTAACACAGGGGACACAGGCCAGTTAACACAGGGGGACATAGGCCAGTTAACACAGGGGGACATAGGCCAGTTAACACAGGGGGACACAGGCCAGTTAACACAAGGGGACACAGACCAGTTAACACAGGGGGACACAGACCAGTTAACACAGGGGCCACAGGCCAGTTAACACAGGGGACACAGGCCAGTTAACACAGGGGGACACAGACCAGTTAACACAGGGATGGGCATGGACAAATTAGTTTCTGCTCTCAGTTATTCAATTAATTGAACCATTTATGTACTTAACATTTAACACTTCTTGATAAGCTAGGTAAGGTATCAGTAGGTATCAACTGACAGGAAAGGTAGCAGACATTTCTGTGCTCCGAAGGGAAATGTTTGCCTGAGATCCAATGTACAAGTGAATCTGTACTGGCATATACATAATTGAGTGACTAAGCCAGGGTAGTTAGTGGAAGCATAAACATGCATACACACCAGCCTTCCAGGAATAGAACCTGCCCAACCCTAAATTAACATATAACTGGCATTTACCATGAGAGCGCAGAGAGAGGACTCGAACCCAAGTCCTAGGGGGCCACAGTACCGGCATGTTTGTGCTGTTTACTTTCAATAACTAACCAGTTTAGTAGTGATGAGTTTCATCTCACCACAAAAAGGGTGGATACACTTATTTTAACCAGTCAAAAAAAGACATATTTAGTAGTAAAGATCAACACTTTGTAACTAGTTGGAACAGGTCATTGACAGCTCACTGCAGCTCTCCTGCCGTTACAGTCAAGATATCTGATTTATATCACTGTAGTTTAGTCCCTGGAAACTAGGCGGATGTATAACTATGATCTCACACACAAAAAACATATAGACGCAGAACTGCTCAAGAACAAAGAGGAACATGACTGCAGTACAGTTGGCCAACCCTGGTTCAGCAGAGCAACCTGGTCTTCACCTTAAAACCAGCAACCACCTCAGAAACAATGGCACCAAAGGAAGTGAGCAAACTGTGGGACCAACTGTGCCAATTCACCAAGGATATGCTGCATAACAACCACAACCAGACCCTGTGGGTCACCAGACATTTGGCCCACCCCAGGTGTGTATGCACCAGAGACTGAATGGTCTGTCCTCAGGCCAGCGAGTTAGAACGGCAGCACACACCTACAGTTTGCAGGTTTAGTAAATGTCAGCTGTGTATGTTAGTGGTGCCTAGTCTTTTCAGGACAGGATGGGTGTGGATGAGGGTTTTACTGTACCCCAGCACGGAAATGTCGTTTGAACAAATCAAGGCCTTGCAAATGCACACAAACGATGACTTTTAAACAACTAAAGCATTTTGTCAAATATGCAAGTCACTCTGTATAAGAATGTCGAGCACCAGCCAGCAAATGTAGCCGTTTGCAAAATATTTGCATTTCATTACAGCTGTGTTTTACTGTTTGATCCTGGAAGAACACATTATCTGGTGTCCATTGCACAAATGCACATTGCATTAAAGTGCAAACGGTTAGCCATTATGGATATTTCATTTGCAATTGACATGCTACAAATGTCAAACTTCTAAAAACAAAATCCAAGTTAAGTCCTTCTCCCGTGCATAATGCAGGGTAATGCTGATCAACTTGCCGGAACTAATGTTGTACCTGCCAGGGGCGTCACCAGACCCTATTTACTGGGGCACAGTTATAATTTGTCGTGCTCCAGTAAATGATCATGAAAAATAAATACTTTTCGAAAATGTATCATAAATTGCAAGTGTGCGGATGTGGGCACTGGGGGCCTGTGTCCCAGTAGTGCTAAATGTCTAGCAACATCCCTGGTACCTGCCCTTGGCCTACGACTGAGGTACGGCAACTCCACATGCCCGGTGCGTAAGATACACTATCCTAACATTAATCAAGCATGTGCAAATGCAACCCACTACAGATTTGAGCCTTTATCAGTTTAGCTATCGGCAGCCAGTGAAGACCTCAGGACTGACCGCAGTCTCAATTCCATCACGTTAAGCCGCCACTAAACTACTGAGCACCAGCTACCACATCATCTGTCTTAACTAGCGAGGGTGCAAGGTAGCTAGCTAGTGTAATATCTACTTTAATATCTGATAATGCACTTACGCAGTTTTGTTTCCACAGGCTGATTCAGCGGTACGAATAATTATACAGACGTTAATGGTAGCTAGCTAGCTACTTGACATTACGGATCACTGCTAGCGTAGGTATAAGCTAACGTTGCTTATCTGGGACACAATATATCGTAGCTTTATAATCTCTGGGACTATATTTGTACGCTATCTACCAAAACATCTTAACCTTTATATCACTAGCAAGCTAAGGTTGCACAACATTCATGCGATGCTGCAGCTGTCAGGCGACAAGGCACGTAATGTAGCCGGCCTGTAACTCAAAACCAAGGCAAAGGTAACTAACTGTACATGGAGCAGGCAGCGGGGAAACGCGGAAGTGAAGAGAGCACCAAAGCCGTGCCCAGCAACAACAGCAAAGCAAACAGCCAAGTATTACATGCCAGCCATTGTTGCGACCTTTACAATTCCAAATGTAACTGCCAATTTTGGCTGTGTCGAAAAAGATCCACGTCGGACTTGCAGTGCGTTTCGCTTCCCTTACCACTTGATATCGGCTCGCAGCTTGGTGATGTTCCATTTTGTCACGTAGCTAGCTCTCCAGCTAACACGGTCGTTAGCCAACTGGTCTAGCACGGCATAAAATTATGTAAGCGAGCTAGCGACCTGGCCGGCTGATAGTGCCGCTGCCGAAACCTGTCAATTAAATCTTGCACAAACTGAGAAAATGTCCATTCAGTTTAGATTGTAGCATTATGCAAACAGCAGCGGAAAACACTGACGGTGTGTGTTTTCCTTTTTTTGGCAGGGGATGGGCGGTGCTAATGCTGCGGAGATGCACTGATATATAAACCAACTAGATCGGACTGTGTCATGGTGTGCTCACCGATCCAGGTCTTTCGGTGTTGGCCTACCTACCTACTGTAATTATGAGTAATCCATTCGAAACTTATTAAATACGCAAATTTTAAGCTCACGATTTTCTGTTAGCAGCTGGTCAGCTTGAAATAATTGTAAATTATTTTCATGGATGCAAGAATAGTGCAACACGTCCTGAGTCATTATTTTTTATTTCTGTATTTAGTTTATTTGTAAGGGACAAGCACAGAGAACATTGACAAATGCAGTTGCACTGTCCGATGAACTGTACATGTGTTTCTAGCCAAGGCTAATTTCAAACACCATGGGCAGAGATGTTTCGATAAAATGAACACATTACAACAGTATAAATTATTATGAGAAATAAGTAAATTATATCTCGCTCTGCCGTGTTATCTCAGCAATTCCACTGATCATGTTTTTCTTTAAAGACAAAACGCACTTTAAAGTTGCAACGCAGTAAAAACATCTTTTTTAGGTCTAATGCTCCATGTAGGCACTGTAAACCATTAGGCCAAAACTCCCGTATATCTCCGGTGCCTGAAAGTGCAGCATTGACAGTTTGTACAGACTGCTAAATTAGCACTTAACTCTCAGATCAGTGAGATTTAAAACGATGCTGAGAGATGCAAAAAAAAAAAAATCTCACAAACCTGCCCTTTAAGGATAGATCTGCACAATGGAGAAATAAACTGTTCTAACCTTATGGTCACTTTCGTACAATGTGTGTGTCTGAATAAGGTATATGTTTGGTTGGTCCGAGCGTGTTACAATGGAACTGGAGGCAGTACAAAACAATCTTTACAAGAGCTTAAAATGTTTTATTGATCCATTTTTTTCTCCAGCTTGGCCTTTCTAAGTGCAGTCGTTTAAAGGTAGCCAGGGTCAGTTCGAAGTCTATGAATGGATGTCATACCTTGTTATTGTGTAGCAGTCAAAAATGGAAACCTGTTACCTTAAATCGTCAGCTTTTCAAGGAATTACTATTTTAAAGCCAAGAAGCAGACTGCATAGCACGTAAGCTACGTAAGGTTCACGGCATGGCAGCTGCAAGGTAAAAGATAAGACCCAGCAGCTTCAGAAGCGGTTGATCTTTTTTTTTTTTTGGAAATTTCGGAAATGTTGGCGTTTGTGACAGGAGCTGACGTTCACTCTGCAGGTCTGACTGCACTGTTTGAATGGGCTCCCCGTAGTTCAGGCCGTCAAATCACTGTCAATCTTATGTCGCCGACTACAATTTACCAGTTTAAGATACAGCTTTTTTTTTTTTTAAAAAATCACATGCCACACTGAACACTGTACCCTCAAATATAATAGGGATTATGCTATTTAATTAAACTACAATTGTTTGTGACAATGGTCACTTAACATCCACAGTGCACTGCCTCCTCTATTAACTTTTGTAAAGGACCTTTTCAAGTTGTTATTGATAGATGTAATGAAAGACTAAATGTAAACGTAAACTCTGCTGAAAAAAGCAGCAACAAAAAGTATCAAATTCATGGAATATTTAGTGTTTGTATGTCCTCGGTTGATATCAGATTTGACCACAGTGACACTACGTGATCTTTCTTCAAATACAACTAATTTGGACTGCACTTACAGTTTAAAGATATGCATAAGTTCTCATGTTCAAGGAAAGTGAATATCTCCACGAATAAAATAATTTGTAATATTTGAGCAGTTCCTAAATACCTCTCTTGGGGGCAGCACTGCACAATAAACAGTTTTGTGATGGATACATTCATGCAATCCTTACGTAATGAATAGGATAAGTGATATACATACTCACACCGCATTCATTTCTCTTTAGCTTATGCATCATTTCATTAAAAACTGCTTTCTCTTCAGGTATTTAGATCAACATTTTAAATTGACAAAGGTTAAAAGTTTGTGTTTTGACAGTAAAATCTCTTGGTTAAATGAAGAAGACCCTGTATTTAATACTCAGTGAATCATTTATTTGAGAGTTCAGATTTGTGCCATATGTTTCTGGATAAAGCTAATTTTCCACAGTTCAGGATGCTAGCCTTGCAGCCATGTAACTGTCACACTCTATTTGTGTGATATCGATGTCACATGGTTTTGAAATGAGAACTTGAGCAGCTGCTTGAAGTAGGCCTAACACACTGTATTCTGACCACTGTCATAAATATGGACCCTCAAAACAGAGTCATAAACATCTACACAACAGACAAAAACAGCATTAGAAGAGAATATTTGAAGTAATTACCATAGTGACTACCAATAATTGCATACATTCATGCACACAACTCAGTAAGCTCAATTAAAATGGTAAAGTTTGGAGTCAAAATCAACATCACCAGGTAGGCACAAGTTTCTGATCAATTTCTCTTGAAAAAAAAATATTTTAAGTCATTCTCAACCCATCATTCTCAAAACATTTCTAGAAGTTTATAATTGTCCCTGCAATCTCCTTAAAACATTTTAAACTGAAAACCCGTCCCAAACTGAGAACACATTTTTGTATGGAAATCAAACTGACTAACTGATACTCTTATTAACACTTTTAACTATATTTTCTTGCACATAAATAGCATCCATGTTACCATTGATATAAGGTTGTAACTCAAACCCTCCAGGCTAGGGTCCATTTTTTAATGACGCTGTTGCACTCCCACCCACAGGTGGCGCTGCCAAAGTAAACATTCAGTTTCAGAACATCCAAACCCTTAGCTGGATACACCATTTAAAGCCTCACCCTGAACCGTATCAATATTTAAACATGCATAATGGTGTTGTGTTGTGATTACTTTTTGTACATAAGAGGGTGAATATATGAGCTGAACATGAATATTTCACTTCCTCATTAATGAGTTGACTGAGGAAATCACCTCTTACATATGTAATATTTTCTGTAAGGCACAAATTAAGTTTTCAAAATTGTGCTTCTATGAATGGAAGGAAATTGATGTGATCCTGTTTGAGCAGAGATTTAAAAAAAGTTAGAAAACTACAGGACACATTACCATAAAACCTAAGTACATAGTGAGAAATCCAACAGTGCCATGAGTTAACGAAAAGACTATGGGACATGAAATGGCTCGTTTGACCTTTGTGTTCAATTTACCGTGTGCTCGTCTGAGGAAAGATTGGCAGAGAAAGCTGTTGAAACAAAGATCTTGGCATCAGATGTTTCATAAAACGTTTCAAACTCATGATAAAGTTGATACATTCCTGCTTTGATAGACATCATGAGCGTAGCTGCCCCCATTCTTCCAGGCAGTGCGTTACTTGTAAATCATACGGTGCCGGAGCTTCAGGTAGATGGGAGAGGTGGGGCGTCTGCGTGGGTGGGGGGTGGAAAGTTGACGTGATTGCTCAGTTCAAAAAGGGTGGCCTAATCAAGATAACTCATACAAATGATATAGATCAGGACAGCCTGGAGTCTAGTGGCGAAGGTACATGACTGGGACCCCTGAAGTTGGTGGTCCAAGCCCCAGTCTAGCTATAGACAGCAAGAACACCATTGCTGTTGGGTACTTGAGGGGTTGAACTCAGACATTAGACTGGAATATTCCTGTGCAAGGTGGTAAGGTTTTTTTTTTTTTTTTTTTTAAGTTTCTAAGCTATAGTCAGACTGATACCCCAACTACCAGTATCTGGTGGTTATTTGTGGGGGTGGGGGGGTGTTCACTTGGCTGCTTTGATGACAGTAGCTTCAAAGGAATCAGCTTGCTTGATTTATTTCAGCAGCCCCTGTCACTTCTCATTTGCATAACAAAGGATGGACAAGCAAATCAGAACACAGCACTGAAGTCACTCTGCTCCACCAAACTATCACAGTTGTCCTATGTGAACCACTGGTTGTATGTTTAGTATTACTATGGCAAAGTTGAATACAGTGGTTTGCTTTGTTGTTGTTGCAGAAGTTGAGAGAGAAAAATCACAGTGATGATCTTACTTTTGCAGTCCCCACACTGCAGAATACAGGTGATCACAGTAATCCTTCAATCACCAGACTGACCTGAAGGAATTTGATTTGAAGATGATTCAATAAAAATCACAGGCAGTCAAGATGTCTTTTCACAAGTTTAAGCATGTTTGTTTAATTGTACGGTAGGTTGTAACTATCAGGCAGAAAAAGAGAACACATGTATCATTCTTTTCCCAGGTACTCTCAGTGGCTTTTGAAATCCAAGATAATTTTTTGTTATATTTATTTTAAAAATATTAATCTAGAATTGATCATTACTATCACATCTGCCTGTCCTCTTGCTTCTTGACTCTCCCTTAATGGCATGTAAGGACGACACTTCACTCCCTCTGCTTGCTAGTGTCCTAAACCTTCTGTCAGCATCAGACGCGTTAATATTTCATGTGGTCACAGGCCTCCACAAGCAAACTACAGTCCCCAGAAAGTTCAGCATGGGCATGATTAATTCAGAGTTTATCGCGGCCTTCATCTGAATAAAAATCCTGTTGCCCACACAAACTGGGTTAATCCAGCAGTGTGCCTAAATTCTGCAGTGTGTTTCGGGGCACCATTGACTAATGGTCTGTGTTGGGTGCCTCACCCCCAGTGCCCTGAGCAAGTGCAAAGCCTAATTTAGTAAGCTATTATAACTGTGGTCCAGGCATTTTACAACCTATTTAAATACATTTATTTGCATACACAAGATAATTGGGATAATCTGATTTAAAAGATCAGTCCTTTGGTCCCTTTTCCCTTATTCTTATTGAGTGGTGGCCTTGAATGTTTCACTTACTCTTATTTTTAAATGAGCTTACTCAATGATCACAGTGTAACAACATTCAATTATCAGTTTAAAACACATTTTATTTCTCTGTGGTAGTCAGCTTCAACAAGAAAGAACAAAAAAAGAAAACAGAACTGATGGTACAACAATGCAGGGAGTTTAAGACAAAGGTATCTCATATAGGATTTTAACTGACATGTGACAGCTGGTCTACTCTCTTCCTGTTTCTTTTCATTTCTTTTGTATTTCTGCAATTATTTGCTACTTCCAGAAGGATCTGTCTTCCCTTGTGCACCTCACATGAGGTGAAAACACAGGGTGCATGCTATACCGAAAACACAAACCCCACCTTTACTCCCACTCTAAACATTTTTTTCCCCTACTTTAATTAGTGCTCACTCTGTTATTACATCTGATATAAACATGCAGTAACCTTGATATAACATAGGTATTACTATTTCACTATCATCCCTGTCTGGTTATTATCGTATTATCTTTTCTGGCTCTTGGATGATAGCGAGAGCATCGGCTTTGCTCTGTGGGTGCCTTGCGGGCATGCAGGCTTTGCATATTCACTGCCCATGATTCATTGCAGCAATGTGGGAATCTGGCACTGGCTCAATCTTTTCAGTGAGATTCACCTCCAGCCATTTAATTAAAACATTTATTATTAACACAGCTGCTATATTTAAGCCATTTTTCCCCACTAATATGACCGTAGTATAAAAAAGTAACCTGTTTAGCACTAATACCTTTTTAATGCTTTCGCTGTATTCAACATTCGAGATGGATGACTGAGGATATACGATTCCTGAGCATTCAAAGGTCTGCAGTGTCTGCAGTGCTTCTCTCTGTTTTTGTGATGAATTTGTCATCCTTGCTCCATGTTGACATTCATTTTGGAATTCTGATATATGCAGAAAAATTACCATTTGAGGTCCCAAACTCCATGTCTCATTCACAGTGACAATCAGTGTCATTGAGTGAAACTGTTATAGGCACTATAGAATGTATTATGTAACATTTAGTTCTAGTGGCCCAGGAAAAATAATCATAATCAAACATTAATTTGCTAATACACAACCTTAATCAAATAAATAGATGTTTCCTGCTAACAAATATATCC
Organism: Albula goreensis; assembly: GCA_022829145.1. Classification (NCBI taxonomy): domain Eukaryota; kingdom Metazoa; phylum Chordata; class Actinopteri; order Albuliformes; family Albulidae; genus Albula; species Albula goreensis. Next base: position 37,824,509 of record CM040746.1, on the reverse strand, counting down.
AGTGCAGCAATTAAAGACCATGCTATTTCCCCAATTTTCAATGGGAGGGTAATCGTATTAGACATTCCAAAACTAATGTCTTTTCTAATATATATTTTACCATTTTGTGCCTCAGTTCCACAGGTTATTAATTACTAAATTAATTGAATTAAATATTAATTAAAAACCCACAAGAAAAAAAAAACAACGAAAAACAATGGAGTGTATTTAATCATGTTACTGTGCCATTTCTGGTGTGAATGACTTTGACCGATCAAAGTAACACTAACCTGCTTTCTGTCACATGCCGCACCTGTCAGTGTGATGGTGATATCCTTAGGAGCTGGCTGTAAGGGTAAGAAAATGACACGAGTGCAGTAATATCATAAAACAGTGTTTAAACATGTTAATTCCATTAATAAGGACATTCCTGAACTTCATTATAGGAGTTCCAATTCATTATCAGCATCCATTATCAGTGCATTATTCATTACCACTAATTATTTTCACATAATGGCTGCCCTGATATATTTAACCTTCACATTACATCTTAGATAATGACCCAGTTAAAGTGAATTGTGGGAAGTGTGGAGTTTCAAAGATTATTTAAGGAAAAGGAAGGTGGGGGAAAAATAATGTGAAACCTAAACACTTTAAGTTGAGTGTCCCAGCTATGACTTGTCATTTGTTTCAGTTTTCGTAGCGCTCTGAACGCAATGTAGTATAGGATGAACGATCTACAGGTTTCTCTAATTTTATGAAGGAAAAAAACCATCTGTAATCTGAGGTTTCACAAATTAAGCGATGCTTATTATTGATTTAATAGGGGTATGTTCTGGGTAGTCAAAATATTAGCAGCAGTGAAGAAAAATAATCCCTTTCACCTTTTTGCTTTGAAATCGGAAACATCTGCATCAGCATGGCTGTGTCACCCATATCAGCTTTTTCAGGCTCACTTCACTGGCCAAGATATCAGTTTGATCCTGGACAGCGGAGTTTCTGGTATCCCAATGCGCAGTGTAGAAATTCTGGTGACAAAAGCTTCCATACATTGTTTATGGGGACCTGCTGTGTGTTACTCCAATGCCCAAGAATGTCACCAGTGGTGTATATATGCTGTGTGCAATTAGTGCAATTAACACACAAACACACACACATGCGCATACACTCACACATACACACACACACACCCCATCCACATACACACACACACACCATACACATACATACACACACACACATACACCCCCTCCCCCATACACACACATGCGCGGGCACACACACGCACACAAACACACACACATGCACACAGTAGGGATCATTGTGAGGACCTGGCCTAACAAGACAGTCTGGATGTCTGCTCTTGCCTGTGTTCTCTGGAGCACTTCTTCCTCTGTGCACAGACGCACCCCCCCACACACACACACACACACACACATACATACCCCCCATACACACACACACACGCGCACACACACACACATACACACCCCCCCCCCCACACACACATATGTGGGCACACACGCACCCACACACATACACACACACACACACACTCACACACACATACACCCACACCAGACCACATACACACACACACACACACTCACACACACACACACACCCCCCATACACACACACACACACATACACAGACAGACACATACATACACACACGCGGGTGCACGCACACACACACACACACACACACACACACACACACTCCCCCATACATACACACACACACACACGCGCGTGCACGCACACACACACACACACACAGACAGACACATACATACACACACATGCGCACGCACATACACACACACATACACACCCCCATACACAGACAGACACACACACGCGTGCACGCACATACACACACAAACACACACATACACACACACACACACCCCCATACACACACATACACACACACACACACACACACCCCCATACATACACACACACACACACCCCCCGCGCACACACACACATACACAGACAGACACATACATACACACACGCGCGTGCACGCACATACACACACACACACACACCCCCCACACACACACACACATACACACCCCCCCACACACACACACAGACAGACACATACACACACACATACACACCCCCCACACACACATACACAGACAGACACATACATACACACACACGCATACACACACGCACACACACACACACACACACACACACACACACACACACACACACCCCCCATACACACACACACACACACACACGCGCGCACATACACAGACAGTCACATACATACACACACGCACATGCACAGAC